>CM052809.1:3413213-3454827 GCA_028533885.1 Nasua narica | reverse complement strand
GGGGGGGTGAGCCTGGTGGTGGGTATCGAGAGGAGCACGTACTGCATGGAGCACTGGGTGTGGTGCATGAACAATCTTGTAACACTGAAAAATTAAAATAAACAAATTTGGGGAGAAAAAAAATAAAATATAACCCTGGGGAAAACAAAAAAGAATTTACCCTTCTTAGACAGAATAAACAAATGCAAAAATCTTAAAAAAAAAAAAAAAGAAAGATGGTTCTCCACCCATTCACTTTCAGTCTGGATATATATTTTGGTTCCAAATGTGTCTCTTGTTGACAGCATATGGACCGGTCCTGCTGGTTTATCCATTCTAAAACACTGCCCTTTTATGGGAGCATTTAGGCTGTTCAGGTTGAGAGTGATTATTGAAAGATAAGTGTTTATTGACATCATTTTGCCTGGGAATTACTTGTTTCTATAGATGGCAAATTTCTCTTCTAAGTCACTCATGTGTTCTTTCTACTTTTATAGAACCCCCTTTAATATTTCCTGGAGTGCTGGCTTGGTGGTAACATACTCTTTTAATCCTTGCCGGTCTTGGAAGCTCTTTATCTCTCCATCCATTTTGAATGTCAGCCTTGCTGGATAAAATATCCTTGGCTGTTTATTCTTCTCGTTTTGTGCCCTGGATATATCATGCCAACCCTTTCTGGCTTACCATGTTTCTGTGGACAGGTCTGACATTATTCTGATGGTCTTCTTCCATATGTAAGGAATCCCTTCCCCCTAGCTGCCCTTGGACCTCTTATCTAAAATTATAATTTTCAAATTTTATTATGTTGTGTCTCCCTGATTTTCATTGGTCTGAAATTCTCCTTTTTAATGGGGTGTTTGTCTGGTTTGGGGATCATGGTAATTCTGGCTTCATAGAAAGAGACCCGAAGTTTCCCTTCTGTTTCTATTTTTTGAAACAGTTTCAGGAGAGTAGGTATTATTTCTTCCTTGAATGTTTGGTAGAATTCCCCGGAGAATCCGTTTGGTCCAGAACTCTTGTTTTGTGGGAGGTTTTTGATTACTGCTTCAATCTCATTACTAGATATTGGTCTATTCAGGTTGTCCATTTCTTCCTGTTTAAGTAATGGAAGATTATGGGTTTCAAGGAATGCATCCATTTCTTCTAGGTTGTTTAGCTTATTGGCATATAGCTGTTGATAATAATTTTTGATGATTGTTTCTATTTCCTTTGGATTCATCATGATCTCTCCCCTTTCATTCATAATTTTGTTAATTAGAGTCCTCTCTCTTTTCTTCTGGATGAGTTTGGCCAGTGGTTTATCGATCTTATTGATTCTTTCAAAAAAACAACTTCTGGATTCATTGATGCATTCTCCTGTTTCTTTAGTTTCTAACTCATTAATGGTGCTGATACCTCATTCCCACTTCCAAGCTAGATTTCATTTCAGAAATAAGGAGTTGTGTCTTTGCACTAGGTGACATTATTCTTGACAAGGTTTGTAAATAGAGTATTAAAAAAATGGCAGTTTTTACACTCACTGATTTTATTGATATTTTCTCAGTTAAATGTGAATATTCAGATTTTAAAATACATATAGTTTTTCTTATTTTGACTGTAACTGCAAAACAGAAGTCCCTACTGAGAAAAAGCTTGATGTTAGATGATAAGGTAGGAAGACTCTAACTTCACATTCTACATACACACACCAAATCGACAGCAATGATATAGCAAATCCTAAAAACAACTGAGAACTGACTGAACAGCTTCTATTAAACCAGATAGGTCTCATAGAGTATAACAAAAGAGATGGAAGTACGGTAATGAAAGGAACCTGCACCCCTGATGCTGAAAAATGCAATGGGGAGTGAGAGTGAAAGAATGTGATGATTTTCATCTGCCATGAGGCACAGGCAAAAGTCCTAGTTTAAAAGAGCAACTAGATAGAAAGGACTGGGCCCTAAAATCCTGCCAAATGGTGGGGCAAGCTGAAAATCGCTCCAAATCACAAACGCTGGCATGTGCCATGGTTGTGGTCCCTCTCTATACTGATAGTGCAGACAGAGCAGGTTCTGAGCACCCTGCCCTGCCTGCTTCTTCAGGGATCCCTGCCACCCTATTTCATGCCAGCCCTGGATATCCTGAGGCACAAAAGTCATGATTTAAAACAAGCTACACTATAAATGACCCAGCCCTTAAAATCTGCCTACAGCAGGAGAACTACTTGAACTGTCCTTGGGGCACAGAAGATGGCAAGCACCATGGTTTATGTTCTCCTTCTGCCATGATAACAGAGGGAACAGGGTCCAGATTTTATAAGGAACCTCCCAACTCAGCAATTCCCAGGCCACTAATCCACACTAGCCCTGATGTTTGGGGGCACAGAAAAAAAAAAAAGCGACAGTTTAAAAAGCAACTAGAATAGACTGCTGAGGGTCAGAAACAGGCAGGCACAACCTTCACCACTGCTCTGCTCTGCTTTCCTCTCAGCCTCTGACCCAGTGGATGTTCCACTCCTGTCAGTGATGAGGAGCCCCAACATCATGTCACAACCATGCCACCAGCTCAACCCTGGCATGTTCATCACCTTCTGGGGGACAGACATCTCCATCACTGCAGGCATGATCGCAGCTGTATCTTTCCTCCAAATTTGCCTCTTCCTCCTCATGTTACATTAGTTGTACTATCACAGGGGCACATAGCGCACCAATGAGGCCAAGGACATGAGGTTTGTCTAAAGTGCAGATGCAGCTCTGCAGGCTGAAGGTGACTTGAGCAGAAAGGAGTACTTTATCTGAGTCACTAGGCCTCAACTCCCCCAATGCTTCCTTTCCCTCCATGAGAGAAGATGAACCCCAGAAACCCACCCTGCTCCTTGTACCACCAAGCAAACCATGAGAGCACACACCTCATCCTAATATATGCACCTAGCCTGGGAACACTGGTTGCCATTCTAGGGGAAGAGAGAATAGACGGAAGAATTGAGACAGGAGAGGCCTCTTCAAAGCTTCAGTGGCCCTCAAGAAGGCCTGCCTTTGCTCTGCCAGAGGGAGAAAGTCTGGGACCTCTTGGACAGTGCAGTTTATCATTGACATCGTGTGAAAGTCTTTTGTGGGTGAGTGGGTCTGAGGGGAGGGAAGAGAGGAAGTGACTCATCTGTAAGCTGACTGTGGATAATGGCACCAAATATGAGTCTTTGACATTTGGGGGAGCAGCAGTTGCCAGAGCCAAAACGGAACTTTGTTTCTCATTAATCCAGCTCTAAATGTTTCAACATAAATTTGAAATGTAACCAAGTATTCAGAGTCAAATAAATAAATAAAAGATCAACTAGAATGTAAAAGAGATAGCCCTAAAACTCTGCCAAATGGTATTAGCTATGGAAACACTTTCTGGTTTGAGAAGCTGGCAAGCACCATGGTTTACATTCTCCCATGATTTTGATAGTGTGAATGGGAGCAGGGTCTATGTGCCTTAGCTGGTCATCCACCGAAGTGAGCTCTGGACACCTAATCCACATCATCCCTAGCTGACACACTAAGGTAGTCCTGTATGGTGCATGCCTGGATATGCCTGGTCAATATTCACCACTATTCTAGTCATCATGCCAAAGTGACAGGAAAAAAAAAAAAAACAACACCATGAAACATTCCAGACCTTCACCAATTTGTTCTAGATGATGTAAAAGGGCACCTCCAGGGCAGAGCATTTTGAGACTTCCTGGCTCCTTCGTATTTGAGCCTCAACTGTCCTGCCATGGCACCCCATGTATTCCGCACTCTAGGAAACTCTGGCTCATGTCTGCCTCAGATGCAGCCATGCTGCCAAGGTGGTCTTGTGGTGAGAATGCTGGGATAACCTGGCTTCTACCCACCTCAGATTCAACTTCCCTGATAGGCTTCCCTCTCTACAGAGCCCTGACACTCACCAGCATGCATTCATTTCAGCTTCAACTGCTCTGCAAGGACACTATGCAAGAAAAGCCCTGGGAATGTCCTATCCCATATCGACTTTAGCTCTCTGTCTATTCCTCCAGGGCATCGTCAAAAAAGAATTCTATGGGACAACCCCCAAACCCAAAACACTTAGTCATGCAGCAAGTCACTACACACCGCCTGAATAAGATTATCCATACATTTAATAGAATGTAACTGTTTACTTTAAGAGAATTAACTGTTCAGCCTGCCACAGACAAGGAGGACTGGAGAAAAAAAGTGCAAATCTATTCAGGGTTACATTGTGAATGCCAATCTCAGTGTTCTCAACTTGGTCATTGTAAAAAAAGGGGGAGAAGGATATTCCTAGACTCATTGACTACTGTGCCTTGTTGCTTAGGGCCCAAAAGAGTTAGCAAAACCTGCAAACTTTTCAAGCTCTCTAGAGAAGAGAATATCTACCAGTGTGTTGTAATAAAACTTCTCAGCAATGAAGGTAAAAAACCTAGAATCAAAGTTCTCAAGATTCAATACCTTGTTACTACATGTGTCCTCCAACACAAACCTTAGTGTAGTACTCTGAAGAAACAGTGTACATAAAGAAAATAGGAAAGATAGGAAAGAGGCTGCAGAATATGCACAACTTTTGGCCAAGAGAATAAAGGAGGTCAAAGAAAAACACTAGGGATAGAACGTCAAGAGATTGAGGTTATACTCTCTGAGAGCTTCTACTTCTATGTCTGAGTATGGATAAATTGATATTTTCTATGTATAAATAAATAAAAAGATCCGAGATTTAAAAAAGACTATAACAAGACACAAGGACATTATATATCCATAAATGAAATAATCTAACAAGAAGCATAACAATTGCAAATAATTATGCAATGGACATGAGAGCACCTAACTACATAAAGCAATTATTAACAGACATAAAAGAAGAAATAGGCAATAATGCAATAATAGTGGGAAACTTTAATTGCCCACCTACATTGTGGACAGATCATCCAAACAGAAAATAAACAAGGCAACAATGCCTTTGAATAACATTTGGAATGATGGACCCAATAGATATATTCAGGACAGTCCAGGGCAAAACAAGAGCAAACACACTTTTTTCAAGTGCATATAGTACATTCTATAGGAAAGAGCACAGGTTTGCCCACAAACAACACTCAAAAATTAAAGAAGATTTATACCATACTATGCATCTTTTCAATGATGACTGTATGAAAGTAGAAATCAATCTCGAGAAAATAGAAACTGATAAGAACACAAACACTATGGAGCTAATATGATATTAAACAACATAAAGTTCAATGAAGCAATCAAATAGGAAAGCAATATGGAACTGCAACTAGAAAAGATCTTGGCTCCTTAATAAAAAATTTGACAAATGTAAAAAAAAAAAAAAGGAATCAAAGAGGGTACATATTGCATGGAGCAGTGGGTGTGGTGCATGAACAATTAATCTTGTAACACTGAAAAAATAAAATAAATGTCTTTTGGGAAAATAAAAGTTAAAAAAAGAATCAAGAAATACATGGAGGGACGCCTGGGTGGCTCAGTTGGTTAAGCAGCTGCCTTTGCCTCAGGTCATGATCCCAGCGTCCTGGGATCGAGTCCCACATTGGGCTCCTTGCTCTGCAGGAAGCCTGCTCCTCTCTCTGCCTCTGCCTGCCTCTCTGCCTGCTTGTGTTCTCTCTCTGTTAAATAAATAAATAAAATCTTAAAAAAAAAAAAAAGAAATACATGGAGACAAATGCAAATTAAAACACAATGGTTGAAATTTTTAGGCAGCTGCAAAACCAGTTATAATAGTGATACACATCTGTCTCTAGAAAAAATAAAAAGCTCAACTAAACAATTTAAACTAAGACATGAACAATTGGAAAAGAATAAGAAAGTCCAAATTTAGTAGAAGGAAAAAATATATAAAGATCAGGAGAAAAATAAATGAAATAGAGATTAACAAAAACAAGAGAAAAGAATAATGAAACTAAGTTCTGGTTCTACAAAAATATAAACAGAATTGATATACATTTAGCTAAACTCATCAAGAAAAGAAAAGAGAAGATCTAAATAAAATCAGAATTAAGAAGAGATGTAAAAAGTGCCACCACAGAAACACAAAGGATTGTGTGAGAATATTATGAAATATTATAGGACAAAAAATTATGCAAATTAGAATAAATAGAAAAATTCCCAAAAACATAATCACCAATACTAAATCAGAAGGCAATAAAACATGTGAGCAGAAACACAATCAAATTTGTAACAAAAATACTTCCAACAGCAGAATTGCTTTTCATAAGTTAGAGAGTCCATTTCCTTTTAGGGTCTGTAAGTCACTACATGATTTGTAGATAAAGCTTATTAAATGATAATGGTAATTCAATAATTTTGTTCTTGTTTTATACATTAGGTTGACAAGATTAATTACACTATAAAAGATTCCACTGTTCAGAGACAGGCAAAAATGTGAAGACAGAGGAATTTATTCCAAATGAGAGAACATGATAAGGCTGTGGCACAAGACCTAGGTGAAACAGATATAATTAAGATGGTTAATAGAGAATTTAAAAGAAAAAAATCATAAGAATACTCACTGGACTTGAAAAATGATATAGGACAATGATGAGATCCTTACACACAAAGATAAAACAGTTAAAAAAAAAGAATCAATCAGAGATAAAGAGTACAAAAAAGAAAATTAGAAACACACTTGATGCAATGTTAGCAGGCTGAAAGAAGCAGAGAAATGAATTAATGGCCCAGAAGACAAAGCAATGGAAGTCATAAAGCTGAACAAGAGAAAGAATTATAGAACATAAGAATAGACTTAGGGAACTTAGTAACTCCATCAAACATAATAACATTTGTATTATGAAAGTCCCAGAAGAAGAAGGGGGAGTAAAAGGAGGAGAAAATGTATTTGGGGAAATAATAGCTGAAATTATCACTAACAAAGGGACCGAAACAGACATCCAAATCCAGGAGGCAAAGAGAAATCCCATCAAAATTAGCAAAAGCAGGCCAACATGAAGACATACTGTAATTAAGTTTGCAAAATATGATGATAAGAAATCTTAAAAGTAGCAACACAAAATAAATTCTTAACTTACAAAAGAATACCCATAAGCCTAGCTGCAGATACCTCAACAGAACCTTGGCAAGCCAGATAGGAGTGGTGTGATATATTTCAGGTGCTGAATGGGAAAAATCTGTAGCCATGAATACTCTATCTAGCAAGGCTGTGATTTAGAATAGAAGTAGAGATAAAGAGTTCTCAGACTAACAAAAAGTAAAGGAGATTATGACCATTAAACCAGCCTTGCAAGAAATAATAAAGGGGATTCTTGGAGTGAAAGGAGAGACAAAAAGTTACAACGGCAAAAACGAATCAGAGAAAATTTCCAGAAACCACCACAAAACAAGTAATAAAATGGCATTAAATTCATGTCTATCAATAATTACTCTTAAAGTAAATGTACTAAATGCTCCAATCTAAAAACATAGGGTGGGGTGCCTGGGTGGCTCAGTCCTTAAGCATCTGCCTTCAGCTCAGGTCATGATCCTGGGGTCCTGGGATCAAGCCCCACATTGGTCTCCCTGCTCATTTGGAAGCCTGCTTCTCCTTCTCCCACTTTTCCGGCTTGTGGTCCCTCTCTTATTCTCACTTTGTCAACAAATTAAGTACAATAAAAAAAAAGACATAGGGTATCAGAAAGGATAAAAACAAATAGCCACCTATATGCTGCCTACCAAAGACTCATTTTGGACCTAAAGATACCTGCAGATTGAAACTGAAGGGATATAAAAACATTTTAAATGCAAATGGCTATCAAATGAAAAACACAGTAGCAATATTTATGTAAAAAAAAAAAATCTAGACTTTAAAACAAAGACTGTAGGGGCGCCTGGGTGGCTCAGTGGGTTAAAGCATCTGCCTTCGGCTAAGGTCATGATCTCAGGTTCCTGGGACCGAGCCCATCATGGGGCTCTGTGCTCAGCAGGTAGCCTGCTTCCCCCTCTCTCTCTTCTGCCTCTGCCTACTGGTTATCTCTCTCTCTCTCTGGGAAATGAATAAATAAAACCTTAAAAAAAACAAAAACTGTAAGAGAAACAAAGAATGGCACTATATAATCATAAGGGAAACATTTTAACAAGAAAATATAACAATTTTAAATATTTGTCCACCAAATATCGGAGGACTCAATCATATAAAATCATTAATAACAACCATAAATGAACCAATATTGATACAATAGTCCTTAATACATTTACATCAATGGACATATCATCAAAGCAAAAAATCAATAAGGAGACAATTCTTTTGAATGACACACCAGACCATTTAGACTTAACAGGTATATTCAGAGCATTTCATCCTAAGACAGCAGAATATACATTCTTTTTAAGTGCACATGGGAGATTCTTCAGAATAGATCACCTATTAGGGCACAAAACAGGTCTCAACAGATTCAAGAAGACTGAGAACATACCATATATCTTCACTGACTACAACACTGTGAAACTTGAAATCAATCACCAGAAAAAAAAGAAAAACCTGGAGAGACCACAAATATATGGAAGTTAAACAATATACTACTAAACAATGGATGGGTCAACAAGGAAATCAAAGAAGAAATAAAAATATACATGGAAACAAATAAAAATACAGAAACAGTGGGCCAAAACCTTCAGGATGTAGCAAAAGTGGTATCAAATGGTACTAAGGGGGAAGTATATAGTAATAAAGACCTACCTCAAGAAGTGAGAAAAATCTTTGAGTAACAACTTAACCTTATACCTAAAAGAGGAGGAAAATGAAACAAAACAAAAGCAAACAGCAAATGAGCCTAAAGCTAGTAGAAGGATGGAAATAATAAATTTCTCCACTGGAGAAATTAATGATACAGAAACTAAAAAAAACACAAACAAAAAAACTACTAAAACAAATGAATAAAACATCAATAAGATGTTGTTTCAAAATTTAATCAACTGGGCAAGCCCGGTGGCTATTGAGGAAGGCACGTATTGCATGGAGCACTGGGTGTGGTGCATGTACAATTAATCTTGTAACACTAAAAAATAAAATAAATGTATTTGGGAAAAAATAATCAAAATGAAAAGCTCTAGCCAGAATTATAAAATATAAAAGAGAAAGGACACCAAAATAAAATCTCAACTGAGAGAGGAGAAGGAACAATCAAGACCACAGAAACAGGGGCACTTGGGTGGCTCAGTGCTTAAGCATCTGCCTTTGACTCAGTTCATGATCCCAGGGTCCTGGGGTCAAGCCTGCATCAGGCTCCCTGCTTAGCGGGAAGCCTGTTCCTCCTTTCCCCTCCCATTCCCCCTACATGTGTTCCTGCTGTCCCTGGCTCTCTCTCTGTTAAAAAATAAAAACAAAACAAACAAACAAACAAAAAAAAAACAGAAACAGAAACAATTATAAGAAAATACAGTCATTAAAAAAAAAAAAAGATGTCAAGAAATTGGACAACCTAGAGGAAATGGATAAATTCCTAAGGTCGTATAAACTACCAAACTTGTAACAGGAAGGAATATAAAACTTGAACAGATCAATAATCCACAAAGAAACTGAATCAATAATCAAAACTCGGGGAGGGGGGCAAGATGGCAGAGAAGTAGGAGATCTTTTTGAAACCTGTCCCAAAAAGTGAGCTGGATATCTACCAGAACACGCTGAACACCCATGAAATCGGCCTGAGGAGCAAGATTTCCCACTTCTGGATCTCTCCGAGAGCAGAAGGCAGCAGTGGAGAGGTAAAGCAAAGTGGGAACGCTCGAACTGATATCAGAGGATAAACAAAAGGGGGAGGGAGGCACCAGAGCGATCCAAGGACAGTAATACCCCAAAGGAAAGTGCCCGGTGGCGGAGGACCAGCATTACCCTAGAGTCTGTTAAAAACACTTAAAAAGAGCAAAAGGTTATGAGGAGCAACTAGTGGAAGGGGGTGGTCATGGGCACTGGCCTGTGTCCATGCTCCTAAGAAGGAGCACCCCAAAATGGGAGACGGGTGGGGGGATCCAGTCCATGGTTCCTGAACCTGCAGCTTTCTGCTCTCTGCAACATTCTGTGGGCCAGGCACGCACCTGCAAACGCCTTTAGAGAGTCTGCTGTGATCCAAGAGTGGCAGCTTTTCTCTGTGTGCCCCACATTCTAGACTAGACATTCACAGCCTGCCACAGGTTCTGGGGGATCCTGGCTGGCCCCGGAGAGAACACAGGCAGGCAGCCTATCTGCCCAGTCCACACTCACAGAGCTGCAGAAAGCCAGCTGGGGTCAAGACATTCGCAGCCCGCCACAGGGCCTGGGGGATCCCCGCCAGTCCCTGAGAGAATGCTGGCAGGTGGTCCACCACCCGGGTCTGCACTCGTGGAGCCACAGAAAGGTGGCTTCAGTCTTGGGTCACCTAGGTCAGTTTATGCTGTGAGCAGAATTTTGCAGAGAGGAGTGTGTGTTCTGGACCACCCAGAGGGGAGCAGAGTCTCAGGCTTTTCTGCAATGCAGAGGTCTGAGTGCTTCAGGGAAGATTCCTTGCTTAGACTCTCTGAAAAGGTGAAAAAGCTACAAAAGGACCAAAACTTTCAGAGGGCAAAAGACTGAGAAACCAGGTGCAAGAGCTCAGCCCCTTGACTGGGGGGCAGGGTGACTCAACCAAACCATGACTGACTGGAAAACAATGCAGTAGGCCCCTCCCCCAGAAGACCAGACAAAAGACAAAAGGACTGTAACCACAAAGTCCCCATAAAATTTTAAACCCCCAACACCAGGGAAAATCAATATATTAAGCTACAGATAATACCCTCAAACCTGTATATTTCATAGATACTATTTTTTTTCTTTTTAATTCTTTTTTTTATTCACTTCCTTCCACATTTCTGTTTTTTTGTTGGTTGGTTGGTTGGTTGGTTTTTACACTACTTAAAATTACAACAAGAGTCTTAATACACTATAAACCCAGAAGGACCTGAAATAACCTTCCTCACAAGCAAGGAGTTATAACCACCCTCTCGTCTTATCCTACTGTCACTATATCTATGTAGTTGCTTTTGTTCTGGTATTATATAAATCTTATTCTTGGGTTCATTCTGACTAGGTTCTTTTATTTCTTGACATTTATTTTTGTTGGTCTATATGTTGGTTCGTAATTGTTTACATACCTTATAAATATTATTGGGGCCCATTCTGGCTGGGATTTCCTTTTTTTCTCTTTCTCTCTATCTTTTTTTATCCTTGTCCTTTTTTTTTTGGTGGTGAATCCAAATTCCTCCAAAAATCTCCAGGGTGCACCTGGCCTGTATTGTGGGCAATATATCCAGCTATACATCCTCTCATCCACTTCTCATCAAAATGGCTAGGAGGAGGAACACCAAGCACAGGAAAAACCCAGAGACTGCACCCTCTCCCTCAGAACTATTGGACATGGACATCAAAAGTATGTCAGAAAGGGAATTCAGAGTGACAATTATCCATATAATGGCTAGGATGGAGAAAAACATTAGTGACAACATAGAATCTCTAAAGACAGAAATGAAGGGCAGTAGAGCTGATGTAAAAAATGCTGTCAATGAGATCCAATCCAATCTAAACAGTCTAACAGCTGGAGTTACGGAGACAGAGGATAGAATTAGTGATCTGGAGGATATAATGGTTGAGAAGAAAGGTCAGGAGTACAGCTGGAACAAACTGCTCAGGAATCATGTGAACAGACTTAGGGAAACAAATGACCCCATGAAACATTGCAACCTCAGAATCATTGGCATCTCAGAAGGTGTAGAGAAAGACAGAAGACTAGAAGATATACCTGACCAGATTCTGAGTGAAAATTTCCCCAGTCTGGGGAATAGAACATGTGTTCATGCCCTAGAAGTGGAAAGAACACCTGCCAAGACCAATGAGTCTAAAAAAACACCCAAAAACATAATCCTAAATTTTACAGATTATAAATTTGGACAGGAAGTCCTGAGGGCTGCTAGGGGGAACAGATTCCTTACATACAGAGGAAGACCCATCAGAATAATGTCAGGCCTGTCCATAGAAAACTGAAAAGCCAGAAAGGGCTGGCATGATATATTCAGTACACTAAATGAAAAGAACAGGCAGCCAAGAATACTTTCTCCAGCAAGGCTGACATTCAAAATGGATGGAGAGATAAAGAGCTTCCAAGACTGGCAAGAATTAAAAGAGTATGTGACCACCAAGGCAGCACTCCAGGAAATAATAAGAGGGCTCCATAAAAGTAGAAATAACACATGAGTGACTTAGAACAGAAATTTTCCATCTATAGAAACAAGGACTTCATAGGCAACATGATGTCAATAAACACTTATCTTTCAATAATCACTCTCAAAGTGAATGGCCTAAATGGTCCCATAAAATGGCACAGGGTTGCAGAATGGATAAAATGACAGGACCCATCCATATGTTGTCTACAAGCGACACATTTGGAACCAAGAAAATCCAGACCGAAAGTGAAAAATGGAGAATCATCTTTCATGCCAACGGACATCAAGAGAAAGCTGGGGTAGTGATTCTCATATCAGATAATTTAGATATTAAGCTAAGTACTGTAGTCAGAAATACAGAAGGATACTACATCATTCTCAAATGGTCTATCCTCCAAGAAAATCTAACAATTGTAAACATTTATGCACCCAATATAGGAGCAGCCAACTACATAAGCCAACTGTTAATTAAAATAGTCATATTGATATGAATACATTAATAGTAGGAGATCTTAACATGCCACTCTCAGTAAAAGAAAGATCATATAAACAGAAAATCAATAAACAAGAGCTTTGAATGACACATTGGACCAGATGGACCTCATAGATATATACAGAACATTCCACCATAAAATAACAAAATACTCATTCTTCTCAAGCGCACATGGAACTTTCTCCAGAATAGACCACATACTGGGCCACAAATCAGGTCTCAACAGATACCAAAAGATTCAGATAATTCCCTGCATTTTCTCAGACCACAATGCTTTGAAACTGAAACTCAACCACAAGAAAAACATTGGAAGGCATTCAAACACTTGGAGGCTAAAGACAAACCTGTTCAAGAATTCTGGGATGAACCAGGAAATCAGAGATGAGCTTAAACAATTCATAGAGACCAATGAGAATGAAGACACATCAATCCAAATCCTATGGGACATGGCAAAGGAGGTCCTAAGGGGGAAGTATATAGCCATCGAAGCTTCACTCAAAACAATTGAAAATCGCATATACACCAGCTCTCTTTACACCTTAAAGACCTGGGAAAGTGACAAAAAATCAAGCTAACCCCACACACAAGAAAGGAAATAATCGAGATTAGAGGAGAAATGAATGAGTTAGAAACTAAAGAAACATTAGAATGTAACAATGAATCCAGAAGTTGGTTTTTTGAAAGAATCAATAAGATCGATAAGCCACTGGCCAAACTCATCCAGAAGAAAAGAGAGAGGACCCTAATTAACAAAATTATGAATGAAAGGGGAGAGATCATGATGAATCCAAAGGAAATAGAAACAATCATCAAAAATTATTATCAACAGCTATATGCCAATAAGCTAAACAACCTAGAAGAAATGGATGCATTCCTTGAAACCCATAATCTTCCATTGCTTAAACAGGAAGAAATTGACAACCTGAATAGACCAATATCTACTAATGAGACTGAAGCAGTGATCAAAAACCTCCCACAAAACAAGAGTCCAGGAACTGACAGATTCTCTGGTGAATTCTACCAAGCATTCAAGAAAGAAATAATACCTACTCTCTTGAAACTGTTTCAGAAAATTGAAACAAAAGGAAAACTTCCAGACTCTTTCTATGAAGAAAGCATTACCCTGATCCCCAAACCAGGCAAAGATCCCATCAAAAAGGAGAGTTTCAGGCGAATATCCCTGATGCATATGGATGCCAAGATTCTCAACAAGTTCCTAGCTGATTGGATCCAACAGCACATTCAAAAGATTACTCATTATCACCAGGTTGGATTTATCCCTGGGATGCAAGTGTGGTTCAATATTCACAAATCAATCCGTGTGATAAAACAAATCAACAAGAGAAGAGAGAAGAAACACACAGTCCTCTCAATTGATGCAGAAAAAGCACTGGACAAAATTCATCACTCATTCCTGATTAAAAGTCTTCAAAGTATAGGGATAGAAGGAACATTCCTCAACATCATAAAGTCTATCATGAAAAGGCCACAGCAAATATCATTCTCAATGGGGAAAAGCTGACAGCCTTCCCTTTGAAATCAGAAACACGACAAGGATGCCCACTCTTGTCACTCTTGTTCAACATATTACTAGGAGTACTAGTGACAGCAATCATGCCATGGAGTGATGGAGGAATAAAAAGGATGTGGTATATATATATATATATATATATATATATATATATATATATATATATATACTAGAATGTTATTCAACCATTAAAAGATTGAAATCTTTCTATTTGCAACGACATGAATAAGGCTAGAGACTATTATGCTATGGGAAATAATTGGAGATTGACAAAAATCATATGATTTTACTCATTGTGGAATTTGAGAAACAAAACAAAGGAACAAAGGTGAGAAAAGAGAGTGAGGCATATCAGAACACAGCCTTTTAACTATAGGAGAATAAACTCTTGGTCCCCAAAGGGAGATGGAGGTGGATGGGTTAAACTGGTGATTGGAATTATGGAGTTCACTTGTGATGAGCACTTGGTGTTGAATAGAAGTACTGAATCACTATATTGTACACTTAAAACTAATACTATACTGTATGTCAATAAGCTGGAATTTAAATAAAATCTTTAGAAACATTCCAACAATGCAATTATTTAATTTTAATTCTTAAAGAGTAATAAATATGTCTATGTGTCTAAAATATTATCAAATTAAGTTGAGTAAATCAAGAATATATTATAACTGAGATTATCCAGGTCATGCTTTATACGATTTTTTAAATATAAACACACAGACCTCACTCTGTATACAATGTAAATCTGTGTAAACTGAAGTAATTATTTACATATATGTGTGTGTGAATGTGTGTATATGTGTGTGTTATAGTAGCTAGAAAAAAGAAAGAAAGAAAGAAAGAAAGAGTTTCCCCAGGAACAAAGGAAATAGCAGGTATCATTTCCCTCCCTCCAACTCTCAGCATAAGCACAGAGTCACCTGTGGATAGCAGTGCAGCACTCACAGGCTGCCTAACCTGCTTACATCAAGCTCTAGTTCCCTGCACTTTGGCATGATTGCCATTCTCCATCAAGCTTGACCCAGTCCCAGGGTAGTGGGTACCTACCCCAGAACACCAGCAGAAATATGTGCCCTCAACACATCTGATCAGAGAGGTCTGCAGGGCTTCAGTTCTATTGAGAGTGGTGTTATGTCTCATTTTACAAGAAGACCAGAGCACACCTAAAAACAGATCTACCTTATGACCCAGCAATTGCATTATTAGATAATTACCCAAAGAATACTAAAATACTGTTTTTAGGGGATATATGAACCCTGGGTTATAGCAGCATTATCAACAATAGCCAAATTATGGAAAGAGCCCAGATGTCCATTGACAGATGAATGGATAAAGAAGATGTGGTATATATAGACAATGGACTATTACTCAGCCCTCAAAAAGAATGAAATCTTGCCATTTGTAATGATATGGATGAAGCTAGAGTGTTATGCTAAGTGAAATAGATCAGTCAGAGAAAGACAAATATCATATGATTCCCTTCATATTTGAAATTTAAGGAACATCACAAACAAGCAAATGGGAAAAAATAAGAGAAAGAAAGAGAGAAAAAAATGGAAAAAACAGAATACTGGTTATAGAGAATGATTTGATGTTGACCAGAGGGGAGCGTGATGGGGTGATAGGTTACATGATGGGAATTAAAAATTATATTTGTCATGATGAGCACAGGGTGATGTATGGAACCTTGAATCACTATATTGTACACCTGAAGCTAGTACAACATTGTATGTTAACTAACTGCAGTTTTAAAAAAAATAGTTTACCTATTATCACAATAAGCACCGAGTAATGTATAGAATTGTTGAATCACTGTATTGTACACCTAAAGCTATAAAACATCATTTGTTAACTATACTGGAATTAAAAAAAAAAAAACCTTAATAATACAAAAAGAAATCCTGGTGTTTGAAGTAACATGCACTAATCTGAAGGACATTATGGTAAGTAAGACAAGCCAGGAACCAAAAATATAAATTGCATAATATCATTAATATGTAGCAATCTAAAAATATTAAATTCTTAGTTGCAGAGATTAGAATGATAGTTATCAGTAGTGCTAAGTGGGATGACTTATGTTGGTCAGAGTACAAAGTTGTAATTATGTAAGATGAATAAATCTCTAAATCTAAAGTATAGTATGGTGAGTATAGTTAATTGTACTGTATTGAACAGTCAAAATATGCTTAGTGATGGGTCACTTATGTAACTCAACTGATTAAGCATCTGCCTCTTTATTTTGGCTCAGGCCTTGACCTCAGGGTCGTGACATCAAGCCCCATCTTGCTCCTTATGCTGAGGATGGAGTCTGCTGAAGATTACCTCCCTCTGCTCCTTCTCCTTCCCTGCTCACACAATCTCTTTCCTAAATGAATGAATGAATGAATGAATGAATGAATGAATGAATGAATAAATAAATAAATAAATAAATATTTGCTTTGTGAGTAAATTTCAGTTGTTCTCACACACAAAAAATGGTTATTATGTGAGGAGGTAATATGCTAATTACCTTCTCTGTAGCAATCTATCACTATGTTTATCAAATGGCCATGTTGTAAAATTAAAATATATACTGTTTTATTAAAAGAAGAAAAAAATGGGAGGGGGGAAAGCTGGCAGAGAAGTAGGAGATCCTCCTGCAACCGGTCCCCCAAAGTGAGCTAGAAATCTACCAGAACAAGCTGAACACGAAATCACCCTGAGGAGCAAGATTTCTCACACCGGGATATCTCAGAGAGCAGAAGACAGCAGTGGAGAGGTAAAAGCAAAGTGGGAACACTCGAACTGATATCGGAGGATAAACATAAGGGGGAGGGAGCCACCAGAAGCTAACCAAGGACAGTAATACCCCAAAGGAAAGTGCCCAGTGGCGGGGGAACAACATTAAATAGTCTGTTAAAAACACTTAAAAAGGGCAAAAAGTACTGAGGAGTAATTAGTGGAAGGGGGGGGTTGTGGGCACCGGCTTGCACCACCCTACCAGGAAGGAGCGCCCAGGTCTGAGACTGGTCGGGGATCCAGTCCGAGGTTCCTAAAACTGCAGCTTTCCACTCTCTGCAACAATCTGTGGGCAGGGTGCGCACCTTCAAGTGCCTTTAGAGAATCTGCTATAGTCCAGGAGCCACAGATTTTCTCTGTGTGTGCCCATGACCCTGACATTAGTGGGCCACCACAGAGTCTGAGAGATCCCCGCCAGCCCCGGACAGAACTCAGGCAAGCAGCCTAACCTCCAAGGCCCTCCTAGCAGAGCCACAGAAAGGAGGCTATGGTAATAAGCCATATCAGACAAGATGCTCTGTGAGCAGAAATTTTGCGGAGGGGAGTGTGTGTTCTAAACCACACAGAGGGGAGCAGAGACTCGGGCTTCCTGCAACTCGGAGGTCTGAGTGCTTCTGGACAGATTCATTGCTTGGACTTTCTGAAAAGGTGAAAAAGCTACAAAAGGTCAAAAACCTTCAGAGAGCAAGAGACTGAGAAACCGGTTTCCACATAGCTCAGCCCCTTGAATGGGGGGCAAGGTGACTCAAACCAAGCATGACTGACTGGAAAACAATGCAGCAAGCCCCTGCCCCAGAAGACCAGCCAAAAAACAAAAGGACTATAAACACAGGGTCCCCATAAAATTTTAAACCCCCAACACCAGGAGAAATCATTATATTAATCTCCTGGTAATACCCACAAACCAGTATATTTCATAGATACAATTTTTTTTCTCTTTCTTATTCTCTCTCTCTATTTTTTTATTTTAGTATTCACTTGCTTTCAAATTTCATTTTTGTTTTCTTTCTTTTTTTTTTAACTACTTAACATTACAATGAGAGGTTTAATACAACTATAAACCCAGGAGGACCTGAAATAACCTTCCTCTCCTGTAAGGAGTTATAACCACCCTCCCATCTTATCCCTCTGTCAGTGTTTCTATGTATCTGCTTTTGTTCTGGTATTACATAAATCTTATTCTTGGGGTTCATTCTGCTAGGTTCTTCTACTTCTTGTCATTTATTCCTGTTGGTGTATATGTTTGTTCATGCTTGTTTACATACCATATAAATCTTAGTTTTGGGGTCCTTTCTGGCTGGAATTTCCTCTTTTTCTCCTTCTCTCTATCTTTTTTTATCCTTATTCTTTCTGTTTGGTGGTAAATTCCAATTGCTCCAAAACCCTCCAGGGTGCACCCTGCCTGGATAGGGGGTGATGTATCCAGCTATACATTCTTTCATCCACTTCTCATCAAAATGACTAGGAGGAGGAACACCCAAAAGAAGAAAAACCCAGAGACTCTACCCTCTCCCTCAGAATTATTGGACATGGACATAAACAGTATGTCAGAAAGGAAATTATCTAGGCAATGGCTTGGTTGGAGAAAAAAATTATAGAATATCTAAGGGCAGAAATGAGATCCAGTAGAGCAAATGTAAGAAGCACTATTAATGAGATCCAATCCAATCTAAATATTCTGACAGCTAGGGTTATGGATACAGAGGATAGAATTAGTTATCTAGAGGATAAAATGGTTGAGATGAAAGGTTAGGAGGAGAGCTGGAAAAAGTACTCAGGAATCATAGGAACAGACTTAGGGAAATAAATGACGCCATGAAACATTGCAACGTCAGAATCATTGGCTTCCCAGAGGGGGTGGAGAGGGACAGAAGACTAGAAGATATAGCTGACCTTATTCTGAATGAAAATTTCCCCAATCTGGGGAATGGAACAAGTGTTCGTGTCCTAGAAGTGGAAAGAACCCTTACCAGGATCAATGAATCTAGCAAAACACCAAGACATGTAATCTTAAAATGTGCAAATTATAATTTTAGACAGGAGGTCCTGAGGACAGCTAGATAGAAGAGATTCCTTATATACGGAGGAAAGTCCATCAGAATAAGTTCAGATCTGTCCACAGAAACCTGCCAAGCCAGAAAGCACTGGCATGATATACACACGGCACTAATCGAGATAAACATGCAGCCAAGAATACTTTATCCAGCAAGGCTGACATTCAAAATGGATGGAGAGATAAAGAGCTTCCAAGACCGGCAAGGATTAAAAGCGTATGGGACCACCAAGCCAGCACTCCAGGAAATATTAAAGGGGGTTTTATAAAAGTAGAAAGAACACATGAGTGACTTAGAACAGAAATTTGCCATCTATAGAAACAAGGACTTCACATGCAACATGATGTCAATAAACACGTATCTTTCAATAATCACTCTCAACGTGAACGGCCTAAATGCTCCCATAAAATGGCACAGGGTTGCAGAATGGATAAAACGACAGAACCCGTCCATATGTTGTCTACAAGAGACACATTTGGAACCAAAAGATACATCCAGACTGAAAGTGAAAGGATGGAGAACCGTCTTTCATGCCAATGGACCTCAAAAGAAAGCTGGGGTAGCAATTCTCATATCAGATAAATTAGATTTTAAGCTAAATACTGTAGTCAGAGATACAGAAGGACACTACATCACTCTCAAAGGGTCTATTCTCCAAGAAGATTTAACAACTGTAAACATTTATGCCCCCAATATAGGAGCAGCCAACTACATAAACCAACTGTTAATCAAAACAAAGAGTCACATTGACATGAATACCTTAACCATAGGAGATCTTAACACGCCACTCTCAGTACCTGACAGATCATCTAAACAGAAAATCAATAACGAAACAAGAGCTTTGAACGACACATTGGACCACATGGACCTCATAGATATATACAGAACACTCCACCCTAAAAGAACGGAATACTCATTCTTCTCAAGCGCACATGGAACTTTCTCCAGAATAGACCACATACTGGGCCACAAATCAGGTCTCAACAGATACCAAAAGATAGAGATGATTCCCTTCATTTTCTCAGACCACAGTGCTTTAAAACTGGAACTCAACCATAAGAAAAAGTTTGGAAGGAATTCAAACACTTGGAGACTAAAGACCAACATGCCCATGAATGCTGGGATCAACCAGGAAATCAAAGATGAACTTAAACTATTCATGGAGACCAATGAGGATGAAGACACATGGATCCAAAACCTATGGGATACAGCAAAGGCGGTCCTTAGCCAGGGAAATCCATAGCCATCCAAGCCTCATTCAAAAAAATTCAAAGTCCCAAATGCACCAGCTCTCTTTACACCTTAAAGAACTGGAAAATCAACAACAAATCAAGCCAAACCCACACACAAAAATAGAAATAATCAAAATTAAAGCAGAGATCCACGAGTTCGAAACTAAAGAAACAGTAGAATGCCTCAATGAATCCAGAAGTTGGTTTTTTGAAAGAATCAATAAGATATATAAGCCACTTGCCAAACTCATCCAGAAGAAAAGAGTGAGGACCCTAATTAACAAAATTATGAATGAAGGGGAGAGATCACGACCAATCCAAAGGAAATAGAAATAATGATCAAAAATTATTATCAACAGCTATATGCCAATAAGCTAAACAACCTAGAAGAAATTGATGCATTCCTGGAAACCCATAATCTTCCAAGACTGAAACAGGAAGAAACCCAAGTGTCCATCAATACATGAATGGATAAAGAAAAAAAATGATTGAGCTCTGTATATAATGGACTATTATTCAGCCATAAAAAGCACTGAAATTTTGACATTTGTAAAACATAGATGGATTTAGAGGGTATTATGCTAAATGAAATATGTCAATCAGAGAAAGACAAATACCATATAATCTCACTCATATGTAGGATTTAAGAAACAGAATGAACAAGGAAAAAAAGAAACAGAAAACAAATTTTGTTAAATGTAGACAACAAACTGTTTTTTGCCAGAGAAAGCTAAGGGGAGCGGTAAGGATAAAAAAGGTGAAGGGAGTAAGAGTATACTTTGATGAGCTCCAAGTAATGTATAGAATTGTTGAAACAATATACTGTACACTTGAAACTAATATAACACTGTATGTTAATTATACCAAATTAATTTTTTTTAAATGTGAGAAAAAAAGATCAAGAAAAGCAAGGTTAGCCTATGAGACTCATGGGATATGATTGAGTGGATCTATACATGCATTTTAAAGTTCCTAATACAGAAGAGGAAGATAAGGTTGAGAACTTCTTTAAAAATATCTTGGTAAATAAAATCTTTTTAAAACAAACAAACAAATAATAAATAAATATGTATTGGTAGAAAAATCCCCAAATTTGAAGATATACCTGGATCTGGAAATCAAAAACACTCAAATAACTCAAAACAGGGTAAACTTAAAAAGACACACACACAGACAAATTATAATAAAACTGTCAAATATTAAGAGAGAAACTGAAAGAAGCAAAAGAGAAAAATAACTTATCACATATAAGTAAACCTCAACAATATTATTAGTGGAATTATAAGTAAATGGAGTCCTTATTTATTAAGAAAATATATTTAAATTGCTGAAAGAAGAAAAAGACAGTGACAGCCAATAATTCTATATCTGGTGTAGAGACAGAAATATAGACCAATGGAATAGATGAGAGACCCCAGAAACAACCCCAATATGTGGCCAAATTATCATGGAAAAAGGTGTTCAGTTCATTCAATGGGGAAAGGAACGTGTTTTTCACAAATATTTTTTTGGAAAACTGGATATCCACTTGCAAAAAAATAAAGTTGGTTCTTTACTTTGTATACAAAAATTAACTCAAACTGGTCATAGAGCTAAACTCTTAGAAGAAAGCATAGCAGAGAAGTATTATGGCATTGAATTTGTTATGATTTCTGGATATGCCAGCTAAAACTCAAAGAACAAAGGGAAAATATAGATAAATATCACTTAATCAAAATAAAAAATCCTGTGCACAAAAAGACACTATTAGTAGAATGAAAATACACATCATGGAATTTGGGGGAAATATTTCAGTCATAAGAGTCATGGATACACGCTATTCAAAAAGAAGATATGCAAATGGCCAATAAGCATGTGAAAAGATCCTTAGGGTCATTCAGTTAGTGAGTTGAAAGCCAAAACCACACAGTACTACTTCACACATATTTGGGTGGCCACTGTCAAAATAAAAAAAGTAACAAAATAATTGTGAAAAACATGTAGGATTAGATCTCTGTATTTCTGGTGGGAATGTAAAATGGTACATCCATATGGAAAATAATATGGTGATTCTTTAAAAAAATTAAAAATAGGATGTGAGGGCTATCTGGCTGCGACATCTGTCACCCCATTGATCGCCAGGGTTGATTCGGCTGATCTGGCTGTCTAGGCAGGTGTCCCCTTCCTCCCTCATCACTCCATGTGCGTCCCTCCCAAAGCTGCCCGCTCTGTCGAAGAGGACGACCTTCCCCGATAGAGGAGAGGACCGTTCCTCCGTCAAGGGTATACGAGTAGCTGCGTTCCCCTGCTAGAACCTCCAAACAAGCTCTCAAGGTCCATTTGTAGGAGAAGGTAGGGTAGTCAAGCTTCCAAGACTCCAGACACATCCAAATGAGGCCCTGCATGTGGCAGTCTGCCTTTCTTTAAAAAAAAAAAAAAAAAAAATTAAAAATAGAGTTAACATATGACCCAGCAATTCCACTTCTGAATAAATATCCTAAAGTATTGAAAGTAGTATCTCAAAGAGATGTCTATATGCCTATTTCATAGAATTGTTATTCATTTTCACCAGAGTGTGAAAACACAAATGTCTAGTGTCCAACAGCAGATAAATAAGCAAATTTAAAAATATATATATATATTTATTATATATATTTACATATACCATATTTATTTATATATCACTATTTTTATTTATACATATATAAATATTAATCAGACCCAAAGGAATGAAATTCTGACAAATGCTACAACATGAATGGAACTTGAAGGTATGCTAAGTGAAATCAGCCAATCTCGATATGACAAAAACTATATGATTCCATTTATATGAAGTATGAAGAGTAGTTAAATTTTTTGAGAAACAACGTATAATGTAGTTGCCAGGGGTTGGGAAGATGGTAATTATTTTTAATTCGTTCAAAGTTTCAGTTTTAAAAAAGGAAAAACTTTTGGAATGGATAGTAGTGATAACTGTACAATGGGAATATACTCAATGCTAAAAAAATGTAGAATTAGAAATTGGTTAAAATGGTAAATTCCGTGTTGTGTATATTTAAGTACAAGTAAAAAATTTTAAACATAATTGAACTATTGATACACACAAAACACATAAGCATTAGAGAATTTTTCTGCATTAAAATAAAAGCCAATTCCACAACTTTACCTACTCTTATGGTTGCATTTATATAGTATCTTTCAAAGGACAAAATTATAGAAATGGAGATGGGATTAATGTGGCCAGGGGTTAATGAGAGGTTAGGGGCAGGAGTTATGTGATTGTGAATATTTAAGGCAACAGAAAGGATCTTTGGTGATGGAACTATTCTGTTAATAGTTATTAACGTCTTCTCTTGACATACATTAATTTTGAAGATGTTACAATTTGGGAAATTGCATAAAGACTTCATGGTCTCTTGGGGCACCTGGGTGGCTCAGTGGGTTAAAGCCTCTGCCTTTGGCTCAGGTCATAATCTCAGGGTTCTGGGATCAAGCCCTGCATCAGGCTCTCCGCTCATCAGGGAGCCTTCTTCCCCCTCTCTCTCTGCCTGCTTCTCTGCCTACTTGTGATCTCTCTTTCTCTCCAAATAAATAAATAAAATCTTTTTTTTTTTTAAAAAAAAAGACTTCGTGTTCTCTCCTCTGCTTCACTTCATAAAACTGAAATTGAATCTACACTTTTCTCCAAAAGTTTAATAAAAAAAATGTTTGAGTAGCAGAGTTTTGTAATAATTTCAATGACAAGTTATATGAAGGTTAATATCGCCTTTCCAGTGCTCTGGCTAAAATCCAGGGTCTTCAAATTCCATTATTGGTTTCATAATCCTGTTTTATACCACATAAGACACTCAAATGTCAGCTTTTGACATTTTATTCAATTTAGTAATCCTCATCTGGAACAGTCAATGAAATAATAAAGAAACAAGGCTCATATATAAATGCTTGACTCTAAGATATGGAAGAAAAATACAATGTCAGATGCAATCAGTTCACACTTTGAGTAACAATTTCCTCCATACTACCTAGAAGTTTTTAGAAAGAAAATAGGAAAATGTTTTGTGATCAGTCCAGATTTACAGGTTTCCTTGCAACAGGGTATTATTTAGCTTATTCAGTAATAATTGCAGTTGACTTTAAAAACTTCAAAACACTTTTTTTCTGCACTAGATTTTATTTATTTTTCCATTATCTGAGACTTCAGTCAAGAGATTATGATTTCCTCCCTTTCTTCCCCAGAAGTAATGTTCTTATTGCTCCTTTTGCATCTTTGTTTCTCAAGGTATAGAATAGAGGGTTTATAATTGGGGGAAGTAGGTTGTAAAAGAAGGCCATGAATTTGTCAACATCTTTAGAGAAAGTCTGTTTTGGTTTCATATATATGTAAATAAGCGTGGTATGAAAGAAAGAAAACAGTATCAGGTGGGATCCACAAGTCCCAAATGCCCTTTTTCTTCCTTCAGATGACATAATGCCCATAACCGTCCAGGTGATGCACCCATAGGACACTACTATAAACAATAGTGGCAAATCTATAAGAATAATACTCATAACAAATATCACCTCTTTGTAAGAAGTAATGTCCCCACAAGCCAGCTGGATTGTTGGGGCTGATTCACAGAAGTGGTGGATCATATTGTGGCCACCACATGTAAATGACATACTGTAAGCTGTGTGGGCTACTGAATTGCCAAAGCCAATTGCCCAAGAGGCTTCTGCCAGTGAATAGTAAGTGTGAGGTGGCATTATGTTCATATAGTGCAGTGGCTGGCAGTTGGCAGCATAACGATCATATGCCATGAAGGCCAGGAGGATACACTCAGCGCCTCCCAATCCTAGTTTGATGAAGAACTGCACCACACAGCCCACAAAGCTGATAGACTCATCTTGGCCTTGAAGGTTGAACAACATCTGAGGTACAATGTTGGTCATGTGACAGAGGTCAATTATGAAGAGAGGAGTGAGAAAGAAGAACACAGGAATGTAGAGTTGAGGATCCAGTTGAGAGAACACAATTATGGTCCCATTGCCCACCAAGCTCAGAATGTAGAAGACTGAGGTGATTAATAAAAGTACTTCTTCTAGTCAGGTCTGGTACAAGAAGTCTCCCTCCTGCATGGGCATTGTTTATTTTCATTGCTTCATGAAGTAAATACCAATAGAAAATGAAAGCCATGGTTTATATAACACAACTAGAAAGATGACATTTTCAACTGGAATTAATGGTGCTGATGCCTCTTAACATTTTAACAATTGAAATGTTGTATTTTATACCATGAGTATTTCAAAGAAAAGTAATGAGATTATGTTCTATGTCTTCATGCTGGAAAAAACAAGTTCATTGCTTAATTAGATATTTAGTGTTTGTTGAATTAAGGGAATTACTATAAAAGTGTAGCCTAGAGGTTAAGTGCTAAGTTTTGAAAATAACTATATGCTTTCTATGGAATGATGGATATGTTTATTTGATAATATAAACCCTCTTTCCCAATAAATCAAAAAGTAAAAATAGGCCCCATACATCATAAGTATTTTCCAAACTTACATTCAACAACATTGATAAAAACTCAGTCCAAGACTGACTCATTCTTCTTCAATCAAAGGTACTTATTATTGGGGCACCTGCATTGCTCAGTGGGTTAAATCTTTTGCCGTCAGCTCATGACATGATCTCTGATTTGGGGATCCTGGGATCCAGCCTGGCATCAGGCTCTGTGCTCAGCGGGGAGCCTGCTTCCTCCTCTCTGTTTGCCTGCTTCTCTGTCTACTTGTGATCTGTCTCCTCTCTGTCAAATAAAAAAAAAATCTTTCAAAAATGTAGTTACTATTATTGCTTTGAAATGTATAATGTAAAATAAAGGGCTCTAATTTTTTTTCAAAATTTTATTAAAATTCTGCTTAGTTAACTAAAGTGCTCAAATTTTTAACTTCAATGAAAGAATGTTCCATTTGGGAATTCAAAGTGATTAACAATCCATTCTAATTATTTGCATATGTTAATGAAGTATTGCTCTATATTCCTTTATATAAAAAATTTAGAAAGGGAAAGTTCTGCATGTAATCTGAATATAAAATGATGACAGTGCAAAGATCAAATCATGTCTTATCCTCTCTTCAATTTCTTTCCTTTTTTGTCTAATATAGATCCTGTACTGAGTCTATAGTTATGCGAATGTTCAGCTCTTTATGTACCATTAAAAGAAAATCTCATTTGCAATGGTAGCACTTTATATGGGGAGAGAAGATTGGAATTGGGGGAATATACTTAGAAAAGAACATAGATAAAATAGAATTATGAGGTTTTGATTATACTAATTTTCTCTTTCATGAACTAACAAAATCACATAACTCTTTTGCAGAAAGAATAAGCATCAAGTCCTAAGAAATATGCATAGGTATGAGTGTGTTCATTCTCCTACTCTTTTGACTTGAGAATTGATTTCTTTTTATAAACTGTAACGTGTTCCTTAATTTATACACACTACAATTCTGAGAAAATGGTAGAACAAAGGTAATATTGTTCTTTGAAAAACTCATTAAGAATTAGAAACAGAGACGTTACCACTGAGCTTTCTGCATTTTCACATTAAGCAATTAACAACAACAACAGATTTCCCCTGTGAGGGAGGAGACTGATTTCAGGTGAAGAATGTGTGGCCACTGTATCAGTTTGGTACTTTTCTTTTATTTTAAAGTTACTATTTCTTTCCCAAATATGTTTATTTTATTTTTTCAGTGTTACAAGAATGATTGTTCATGTACCACATCCCGTGTTCCATGCAATAAATGCCCTTCTCAATACCCACCACGAGGCTCGCCCAAAGCCCCACAACTTCCCCTCCAAAACCCTCAGTTTGTTGCTCAGAGTCCACAGTCTCTCCTGGTTCAACGCCCCCTCTGATTTCCCCCCATTCACCCTTCCCTTCCTTCTCAAAATGCCCTCCATGATTTTCTTTATACGCCACATGTAAGACCATAGGATAATTGACTCTCTCCACTTGACTTATTTCACTCCGCATAATCCCTTCTAGACCCGTCCATGTTGATAAAAATTTGGATATTCATCTTTTTTGATGGAGGCATAATATTCCTTATCCACTCATCAGTTAAAGGGCATTTTGGTTCTTTCCACAGTTTGGCGATTATGGCCATTGCTGCTAGTAACATTGGGGTACATGTGTCCCTTCTTTGTACTGCATCTGCTTCATTGGGGTAAATACCCAATAGTGCAATTGCAGGGTCATAGGGTAGCTCTATTTTTAATTTCCTGAGGAATCTCCATACTGTTTTCCAAAGTGGCTGCACCAACTTGCATTCCCACCAAACAGTGGAGGAGGGTTCCCTTTTCTCCACACCCTCTCCAGCATTTGTTGTTTACTGTCTTGTTGATTTTGGCCATTCTAACCAGTATAAGGTGGTGTCTCAGTGTGGTTTTGATTTGAATCTCCCTGATGCCTAAAGACGATGAACATTTTTTCATGTTTCTGTTAGCCATTTGTATGTCTTCTTTGGAGAAGTGTCTGTTCATGTCTTCTGCCCATTTTTGGATGTGATTATCTGTTTTGTGAATGTTGACATTGAGGAGTTCTTTGTAGATCTTAGATATTCTTTGTAGTGTCATTTGCGAATATCTTCCCCCATTCTGTGGGTTGCCTGTTTGCTTTGTTGACTATTTCCTTTGCTGTGCAGAGGCTTTTTATCTTGATGAAGTCCCAAAAGTTCATTTTCGCTTGTGTTTCCTTTGCCTTTGGAGACATGTCCTGAAAGAAGTTGCTGTGGCTAATGTCATAGAGGTTACTGCCTATGTTTTTCTCTAAGGTTTTGATAGATTCTTGCCTCACGTTGAGGTCTTTTATCCATTTCAAGTTTATCTTTGTGTATGGTGTAAGAGAATTGTTAAGTTTCATTCTTCTACACATAGCTGTCCAATTTTTCCAGCACCATTTATTGAAGAGACTGTCTTTTTTCCACTGGATGTTTTTGCCTGTTTTGACAAAGATGATTTGACCATAGAGTTGTGGGTCCATCTCTGGGCTCTCTATTCTGTTCCCCTGGTCTATGTGTCTGATTTTGTGCCAGTACCATGCTCTCTTGGTGATCACAGCTTTGTAGTAAAGTTTGAAATCAGGCAATGTGATGCCCTGAGCTTTGTTTTTCTTTTTTGACATTTCCTTAGCAATTCGGGATCTTTTCTGGTTCCATATAAATTTGAGGATTGTTTGTTCTAGCTCTTTGAAAAAAACTGGTGGAATTTTGTTTGTGAAGGCATTGAATATATAGATTGCTCTGGGTAGTATAGACATTTTAACAATGTTTATTCTTCTGATCCATGAGCATGGAATGCTTTTCCACCTTTTTGTATCTTTTTCAATTTCTTACATGAGCATTATGTAGTTCCTTGAGATCCTTTACCTCTTTGGTTTGGTTTATTCCCAGGTATCTTATGGTTCTTGGTGCTACAGTAAATGGTATCAGTTCTCTAATTTCCCTTTCTGTATAAAGTTACTGAACAAAAGAAACACTACACAATCATTTTTTTCCAAAGCATGCCCTTATTTTTATAAATGTCTTAATTTTTATGTAGAATTAAATATTTACAATTTCATCCAAATGACTTTTGAGGTACTTATTAACTGTGAACTTTGACTTACTGCAGAAATTTCTGAAAACAGAAGCCAAAATGTGTTATCTGAATGTTCTGTTTCTCTTCAATCGAAAGTAGGACTGTTTGTGTTTAGGAAGAACTTGGGTAACCTATAGAAATAAGAGAAAAAATGAATGAATGAGTATAGAAAGGCATTGTTATGCCTCTAGTCTTAACCTGATCATGAAAGCAAAGAAATTGTGTTTTATTTAAAAATTGCATATCTAGTGTTGCCTCATACAAAACATGAAAGAAATTATCCTGGAAAATGATCATATACTGACAATCTAATTTTGAAAACAATGATCTACTGGTGGGGATTATGAATATACTAAGAATTCAAGGGGATAGGTCTTCTAAATTTATAAATTAATTATATTAATAGTGGATTATAGCAAGATGTAAAAACATGCATTGGTTTCATGCCCATTTCTTGACGTTATTACCTATGCTATACTAGTAAAATAAAGGGGAAATTAAATATATATGGATAATATTAATCATGCCTTTGATATTCAATTGCTTTAAATTCTTAGTCAACTTGCTTTTTCATTCTAAAAAGTTTTCTTTTTCTTAAATAAAATATCATATTCTTGGGCAATGCTATTTGATTAAAACATCTAGTGATCCATGTACTAAAATATTGGCAGTCACTAATATTTACTACCTTAAGCAAGTTTATTATATTTTCCAGTTTTCTGATTAGCTAGAAATTAAAAGAATTGGTTTATTTTTTATTTTTTGTATTTTATTACCATAAATAATTCTAATAATGAGGTGAACCAAATTATCAGGAAAGTTAATTCTAACACAGTACTGATTTCTCACTTCCTTCTTTGGAGACTGAAAATTTAAATTGATATCCATGTCAAGTCTTCAAAATATTATGAGATGTTTAGAACACAAGTCACAATCACAGGATTTCTGGTTGGTTTGGGATAGCCTTATCTCTAAATCTGCAAAATATATAGTATCACATGGAACTCAAAATTTTATGATTTCATGCTTTTCTCTTTGCCTGCAACAGAACCCTGAAACTACACACTGGTCAACTTTCGAGGAAATTATACCTTGGTTTGTCTCCTCCCTTACTTACCTGATCCTGTATCTAATTGATTTTTATCTAAATGTAGCTCGGTGTTAAAATTTTTGAAATAACAAAGCCATAAAGATGACATTTAGGATCAAAATTGATGTCAGTCATCATAGACACCACACCCTGACATCATGCCACAGGACAAACTGGGTTACTCTGAAAAACATATATGGAAGCCATGAGACCAGGATGGATTAGAGTTGAACATCATCCCCCTCAAGATTAGAGCATGCACCATCATTTCACCTTCCTGGACTGAGTAATTTAGTGACTTGTATTGAGAACATCTCTCTCCAATGATTAATTAATATGTTTAGAAGAGTTTCCAGGGAACAAGAATCAGGGAGACCAAGGCAATGTTCCCGGTAGTGTGCATTAGTATGCATGTGTGTGTGTGTATGTGTGTGTGTTTGCTCACAAGAGCTAAAAGACATTTCTAGAATGTGCTCCAGGTATATCAGAGTTAGAAAGGCCTTCTCCATTTGAATATTTTTTGTGGTTCACACCTGGTTCTTAGAAATTTATACCTTATTTACCAGAAAATTATTGATTCTCATACACAGAGAGATTTCACTTTGTCTAATTATGAATTAAAATAAGGTGTTAAAATCAGCAAAATTAACATATTACCTCATTATGTTAATTAATTTGTATCTCATCTATTAAAATAAAGGAAGTCAACTGTTTAGTAACTTTCTTCTTATACTAGAAAACAAATTCTTGAATTTCTTCTGAATTATCTTTACATGAAAAACCATAATTTGTTAGCCTTTGTAACCTTGATTATTTTGTAAATGTGTTTGATTTCCTTTGTCTGAAAGACACACACACACACATACACCTACACACTTCTACTTTGTGGACTAAGGCTCAGATACTAAATGAATCCATTTATTTATTCATTTATCCAAAATTTTATGGCTGTCTGTGGTAACTGCACACTAATCTGGGGGTTGAAGTGTTAATGTAGTGAGAGAAAAGAGATCCATTTCTTCCCATAATTCTATTAAATTATTTATACAATGAAAACAAATGCACAAATTTATTATTAGAAACTATAATGATATAAAAACCACAGAGAAAGGCAAGAGAACAGAGAATAAGGCATCAGATGCTATTCAAAAAGTATGCATGAAACTAATTATCTGCTTGTAATATTTGAGCAGATACCTAAATGTAGATAAACAGGGACTGATGCTTCCTTGAAAAATTTACATTTTATCATATTATTGCTTTTTTCCACAAACAATAATAAATGTAATGTAGGTCACGATATTTTAAAAATACTGATAATTAATAAGTGTAGTGCATATTTAGACACAAAGAGTTAAGAGAATTTTTGTCTTCAGGAAGCCTAAAATTTAAATGATCAGTCTACATATAATAAACATTTTCAATATTTTGAACATTTTTTTTAACATGCACATATAATGAATGAATGCTCTGTGTGTAGCTCTGGCACTATTAAGACCCAAACAATTTTTAAGTTGAAAAGCAATTTCTATGGAATATTATGCCTCTATCAGAAAGGATGAATACCCAATTTTTGTAGCAACTTGGGTAACCTACAGGATTGGAAGAGATTATGCTGAGTGACATAAGTCAACCAAAGAAAGTGAGTTTTCATATGGTTTCACTTACATGTGGAGCATAAGGAATAACATGGACGACATTGTGAGAGGGAAAGAGTGAATTGAAGGAAATCAGTGAGGGAGACAAAGCATGAGAGACTGTGGACTCTGAGAAACAAACTGAGGGCTTTGCAAGGCCGGGGAGTGAGGCCTAGTGGTGGGTATCGAGAAGGGCAGGTACTGCATGGAACACTAAGTGTGGTGCATGAACAATGAATCTTGGAAAACTAAAAAAATTAAATTAAATTAAAAAAATGAAAAAAAAAAAAAGCAATTTCTCAGTGTCATTGAATTTACTTTCTTAGAGAGGAAGACAAATAATCACATCAGCATATTTAGGCCATAATAGTGCTAAATCCTATGGAGAAATATACAACCGGATTAATTATATTAAAAGACTGTGTAATTTTTAGTTTACATGTTGGATAATTACATATACTATTATTAAAATTAATTAAGGTTGTTTTAGGACATCTATAATAATATCACAAGGTACATTTCTCAACAGAATAAATTGTGGATAATTATCAACCATCAGAGAAATCTGCTTTGTTAAACCGATGTAAACAAGAATATCTTTTAGACATAATTTCCTTCAACACTTCTCTCCCTTTAAAATCATAAAATGCTGAATAGAATTAACTAAATATGCCAAATTGTATCAAAACTCAGCTCACGTACCTATATCATTTCCTCTGCCAACAATTTTCTATGTTTCCACCTCTTGTGTACTTTATAAATTCCTATTCATCCACCAAAAATTACTGCAATTGTCATTGTTTAGATATTTTCAATCCCTCCGTCCTTAAATATATTCCATCAAGCTGTGACCATTTTTAATCTCTTTAATCTCTCCACACACCTCTATGCCTGTCTCCTCACCAAGTCTGTTTTTTATATGTAACTGTAAGTTGAATCATATGGTATGTAAGCCTCTGTAACTGCCTTATTTTAGGTACCAAAATACTTTTGCAATTCATTCATACCATTGTACATATACTTTTTTAAAGATATTACTAAGTAGAATTTCATTGTATATGTATACCATAATTTGTTGATTTACTAACCAGCTGATGGATTGCCTTTAGGTTTTGGTTGCTATGAACATCACTGATATGGCCTTTGAGTATATGTATTGGTGTTTTTTATATCCCTTAGGTAAATATCTTGGAATAAAACTGTTGATTTTATGCTAAATATAATGAGAAACTATCACATATTTTTCCCAAAGTAGCTGCACCATTTCACACTCCTTAAAGCAATGGATATGTGTTCTAGTTGTTCCACATTCTTGCTAACCTTTGGCAGACTAAAGGGTAAATTTAACCATTCTGTTGGATGGTGGCTTCTTAAGGTGTATTTTTTTTTAAATTATTGAAGTATAATTGACATAAAAGGTTATATTAGTTTCAGACTTACAATATACTAATTCAACAATTCTATACATTTTGCAAGGCTCACCACAATATGTATCTTCACCATCTGTCACCATATCAAATTATTACAACATTATTGGCTATATCTCCTATGCTGTACTTTTAATTTCCATAATTCATATTTTATAACAGAATAAAGATGGAAAAGCATTCCATGCACATGGATTGGAAGAATAAACATTGTTAAAATGTCTATACTTTCCAGAGCAATATATATTTTCCATGCCATTCCGATCAAAATTCCACTGGCATTTTTGAAAGAGCTGGAACAAACAATCTCAAAATTTGTATGGAACCAGAAAAGACCCCAAATTGCTAAGGAAATGTTGAAAGAAAAACAAATCTGGGGCATCACGTTGTCCAATTTCAAGCTTTACTACAAAGCTGTGATCATTACGAAGACAGCTTGGTACTGGCAAAAAAAAAAAAAAAAAAACAGACACATAGACCAGTGGGACAGAGTAGACATCCCAGATATGGAACTGCAAGTTTATGATCAAATAATCTTTTGCAAAGCAGGAAAAAATATCCAGTGGAAAAGAGACAGTCTCTTCAATAAATGTGGTGGGAAAATTAGACAGTTATATGTAGAATGAAACTTGACCATTCACTTACACCACACAGAAAAGGTAAACTTGAAATGGATAAAAGACCTCAACGTGAGGCAGGAATCTAACAAAACTCTAGAGGAAAACATTCTTTAGTAACCTCTCCAACATTGGCCACAGCAACTTCTTTCGAGACATATCTCCAAAAGCAAAGGAAACAAAAGCGAAAATGAAATTTTGGGACTTCATCAGGATATAAAGCTTCTGCACAGCAAAGGAAAGAGTCAACAAAACAAGCAGGCAACCCACAGAATGGGAGAAGATATTCACAAATGTCACTACAGTCCAAGGTTTGCTATCTAAGATCTATAAAGAACTCAAATTCAACACTCACAAAACAGATAATCACATCCAAAAATGGACAGAAGACATGAACAGACACTTCTCCAATGAAGACATACACATGGCTAACAGACACGTGAAAAAAATGTTCATCATAATTTGCCATCAGGGAGATTCAGATCAAAACCACACTGAGATACCACCTTACACTGGTTAGAATGGCCAAAATCAAGAAGACAGTAAACAACAAATGTTGGAAAGGATGTGGAGAAAGGGGAACCCTCTTGCACTGTTGGTGGGAATGCAAGTTGGTGCAGCCACTTTGGAAAACAGTGTTGAGATTCCTGAAGAAATTAAAAATAGAGCTACCCTATGACCCTACAATTGCACTATTTACCCCCAAAATAAAAATATAGTACAGAGAAGGGCCACATGAACACCAAAGTTCATACCAGCAATGGCCTCAATTGCCAAACTGGGGACACAGCCAAGATGCCCTTCAATAGATGAATGGATACAGAAGGGCATGATGGCAGAGAAGTAGGAGACCCTGTTACAACCGGTACATAAAGTATGCTGAATATCTACCAGAACATGCTGAACACCCATGAAATCAGCCTGATAAGTAAGATTTTTCACTTCTGGATCTCTACAGGGGCAGAATCCAGCAGTGGAGAGGTAAAGCAGAGGGGGAACACTCAAACTATATTGGAGGATAAACAGAAGGGGGATGGAGCCACCAGAAGTGACAAAAGCCTGCAATACCAAAAAGGAATTAAAAGGAAAGTTAATACCAGAATTAACTTAGATTCTGGCTAAAATCCTTAAAAAGTGCAAAGGATCTTAAGGAGCAACTAGAATAAGTGGGTGGTCGCAGGCACAGGCCTAAGCCCACATTCCCAGGAAGAATACCATCTGCATTAAAGAAAGAGTGGTGGAAGTTCCAGTTGATCATTCATGAACCTGCAGTTTTCTACTCCTTGCACCATTTTGTGGACAGATAACACCCCTGCAAGTGCCTTACAGAGCCTACTGTGGTCCATGAGCCTGCAGCTTTTCTCTGCGTGCAACACTCCAAGGACTGGATACACTCTCACAAGCTTCTCAGAGACCAGGTGGGAGCCCTGGCCAGTGGTCTCTAGGATCACAGGATGCCCACCACTTGCCACAGGGTCTGGGCACTCCCAGCTACTACTGGAGAGAATGTGGCCAGATCTTGGGCAGGAAATGAGAACAACAGGCACGGGCCTGGAATCCAGAGAGCAGTCTCTGAAACGGTAGCCACCAGAAGTGAGATTCCAAGGCCAATATCACTCTCGGCTTTGGTCGCGAAAGGGTGCACAGGCTAGTGAGGGCCTCGAGGGGCCACTGGGATGGTGGATGAGGATGTGCACCGCCTGTGGCAGGCTGCAGTGTGAGCTGAGTTTACAGAGGGGAGACAATGGATTCTGGACCACCCAGAGGGGAGCAGAATGAGGTTTTTCTTTGGCATGGAGTTCTGGGTATGGGCAGATTCCTTGCATGGACACTCCAAAAAGGTGAAAAAGCTGCAAAAGAGCAAAAACCTCCAGAGAGCAAAAGACTGAGAAACCTATAGCCCAGGCCCTTGATGGGGGGCCAGGGAAACTCAACCCAAGCATGACTGACTGAAAAAAAATGTGGCAGGCTGCTTCCCCAGAAGACAAGCAAAAAACAATAAGACAATAACCACAGGGTACCCAAAAAAGTATAAAACACCAACATCAGGGGAAATCAATATATCAAGCTTCTGATAATACCCTACAACATGTATTTTTCATAGACACAAACGTTCTTTCTTCTTTTTCTTCCTTCCTTCCTTCCTTTCTTTCTTTCTTTCTTTCTTTCTTTCTTTCTTTCTTTCTTTCTTTCTCTCTCTCTCTCTTTCTTCCTTTCTTTTTCTCTTTCTCTTTCTATATTTCTTTAATTTTTTCTTTCCTTCTTTCTTTCTATCCTTTTTTATTCACTCCTTCTTATGTTTCTTGGTTTCTTTAATTTTGTTGAAACTACCTAACATTACAACTAGAGGATTAATAAAACAATAAACCCAAGGAGACCCAAAACAACCTTCCTCACCTGCATTGAGGAGTTATGACCACCCTCCCATCTTATTCTTCTGTCAGTTTTTCTGTGTATTTTATTTTGTTCTGGTATTATATAAATCTTATCCTTTGGATTCATTCTGATTAGGTTCTTTTATTTCTTGTCATTTACTTTTGTCAGTCTTTATGTTTGTTCGTGTTTGTTTATATAACTTATAAACCTGATTTTTGGAGCTCATTCTAGCTGAGATTACTTTTTTACTCTCTCTTTCTCTCTTATTATCTCTATTATTTCTTTTTGGTGGTGAATTCCAATTGCATTTGCAATTCCAATTGCTCCAAAACCTAACAATGAGCACCTGGGTTGTGAGTAATATATTCAGATATACATAATCTCATCAACTTCTCATCAAAATGACTAGAAGGAGGAACACCGAAGAGGGGAAAAACCCAGAGACTCACCCTCTTCCTCAGAACTACTGGACATGGATATAAACAGTATGTCAGAAAGGGAATTTAGGGTAACAATTATCCAGGCAATGGCTAGGATGGAGAAAAACATTAATGACAACATAGAATATCTAAGGGAAGAACTGAAAACCAGTTTCACAGATGTTAAAATGCTATCAGTGAGATCTATTCTAGTCTAAATAGTGGAACAGCTAGAGTTACGGAGACAGAAGATAGCATTAGTGATCTACAAGACAAGATGGTTGAAAAGAAAGGTCAGGAGGAGGGCTGGAACAAACTGCTTAAGGATCATCAGAACAGACTTAAAGAAATAAATGATGACATGAAACTCCTGTGTAAGAATTAATGGAACCCCTGAGGGGGTAGAGAAAGACAGAAGACAAGAAGATATCGCTGAACTAATTCTAAATGAAAATTTCCCCAATCTGAGGAATGGAACAAGTGTTCATGTCCTTGAGGTGGAAAGGTACCCACCAAGATCAATGAGTCTAGAAAATCATATAGACTTAGTGTGAGATTAACAAATTATCACTCTAGACAAGATATCCTGAGGGCAGCTAGGAGGAAGATATCCCTGTGTACAGAGGAAAACCCATCAGAATAACCTCAAAACTGTCCACAGAAACCTGGCAAGCCAGAAAGGGCTGGCAAGACAAGGGATATGTAGAGCACTAAATGAGAAAAACATGCAGCTGAGAATATTTTATCCAACAATGCTAACATTCAAAATGGATGGAGAGATAAAGAGCTTCCAAGACCAGCAGGGATTAAAAGAGTATGTGACCACCAAGCCAGCACTCCAAAAAATATTAAAGGGGGGGCTTCTAAAAGTAGAAATAACCCATGAATGACATAGAATAGGAACTTAGAATCTATAAAAACAAGGAATTCTGAGGGAACATGATGTCATTAAAACTTATCTTTCAACAATCACTCTCAACGTGAATGGCCTAAATGCTCCCATAAAGTGGCACAGGGTGGCAGACTGGATAAAATGACAGGACTCATCCATATAAAGTCTAAAAGAGACACATTTGGAACCTAAAGATACATCCAGACTGAAAGTGAAGGGATGGAGAACCATCTTTCATGCCAACGGACCTCAAAAGAAAGCTGGGGTAGCGATTCTCATATCAGATGAATTTGATATGAATACCTTAAATGTAAGAGATCATAAAATGCGACACTCAGTAACACACAGATCATCTAAAAAAAATCAATAAAGAAACAAGAGCTTTGAATGACACATTGGACCAGATGGACCTTATAGATGTATAGAGAACATTTCATCCTAAAACAACAGAATACTCATTCTTCTTGAGTTCACATGGGACTTTCTCCAGAATAGACCACATACTGGGTCACAAATCAGGACTCAACCAATACCAACAGTTTGAGATGATTCCCTGCATATTCTCAGATGACAATGCTTTGAATCAGGAACTCAACCAGAAGAAAAAGTTTGGAAGCAATTGACAGTTGGAGATTAAAGGCCAACCTGTTCAAGGATGTTTGGATCAACCAGGAAATCAAAGATGAACTTAAACAATTCATGGAGACCAATGAGAATGAAGACACATCAATCCAAAACCTATGGGATACATCAAAGGTGGTCCTAAGGGGGAAAAACATAGCCATTTAAAGTACACTCAAAATAATTGAAAAATCCTGAATACACTAACTCTCTTTATACCTTAAAGACCTGAAAAATCAACAACAAATTAAGCCAACCCCACGCACAAGAAGGGAAATAATCAAGATTAGAGCAGAGATCAATGAGTTAGAAACTAGAGAAACATTAAAACTCATCAAGGCATCTAGGAGTTTGTTTTTTGAAAGAATCAACAAGATTGAGAAGCCACTGGCCAAGCTAATCCAAAAGAATTGTGAGAGGACCCAAATTAAAAAAAAAGTATGAATGAAAACGGAGAGACCATGACTAATGCAAAGGAAATAGAAACCATCATCAGAAATTATTATTTGACCATAGAGTTGTGGGTCCATATCTGGACTCCCTATTCTGTTCCACTGGTTTATGTGTCTCTTTTTGTGCCAGAACCATGTTGTCTTGGTGATCACAGCTTTGTAGTAAAGTTTGAAATCAGGCAATGTGATCCCCCAACTATAGTTTTCTTTTTCAACCTTTCCTTAGCAAATCAAGGTCTTTTCTGGTTCCATACAAATTTTAGGATTGTTTCTTCCAGACATTTGAAGAACACCGGTGGAAATTTGATCGGGATGGCATTGAAAGTATAGGTTGCTCTTGGCAGTATATACATTTTAACAATGTTTATTCTCCTGATCCATGAGCATGGAATGCTTTACCAACTTTTTATGTCTTAATTAGTTTCTTTTATGAGCATTCTGTAGTTCCTCAAGTACACATTGTTTACCTCATTGGTTGGATTTATTCCCAGGTACCTTATGGTTCTTGGTGCTACAGTAAATGGAATCATTTCTCTAATTTCCCTTTCCATATTTTCATTCTTATTGTATAGGAAAGCAACGGAATTCTGTGCATTGATTTTGTAACCTGATACATTACTGAATTGCTATATGAGTTCAAGTAGTTTAGGGAGGGAGTCTTTTGGGTTTTCCATATAAAGTATCATGTCATCTGTGAAGAGAGAGATTTTGACTTCTTCATTACCAGTTTGAATGCCTTTTATTTCTTTTTGTTGTCTGATTGCTGTCAGTAGGACTTCTTTTACTATGCTGAACAAGAGTGGCAAGAGTGGGCATCCTTGTGGTGTTCCTGTTCTCAAAGAGAAGGCTGTCAGCTTTTGCCCATTGAGAATGATATTCACTGTAGCCTTTACATAGATGACTTTAATATGTTGAGGAATGTTCCTTCTATCCCTACATTTGAAGAGTTTTAATCAGGAATGGATGCTGAATTTTCTCAAATGCTTTTTCTGCATCAATTGAGAGGACCGTGTGTTTCTTCTCTCTTCTCTTATTGATTTGTTCTATAACATTGATTGATTTGCCAATGTTGATACACCCTTGCATCCCAGGGATAAATCCCACGTCGTCATGAGGAATAATCTTTTTAAGGTGATGTTCGATTCCATTAGCTAGGATTTTCTTGGGAATCATGGCATTCATACTCATCAAGGATATTGGTATGAAATTCACTTTTTAGATGGGTTCTTTGCCTGGTTTGTTAATCTTTAACAAAACAGGAAAAAATATCCAGTGGAAAAAAGACAGTCTCTTCAATAAATGGTGCTTGGAAAACTGGGCAGCTATATGTAAAGGAATAAAACTTGAACATTCTCTTACACCATACACCATACACGAAGATAAACTTGCAATGGATAAAAGACCTCAAACTGAGGCAGGAATCTATCAAAACCCTAGCGTAGAACATATGCAGTAACCACTTCAACATTAGCCACAACAATTTCTTTCAGGATATGTCTACAAAGGCAAAAGAAAGATATCAAAAATGAACTGTTGAGACTTCATCAAGATAAAAAGTTTCTGCACAGAGAAGGAAACAGTCAACAAAAGAAACAGGCAAGCCACAGAATGGGAGAAGATATTCACAAATGATACCAGAGATATAGGTCTGATATCTAAGATTTGTAAAAACTCTTCAAAGTCAACACTCACAAAACACATAATCACATAATCTTCTGCCCTAAAAATGGGCAGAAGACATGAACAGACACTTCTCCAATGAAGACATACAAATGGCTAACAGACACATGAAAAAATGTTCATAATTATCCATCAGGGAGATTCAGATCAAAATCACAATGAGATACCACCTTACATCAGTTGGAATGGCCAAAATCTACAAGACAGTAAACAACAAATGCTGGAGAGGATGTGGAGAAGGGGGAATCCTCTTGCACTGTTGGTGGGAATGCAAGATGGTGCAGTCACTTTGAAAAACAGTGTGGAGATTCCTGAAGAAATTAAAAATAGAGCTACCCTATGACCCTTCAATTGCACTACTGTGTATTTACCCCAATGAAGCAGATGCAGAACAAAGAAGGGTCACATGTACCCCATTGTTCATAGCAGCAATGGCCACGATGGCCAAACTGTGGGAAGAACCAAGTAGCCTATCAACAGATGAATGGATAAAGAAGATATGGTTCATATATATAATGGAGTGTTATAACTCCATCCCAAATGATGAATACCTGGCTTTGGTATTAACATGGCTGGAAGTGGAAGAGATTATGTGGAGTGAAATAAGTCAAGAAGTCAATTATCTTTTTTTTTTTTTTTTTTGCCCCAAATGTGTTTATTTTAATTTTTCAGTGTTACAAGATTGATTGTTCATGCACCACACTCAGTGCTCCATGAAGTACGTGCCCTTCTCGTTACCCACCATCAGGCTCACCCCCCCCACTCCTCCCCTCAAAAACCCTCAGTTTGTTGCTCAGAGTCCACAGTCTCCCCTGGTTCATCACTCCTCCGATTTCCCCACATTCACACTTCCATTCCTTCTCACGATGACCTCCATGATTTTCTTTATACTCCACACGTAAGTGAGACCATAAGATAATTGCCTCTCTCGGCTTGACTTATTTCACTCCGCACAATCTCTTCTAGTCCTGTCCATGTTGATACAAAAGTTGGATATTCATCCTTTCTGGTGGAGGCATAATAATCCATTGTATAGATGTACCACATCTTCCTTATCCATTCATATGTTGAAGGGCATTTTGGTTCTTTCCACAGTTTGGCTATTGTGGCCATTGTGGCTATGAACATTGGGGTACATGTGGCTGTTCTTTGTACTACATCAGCTTCTTTGGGGTAAAAACCGAGTAGTGCAATTGCAGGGACATAGGGTAGCTATATATTTAATTTCTTGAGGAATCTCCATACTGTTTTCCAAAGTGGCTGAACCAAATTGCATCCCCACCAACAGTGGAGGAGGGGTCCCCTTTCTCCACATCCTCTCCAGCATTTGTTGTTTACTGTCTTGTTGATTTTGGCCATTCTAACTGGCGTAAGGTGGTATCTCAGTGTGGTTTTGATGTGAATCTCTCTGATGGCTAAAGATGATGATTATTTTTTCATGTGTCTGTTAGCCATTTGTAAGTCTTCTTTGGAGAAGTGTCTGTTCATGTCTTCTGCCCATTTTTTGATGTGATTATCTGTTTTGTGAGTGTTGAGTTTGAGGAGTTCTTTATAGATCTTA
>CM052809.1:3377073-3412713 GCA_028533885.1 Nasua narica | reverse complement strand
TCGCCAGCAAGGAAGGTTATTTCAGGTCCTCCTGGGTTTATAGTTGTATTAAACCTCTCATTGTAATGTTACATAGTTAAAAAAAGGATAAAGGAAAAAAGAATTGTGAAAGCAAGTGAAGACTAAAATAAAATAAAAAAAAGAGAGAGAATATGAAAGAGAAAAGAAAAACAAAAACAAAAACAAACTTGTATCTATGAAATATACAGGTTTGAGGGTATTTCCAGGAGCTTAATGTATTTCTTTCCCCTGGCTTTGGGGGTTTAAAATTTTATGGGGACCCTGTGGTTATAGTCCTTTTGTTCTTTGGCTGGTCTTCTGGAGGAGGGGCCTGCCATGTTGTTTTCCAGTCACTCTTGCTGGGATTGAGTCACCCTGCCCCCCAGTCAAGGGGCTGAGCTCTGTGGAAACCGGTTTCTCAGTCTCTTGCTCTCTGAAGGTTTTTGGCCTTTTGTAGCCTTTTCACCTTTTCAGGGAGTCCAAGCAATGAATCTGCCCAGAAGCACTCAGACCTCTGAGTTGCAGGAAGCCCAAGTCTCTGCTCCCCTCTGTGTGGTTCAGAACACACACTCCCCTCTGCGAAACTTCTGCTCACAGTGCAGCCTGTCCAAGGTGGCGCGCGACACCAGCCGCCTTGCCTTTCTGTGGCTCCCAAGCGTGGACCCGGGAGGTCATGCGGCGGGCTGGGAAAGTCGCGACCCCAGCTGCCTTTCTGTGGCTCTGCAAGGGGCACCTGGGAGGTCAGGCCGCTTGCCCGTGTTCTCTCCATGGCCAGCGGGGATCGCTCAGGCTCTGCAGGGGGCGCGAATGTCACGGTGGCGGGCGCACGCCAGGAAAAACTGCGGCTAGTGAACCACCGCAGAGTCTCAAAAGGCACTTACCAGCCTGTTCGAGGTGGCGGGCGACCCCAGCCACCTTTCTGCAGCTCCCAAGTGCGGACCCGGGAGGCCTGCGGCGGGCCGGGAAAGTCGTGACCCCAGTCGCTTTTCTGTGGCTCCGCGAGGGGCGCCCGGGAGGTTAGGCCGTTTGCCCGCATTCTCTCCGCAGCAGGCGTGTATAGCTCAGGCTCTGCAGTGCGCCACAAATGTCGTGGTGGCGGGCGCACACCGGGAAAAACTGCGGCTCGTGAACCACCGCAGACTCTCAAAAAGGCACTTGCAGGTGCGACCCCCCCCCCCCCACAGGTTGTTGCAGAGACCGGAAATCTGCAGGTTCAGGAATTGCGGACTGGATCCCCCACCAGTTCCACTTTGGGGCGCTCCTTCCTGGGAGAGTGGGTCCAAGCGCCGGTGCCCGCGACCACCCCCTTCCACTAGTTACTCCCCCAAACTTTTTACCCTTTTTAAGTGTTTTTAATGGGCTCTACATTAATGCTGGTCCCCCGCCACTGGGCACTTTCCTTTGGGGTATTACTGTAGTTGGTTAGCTTCTGGTGGCTCCCTCCCCCTTTTGTTTATCCTCCAATATCAGTTCGAGTGTTCCCACTTTGCTTTTACCTCTCCACTGCTGTCTTCTGCTCTCGGAGAGATCCCGGGGTTAGAAATCTTTCTCCTCAGGGTGATTTCATGGGTGTTCAGCGTGTTCTGGTAGATTTCCAGCTCACTTTTGGGGACCGGTTGCTGCAGGATCTCTTACTTCTCTGCCATCTTGCCCCCCTCTAAGAAGTCAATTATCTTATGGCCACACTTGCGTGTGGAGGATAAGGCAAAACATGGAGGGCATTGTGAGAAGGAAAGTAAGGGTGAATGAGGATAATCAGAGGGTACGATGAACCATGAGGACTGTGGACTCTGAGCAACAAACTGAGAGTTTTGTAGAGGAAGAAGTTGGGGGTTGGGTAGGCCTGGTGGTGGGTATTGAGGAGGTCACGTATTTCTTTTAGCACTGGGTGTGGCACATGAACAATCATCCTTGTAACACTGAAAAAATAAAATAAAAGTATTTGGGGGAAAAAAAAAAGACAGTCAGATCTAGAATGTAATATACACAAAAGGGTGTTATTGAGACATGATTTTCCTCTCTAAAATAACCCTCATTTACAGAGATAGTCAAATGAGGACTAATTTATGAGAATCAAGTCCAGTTTTAACAACCGTGGCCTAATTATTTACATAAGCTCAGCAAGAACATATGAGTTCTATATATAAATAGAACATACCATATGAGTGATCATATAGATCTTTTTGAATCTGCTTTGCTGGAACTTTACAAGGAATCTCTAGGTTGAACTTTTAGTAACCTTTCCAGGCCAGAGGCCAAGCCAAGTACTTTCCCTCAGACATTCCTGCAATACCTGTAGATTTGGGAGAATTCCTCTTCCTGAGGTCCAAAGAGTATCCTGAGGTTTGTGCACCTGCCAGGGAGTAACATTCTTTACTCACCTGGTGAGATTGCCAGAACTATGTAAACAAGGTATCAGGGCAACAGTTCCAAGGGGCTTTGTGGCTCCAGGTATCATAAAGTCAACCTTAACTCCTTTAAGCAGTCTGGTCATATCTGAATCTATGCATTTCTTTTTCAAATACGACATTCTAGTCAAATCCTTGGTAAAATAACCAACGCTTCCAATGGTGTCCTGTTACAAGGAGAACAGATTTTTATTGAATTTATGCAAATCACTAAGATTATCATGGAAGAAGAAGAATACTTACTGATACCTTTTGAATTTGAGGGTTCAGGTAGAGAGAAGTTGAAAGCTTTGATTTGTTTACAAATGAGTATTTTACATTTCTGTAAGCCGTAGATATCTTAAGAAAGTTTCCTTCGTCTGGAAGAGCAAACTTTAGAGAACAAGTAATGTTTCAAATAAGAGTCTTAACACTATAATCTTTTAGTTATTTAATCTACAGTTAATAATTCTGGTTTAGAATGAATGCAGCTTTAGTTAGTTCTGGAAATTCTTACCCATTTTTGTTTTAAGATTTTCAATATATATTGAATACTTGTATTTGTCCTAAAAGTCCTTTATATGACTCTCCTTGAAGATGAAACTTATTTTACAAGAGATTTAGAACAATTATAGGTGACAAAAACTCAGAATAGACATGATTAAAGAGTTGATGAGATAAGAGTTTACAATATAGCTGGCAAGGAAATCAGATTATTTCTGTGACATAAAACACTTCAATAATTAAAATATCAAGTGATGACCTTTTCAAAACATTAGAACTTTAGGAAATATATAGAACCTCTAAAATAGTTATAGTATTTACCTAAATGTAACCCAAGGCTTATTGTTTCTTTACCAGTACTTTCTGAGTAACTTAGCATTACCAAGGAAAAGGTCTAATGAGTTAAAGAGAATTCATTTACAATTTAAATCTTGTGAACAGAGAGTAAATGGACTTACAATCTAATACAGGTGTGTTTTAAATTCATTCATTTCAATCTTAATCCACCTTGGCCCATCTAAAATTTGATTCCAAAGATTTCCCTTCACAAACCTTTTTCAACTTTTCTTTGTATTCAGATTTTGTCCCAAGCCATTTTTTTTAAACAACCATCTCATTTAGAACAAAATTACCTTTTTTATCTTTTACAAAATGCATTTACATTTTTTATCTTTTTTACATACAGAGTTGTTTCCCTCATTTCCATTCTTAGTTACAGTTAGTAGATTTTTTTTTCACTCTTTAAGAAACCTTAATCTCCAGTGAAGACTAAGGAGTAACCAATTGTGAACTGTAACACCAGAATTCTTTATATGGCAAATTTGTGAATTAGTTAAGCACAAAACATGCTTGCCAAGAGATTTAAATATCTTCAGGTTTTTTTTTTTTTTTTTTTGCATTAAGAGGTCAAGAGCATAAACCTATGTCCAGTCATTAATGATTTAGCACTCTATCCTATTTGGAAAGATGCAGATGTCCAACAAATGTAATTCCATTTATCATCCAAGCATAACTTTAAAGTTTTAGTTTACCAAAGACTTTGAAAACTATCTTAACAATTATTTAAGAAAACTTGGATACCATTAACCATCAGAGCAGTCAGTTTGCTAGCAAATTGCAACAGAGATGACACGAGGTTATCTGACCTTCAGTAAAACTTGATATAATAAATGTTACACATTTATTGCTGATACTTAAAAATGTGGAAAACTAAAGTGACTGAGGAAACTCAAGTGGCACATGAAACAAAGGGAGAGCACACGCATTGGGTGGGAGTTAGTTTTTATGGCTACCAGTGATGGGGGATGGTAACATGACCTTCCCCCCACCCCCCAAGGTTTGGGCCAATTGGTTCATTAATGTAGATATATAATTGACCCAATTTTAGGCCAATTGGTTCATTAATGTAGATATATAATCTATACAGAAACTTCCAGGAGAGTGCTGAATCACCCCAGGGGGCTTGCTTTCTTTTCTTAACCAAACGGAACAACCATTTGGTCTTTTTTTCTGCCTCAGCAGAAGCTAATGTAGAGCAGTGGAAAGAAAGGGACTGGGGCCTGGGGGGGGGTCTCCATCTGCCCCAAAAAGACATGTCTACCTTAATGAAACCAACAAACTTAGTTTAAATACTTAATTTTATGTTTCACCTTGATCCTCTACATGGTCAATTTTCACCTGAGATACGTGTGGAAATCTGGTGTGGGTGGTGCTATGTCCAGGTATGCTCTTCTTGCTCCTGATATCAAAGGGAGGAACCATTGTGCCTGAGGCACCAAGGGCTGCCTAAATGCTAGTAATGCAGGTCACACCCAAGGTGGTGCAGAAATGGGAGAAGGGGGTGGGGAGGCAGAAGAGAGTAAGTGCTGCCAGAGGGCAAAGAAAGGGTTCCCCGTTCAGGAGCTCATCAACTCCAGAGGGGCAGATGCCATGTTTTCCCACCAGCAAGGGGGAGATAGGCAGGCCAAGTCAAGCCAAAGACAGGGGATTTCCTCAAAATAAAAAGAGTTTTAGCAGCTGCTTCAGAATATTCATTAAAGTCCCCATCCTATAGGAGACCTAGGATTGTGACCTGAGAAGAAGGCAGGTACTTGACGAACTGAGCCCCCTAGATGCACCCTACCCTGTGTCATTGGTGTAAAGACAAACAAAACATGAGTGTCCCTCTGAAGGAGAGACCAGTCAGATTCCCCACCTGTCTGCCCCCCTGGAGGAGCCACAGTATCAATCCACCTGACAAGTCAGGTCAAAGGGCACATCACTCATGAACTCATTCCAGAACTTATTACAGTTCCTCCCCCATCCTCTTGGGAGGCCCTGACCTGTTGAATTCCTTTTGGAAATTCCTTCCTGTGGGAGGATTCCTGACCTGAAGGAAATCACTCCCCCCCACCCCGAATCCCTATCTGTGATACCTAAGAGTCTCTGGGAGGGGATCAGCTTCTCATCCACCATCATGGGTGGGCATGACTGGGTCTTGAGGCCCCCGACCTTACCTGAATCTGCCTTCAGGACCAGGTCCTCACCTACCAAATCTCCTTTTGAGTCTGGATAAGAAGAGAGGGGCAGAGCCTACCTGAGGTGACTGAGCAGGGAGACTGCCAAAAATTAGGCAGGGCATGCCTTATCCCTTACGGTCCCTCATTATGTCATCACTGCATTGTTGTCCCAAACTGGAGACAGCAATAGGCCAGCATGGTTGGGTTTCCTTGTCAGGGAACCAAATGTTGAGGAACCTGGACTGGATCCTGATAGAAAAACCAAGCGGCACTCAGAGACGTTGGAGGTTCAGAAATTGATTTAACACCAGTGGGGTCAGAGTCCCTTCTCCAGAGGTCTGAGCCCCAAGCACAACCAGGGAGGGTAATTTATACCCTCCTACTTCCGCATATTTGGTATTTTGGCACCTGTGGGAAATGGGGTAGGAAAGAAGAACTCAGAAGGGCTTTGACACAGGGACAGGAATTCCCTTGCTGGTTTGGTTGGCAGCTTAGAGTTCAGTTTTCTTTCCTTATCATTATAATCATTGGTTTAAATTGCAGTTCAGATATCCTACTTGTATCCATATTGATTAAAATCCTTGGTAGTGATTATTATGTCCTATTATTTGGGGCTGAATTTCTACATCTTGTCATTTTGTCCAGAAAGAAAAAAAACAATTAAAGAAAATCAATAACAAAAATAGGAGTAACAACAACAACAACAACAACAAAACCAGAAGAAAACAACAATTTAAATAACAACAAAAATATATCCTAGATGTGTTTTTATCTGCTTTCAGAAGAATCTAGATGTCAAAATAAGAAACACACACACACACACACACACACATATACAGGAAATACATAGAACTCAAAATAAAGGATGGTGGAGAAGTAGGATATCCTGTTACAACCTGTCCCCTAAAGTGAGCTGGCTATCGACCAGAACACGCTTAACACCCATGAAATCAGCCTGAGAAGCAAGATTTTTCACTTCTGGATCTATATGGGAGCAGAAGACAGCAGTGGAGAGGTACAGTAAGGTGGGAACACTTGAACCGATATCAGAGGATAAACAAAATGGGAAGGGAGGCACCAGAAGCGATCCAAGGACAGTAATACCCCAAAGGAAAGTGTCTGGTGGTTGGGGAACAGCATTACCTTAGAGTCCTGTTAAAAACACTTAAAAAGAACAAAAGGTTTTGAGGAACAACTAATGGAAAGGGGTATTAGCGGGCACGGAGCTGAGCCCATGTTCCCGGGAAGGACACCAACTGCCTTAGAGAGATGGGGTGGTCCAGTCCATGGTTCAGAAACCTGCAGCTTTCTATTCCTTGCACCATTTTGTGGGAGGGGCATGCACCTGCAAGTGCCTTCGAGAGTCTGGTGTGGTCAAGGAGTCTGCAGCTTTTCTCTGTGTGCAGAGCTCTCTGGACTATGCACCCCTGACCAAAAGACATTCACCTTTGGAAGGGTCTGGACACCCTCAGCCAGCCTAGAGAGAATGTGGACAGGCAGCCTAATATCCGGAAGGAATTTGAGCACACACTGCAGGGGCCTGGAGCCCAGAGAGCACTTGTAGATTCACTGAAGAGTTGCAGGGGGTGCACAACACTTCTGACATGTTGCACTGTGAGAAGAATTTTTCAGAGGGGAGGGTGTGTTCTGGACCACCAAGAGGGGAGCAGACTGAGGCTTCTCTGTGATGTGGAGGTCTGGGTGCCTACGGGCAGATTCCCTGCTTGGACTCTCCAAAAAGGTGAAGAAGCTAGAAAGACTAAAAACATTCAAAGAGCCAAAGACTGAGAAACCAGTTGCCACAGAGCGCAGCCCCTTTATTGGGGGGCAGGGTGACTGAACCCAAACAAGATTGACTGGAAAACAATGTGGCAGGCCCCTCTCACAGAAGACGGGTAAAAAAGAGACAGGTAAAAAAGAAAAGAAAAGAACTACAGGGTCCCCATAAAATTTCAAATCCCCAACATCAAGGGAAATGAATATATTAAGCTCCAGATAATACTCTTAAATTTGTATGTTTCATAGATACAAGTTTTTTTTCTCTTATTTTTTTCTATCTTTTTATTCACTCGTTTTCAAATTTCTTGGTTATTTTAAATTTCTTTAAACTACTTAACATTACAACTACAGGCTGAATACAATGATAAACCCAGGAAGACCTGAAATAACCTTCCTCGTCCATGAGGAGTTATAACCACCCTCTCATCTTATCCATCTGCCAGTGTTCCTAGGTATTTGCTTTTGTTCTGGTATTATATAAATCTTATTCTTGGGGTTCATTCTGACTAGGTTCTGTTATTTCTTTTCATTTACTTTTGTCAGTCTATATGTATGTTCGTGTTTGTTTACATACCTTATAAATCTTATTTTTGGGGTCCATTCTGGCTGGAATTTCTTCTTTTTCTCTATCTTATTTATCCTTATTCTTTTTTTTTTTTTGGTGATGAATCCCAATGACTTTGATACCTTCCAGGGTTAACACCGCCTAGATCATGGGTGGTATATCCAGATATATATTCTTTCCTCCATTTCACATCCAAATGACTAGAAGGAGGAACACCTAACAGAGGAAAACTCCAGAGACTGCACTCTCTCCCTTAGAACTATTAGATACGGACATAAACAGTATGTCAGAAAAGGAATTCAGGGTGACAGTTATCCAGGCAATGGCCATGATGGAGAAAAACATTAATGTCAACAAAGAATCTCTAAGGGCAGAAAGAGAACCAGTATAACAGATGTAAAAAATGAAATCATTGAGATCCAATGTAAACTAGTCTAACAGCTAGAGTTATGGAGACAGAGGATAGAATTAGTGATCTAGAGGATAAAATGGTTGAGAAGAAAGGTCAAGAGGAGAGCGGGAGCAAACTGCTTAGGAATCATGAGAAGAGGCTCAGGGAAATAAAAGGTGTCATGAAACGTTCCAACATTGGAATTATTGGAATCCCAGAGGGGGTAGAGAAAGACAGAAGACTAGAAGATATAGCTGAACTAATTCTGAATGAAAATTTCCCGAATCTGGGGAATCAAATAAGTGTTTGTGTCCTAGAGGCAGAAAGGACACTCACCAAGATCAAGGAGCCAAGAAAGACATCCAGACACATAATTGTAAAATCTGCAAATTGTTATTATAGACAAGAGGTCCTGCAGGTAGCTAGCGGGAAGAGATTCCTTACATAAGGAGAAAGACCCATCAGAAAACATCAGACCTGTCCACAGAAAAATGGAAATCCAGAAAGGGCTGGTATGATATATTAAGGGACCTAAAGTAGAAGAACATGAAGACAAGAATACTTTATCCAACAAGGCTGACATTCAAAATGGATATAAATAAAGAGTTTCCAAGACCAGCAAGGATTAAAACAGTATGTGACCACCCAGCCGGCACTACAAGAAATATTGAAGGGGGTTCTACAAAAGTAGAAAGAACACATGAGTGAATTAGAACAGAAATTTGCCATCCATAGAAACAAGAACTACACAGGCAATATGATGTCAATAAACAATTATCTTTCAATAATCACTCTCAACGTGAATGGCCTAAGGGCTCACATAAAATGGCAAAGGGAGGCAGAATGGATAAAACGACAGGACCTCTCCATATGCTGTCTACAAGAGACATATTTGGAACCAAAAGATACATCCAGATTGAAAGTAAAAGGATGGAGAAACATCTTTCAAGCCAATGGTCCTCAAAAGAAAACTAGGGTAGCAAGTCTCATATCAGATAAATTAGGTTTTAAGCTAAAGACTGTAGGCAGAGGTACAGAAGGACACTACCTCATTCATAAAGTGTCTATCCTCCTGGAAGATCTAACAATTGTAAACATTTATTCCACCAATAAAGGAGCAGCCAACTACATAAGCCAAATGTTAATCAAAATAGAGTCATATTGATATGAATACATTAATAATAGGAGATTTTAACACGTCATTCTCAGTAATGGACAGATCATCAAAACAGAAAATCAGTAAAGAAAAAAGAGCTTTGAATGACACATTGGACCAGATGGACTTCATAGATATATACAGAACATTCCACCCTAAAACAACAGAATACTCATTCTTTAAGCGTACATGGAACTTCTTCCAGAATAAACCATGTACTGGATCACAAAGCAGGACTCAATCAATACCAAAAGTCTGAGATGATTCCCTGCATATTCTCAGATGACAATGCTTTGAAACTGGAACTCAACCACAAGAAAAAGCTTGGAAGCAATTCAAACAGTTGGAGACTAAAGGCCAACCTGCTCAAGGATGTTTGGATCAACCAGGAAATCAAAGATGAACTTAAAATATCATAGAAACAAATGAGAATGAATAAACATTGATCTAAACCTATGGGTCACGGCAAATGCAGTCCTAAGGGGGAAACATAGCCATCCAATCCTCACTGAAAAAAAAATTGAAAAATCGCATATACATCAGCTCTCTTTACACCTTAAAGAACTGGAAAATCAAAAACAAATTAAGGCAACCTCATGCATAAGAAGGGAAAGAATCAAGATTAGAGCAGAAATCAATAAGTTAGAAACTAGACAAGCAGTAGAATGCATCAATGAATCCAGAAGTTGGTTTTTGAAAGAATCAATAAGATCGATAAGCCACTGGTCACACTAATCCAAAAGAAAAGACAGAGGACCACTATTAATAAGATTATGAATGAAAGGGGAGAGATCATGCCTAATCCAAAGGAAATAGAAACAATCATCAAAAATCATTATCAAAAGCTATATACCAATAAGTTAAACAACCTGGAAGAAATGGATGCATTCTTGGAGATGTATAATCTTCCAATTCTGAAACAGGAAGAAATCAGCAACTGGAATAGACCAATATCTATTAATGAGATTGAAGCAGATCGAAAACCTCCCACAAAACAAGAGTCCAGGACTTGACAGATTCCTTGGGCAATTCTACCAAACATTCAAGGAAGAAATAATACCTATATTCCCAAAACTGTTTCAAAAACTAGAAGCAGAAGTAAAACTTCCAGACTCTTTCTATTAAGCCAGCATTACCCTGATCCCCAAACCAGGCAAAGACCCCATCAAATAGGAGAATTCCAGACCAATATCCCTGATAAATATGGATGCCAAGATTCTCAACAAGATCCTAGCTAATAGGAACCAACAGCACATTAAAAATATGATTTATCATGACCAGGTTGGATATATCCCTGTTATGCAAGGTTAGTTCATTTGCAAATCAATCAATGTGATAGAAAAAAATCAATAAGAGAGGAGAGAAGAACCACATGATACTCTCAGTGGATGCAGAAAAAGCATTTGATAAAATTCACCATCCGTTCCTTATTTAAACTCTTCAAAGTATAGGGATAGAAGGAACATTCCTCAACATCATAAGCCTATCTATGAAAAGCTCACAGCAGATATTATTCTCAGTGGGGAAAAGCCGACAGCCTTCCCTTTGAGATCAGGAACACGACAAGGATGCCCACTCTCACCACTCTTCTTCAACATAGTACTGGAAGTCCTAGCGACAGAAATCAGACAACAAAAAGAAATAAAAGTACTCAAATTGGTAATGAAGAAGTCAAACTGTCTCTTCACAGATGACATGATAATTTATATGGAAAATCGAAAGACTACACCCCCAAAATATTACAACTTACCCAGCAATTCAACAATTTGACAGGATACAAAATCAGTGAACAGAAATCACTCGCTTTCCTTTACACTAACAATGAAAATATGGAAAGGGAAATTAGAGAATCAATTCCATTTACTGTAATGCCAAAACCATAAGATACCTGCGAATATACCTATTCAAAGTGGTAAAGTATCTGTACACGAGGAACTACAGAACACACATGAAAGAAATTGAAGAAGATACAAAAAGGTGGAAAGCTTTCCATGGTCATGGATCAGGAGAATAAACATTGTTAAAATGCCTATACTGCCCAGAGCAATCTATAATTTCAATACCATCCCAATCAAAATTCCAAGAGCTTTTTTCAAATGGTTGGAAATAACAATTCTAAAATTTGTATGGAACAAGAAAAGACCCCGAATTGCTAAGGAAAGGTTGAAAAACAAAAACAAATCTGGGACATCACATTGCCTGGTTTCAAGCTTTACTACAAAGTGGTGATCACAAAGACTGCATTGTGCTGGCACAAAAACAGACACATAGACCAGTGGAACAGAATAGAGAGCCCAGAGATGGACCCGCAACTCTATGGTCAAATAATCTTTGACAAAACAGGCAAAAATATCCAGTGGAAGAAAGACATTCTCTTCAATAATTGGTGCTGAGAAAATTGGGCAGCTATATGTAGAAGATGAAACTTGACCTTTCTCTTACACCATACATGAAGATAAACTCAAAATGGTTTAAAGACCTCAATGTGAGGCAGGGAACTATCAAAATCCTACAGAAGAACATAGGCAGTAACCTCTTTGATATCAGCCACAGCAACTTCTTTCAGGACATGTCTCCAAAGGTATAGGAAACAAAAGCGAAAATGAACTTTTGGGACTTCATCAAGATAAAAAGATTCTGCTCAGCAAAGGAAACAGTCAACAAAACAAACAGGTAACCCACAGAATGGGAGAATGATAAAATGTAAACATAAAATGTAGTATCATCGCAAATGATACTACAAAGTTCTGATAGATATCTAAGATATACAAAGAACTCCTCAAATTCAACACTCACAAAAGAGATAATCACATCCAAAAATGGGCAGAAGACATGAACAGACACTTCTCCAAAGAAGACATACAAATGACTAACAGACACATGAAAAAATGTTCATCATCTTTAGCCATCAGGAGATTCAAATCAAAACCACACTGAGATACCACCTTACTCCAGTTAGAATGGCCAAAATCAATAAGACAGTAAACAACAAATGCTGGAGAGGATGTGGAGAAAGGGGAACCCTTCTCTGCTGTTGGTGGGAATACAAGTTGGCTCATCCACTTTGGAAAACAGTGTGGAGAGTCCTCAGGAAATTAAAAATAGAGCTACCCTATGACCCTGATATTGTACTAGTGGGCATTTACCCCAAAGATGCAGGTGCAGTACAAAGAAGGGCCACATGTACCCCATTGTTCATAGCAGCAATGGCCACAATGGCCAAACTGTGTGAAGAACCAAGATGTCCTTCAACAGATGAATGGATAAAGAAGATATGCTCCATATATAAAATGGAATATTATGCCTCCATCACAAAAGATGAAAACCCAACTTTTGTATAAACATAAATGGGAATGAAAGAGATTATGTGGAGTGAAATAAATCAAGAGGAGAGAGTCAATTATCTTATGGTCACACTTGCTTCTGGAGCATAAGGAAAAACATGGAGTGTATTATGAGAAGAAAAGTAAGGGTGAATGAGGGTAATCAGCAGGAGGTGATCCATGAGAGACTGTGGATTCTAAGCAACAAACTGAGGGTTTTGGAAAGGAGGGGGTGTGGAGTTGGTCGAGCCTGGTGGTAGGTATTGAGAAGGGCATGTATTGCATGGAGCACTGGGTGTGGTGCATGAACAATTAATCTTGTAACACTGAAAAAAATAAAATTAAAGTATTAGAGGAAAAAATAAAACTCCAAAAAATAAAAATAATAAAATAAAAAAATAAAATAAAATAAATAAAGGAACTGTATATAACTTACATAAAAATGAACATTAAAAGACAATTGAAAAAAATTAGAAAATCAAATAACTGATAAAATAATGAGTATTAAAAATGCATGGAATGCTCTACACTGTTTTCTTCAAGAGCTGACACTTTGCAGCCCTTCTGATCACTTAACTGCGTGTGAGACAGTTGTTTGTGCTGAACTTCTGGGTGAGGAGCCTGTTCAGCTGATTCTCAGGAGAATTTGCCCTAGTGGAACAGCTTCTCCAGTGCACAGGGAGGTAGGGCTGTGTGTAAGCTCCTCCAGACTCCAGTAGGTGTCACTGTTTTGCTTTCTCCAGGCTTTTAAAGCTGATGGGTATGATAATTGTGGCAGTGCCCCCCTCTCTAGCCCTGGAGCTGGGCCCCCCCTTCGCCCCCAATTTTCAGTGAGCCCTCTCAGAACAGCAATCAGTCTTCCCTTCCTGGTTTCCATCAGAACTCTTTGTTGAAGCTGCCTGTGCCTGAACTTTTTTTTTTTTTATCTCAGGCGAGTGACTGAGTTACAAAACTCTAAATGTTTGAATGGACCCCAGTGGTTCTTCCTCTGGAGGGTCTAAGCCCTTTCCAGACCTGGAAGTAGATAAATATGTTATTTGGACAGTGGGCCAATCTGGAGCCTTAACACAGCCCTCTAACCCAACTCTGCACCAAAAAAAGGAGTCAACTGGATACTGGGATGAAGGGTGATACTCTAAGGTAACAGAGAACAGGACAGCCATGTCCCCAGAACACCAGGTCCACCAGATGCTGTGAGACCATGATGCTTCCAACCAAGCTTCACACTTGGCAAAGGAGTCCCCTGGACACGGGGTTGAGTGGAGTTCTCTAACTGGGAGTTCTTCATCCCAACAAAGCATAGGACAATAGAGTCCTCATAACACTAGGCCAACCAGGAACCTTCAGACTACAAGCCCTCTAACTCTGCTTGGCAGTAGTCAAAGGACTATTTTGGACATCAGGATGACTGGACTCCCACCAAATGGGGCCCACCAACCAACCAGGCAACTGCCAATGGAGTCCCTAGGACACCAGGCCCTCTGTGACCTCTGGGACAGCAGACCTCTATTTCAGTATGACACTGGACCGAGTCTCTCAGACACCAGGCTGACCAGGAGACCTCTGACCAAAAGCCCTCCAAAGCAGTAAAACACAGGACACAGATTCCTCAGAACACAAGTTGACTGGGAGCCCTCTGGCCATAACTCCTCCAACCCAGTTCTATAGGGTAGAAGTCCAACATGAGTCACCAGTGTGGTCAGATTTTGAGGAAGCACATCTTCCTGGAGGTCTGTCGATGGGCATCTTCTGGTTGTGTGTTCACATAAACTTTCTTTTTTTGTGTGCATGGAGAGTGACAGCTCCCTAATGTCTAATTTCATAGGCATGCTAACCCCATCATGAGAGTCCTAACCTGGTGACTTAACCCAAGCTATGTATCTTCCAAGGCACCAGATCCAATTTTATAGGGGTAAAACTAAAACTAGTGACTGAAGTGGAGGGATATAGGTGGGTCCATATCACATGCCTTTTTTTATTTTAAAGATTTTATTTATTTATTTATTTATTTATTTATTTATTTATTTATTTATTTATTTGGAAAGAGAGAGTGAGAGGGAGCATGAGAAGGGAGAAGGTCAGAGTGAGAAGCAGACCCCCCATGGAGCTGGGAGCCTGATGTGGGACTCAATCTCAAGACTCGGGATCATGACCTGAGCTGAAAGCAGTTGCTTAACCAACTGAGCCACCCAGGCACCCCCATACCACATGTCTTGATTGATTTCTTGGTGTTACACTTTTTGGGTTTTGTTCATTTTCTCAAATTTTATGTTCATGTCTTTTGTCCAATTTGGAAGATTATCATGCATTTTTTCTTAAATATTTTTTAAATTTACATTTCCATGAAATAATTTTTTTTATCCCTGCTTTTGTTCTTTTCTTATTCTGGGATTCCTGAAACAGGAGTTTTTTGTTTTGTTTTGTTTTGTTTTGTTTGTTTGTTTTGCGGTTTTTGATCCATATATATTTTTTTAATTTTTTGAGCATTCTTTTTTTTTGAGGTTTTTCATTAACATATAATGTATTATTTGCTGCATGTCACAGGTCTGTGAATCATCAGCCTTACACACACACAGCCTTCACATCACTCACCATAGCACAGACCCTCCCTAGTGTCCATCCCCCAGCCTCCCAGCCCAGACCCCCCCAGCCACCCTCAGTTTGTTTCCTGAGACTGAGTCTCTTATGCTTTGTCTCCCTCCCTGGTTCCATCTTGTTTCATTTTCTCCTCTCTCTTACCCTGTGATCCTCTGTCTTATTTCTCTATTTCCTCACATCAGAGAGATCATATGATAATTGTCTTTCCCTGACTGACTTATTTCACTTTAGCATAACACCCTCTACTTCTAACCACATCATTGCAAATGGCAAGATTTCATTTCTCTTGTTGGCTGCAAAGTATTTCAGTGTGTGTGTGTGTGTGTGTGTGTGTGTATGTATATATACTCCAGGCTTTTAAAGCTGATGGGTATGATAATTGTGGCAGTGGTATATATATATATATATATATATATATATATATATATATATATATATATATATATATATATCTCACATCTTCTTTATCTAATCATCTATTGATGGACATCTAAGTTCTTTCCATAGTTTGGCTTTTGGCTTTTGTGGACATTGCTGCTATAAACATTCAGGTGCATGTGACCCTTCGGATCACTACATTTGTATCTTTAGAGTAAATACCCAGTAGTGTGATTGCTGGGTCATAGGGTAGCTCTATTTTCAACTTTTTGAGGACCCTCCATACTGTTTTCCAGAGTGGCTGCACCAGCTTGCATTCCCACCAACAGTGTAGGAGGGCTCCCCTTTCTCCACTTCCTCACCAACATCTGTCATTTCCTGACTTGCTAATTTTAGCCATTCTGACTGGTGTGAAGTGGTATTTCACTGTGGTTTTGATTTGTATTTCCCTTATGCCGAGTAATGTTGAGCAATTTTTCATGTCTGTTGTCCATTGGCCATTTGGATGTCTTCTTTGCAGAAAGGTCTGTTCAGGTATTCTGCCCATTTCTTGACTGGATTATTTGTTCTTTGGGTGTTTAGTTTGATAAGTTCTTTTTTTCCCCTCAAATATATATATTTTATTTTTTCAGTGTTACAAGATTGATTGTTCATGTACCACACCCAGTGCTCCATGCAATACGTCCCCTTCAATTAACCCACCACCAGTCTCGCCCAACCCCACACCCTTTCCTCTCCAAACCCCTCAGTTTGTTGCTCAGAGTCCGTAGTCTCTCCTGGTTCATCGCCCCCTCCAATTTCCCCCTATTCACCCTTCCCTTCCTTCTCACAATGGTCTCCATGATTTTCTATATGCTCCACACATGAGACCATAAGATAATTGACTCTCTCTGCTTGACTTATTTCACTCCCCATAACACCCATTATAGCAGTTTGTAATATAAAACGGCCTCTTCCTCTTATATTCTCTTTAGTTTAGTTTAGTTTTATATTGCATTTATTTTTTCAAGAGAAACAGTGGGCAGGAGTAGGGGGAGGGGCAGAGGAGAGGAAGAAGCAAGTTCCCTGCTGAGCAGGGACTTTAACACAAGGCTCTATCATCACCTGAGCCAAAGGCAGGCACTTAACCAACTGAGCCAACCAGGTATCCTATTCCTCTTTAAGTGATTATCAGTATGTTTATTTTTCAAACACATAAGATGGACATCTATAGGGAGCAGAGAAAGATACCAAGTTCCTCCTAGAAGGACTTAGGTTTCCTAAGACCAATAACTCATAAGCCCTTAGGAGAAACAAAGGAAGTGTTGTGCTTGACAAGGGAATAATAAACTTTCAATTGCCTCTAGAGCTCACTTTTGTTTATGATTTCTAAAAGGTAGTTCAGATAGGATCACGGAATGAGTTTTCAAATAAAGGAGGATAGTGAAAAGCAATAAAAATTACATCAGTCTTGCAGTCTTTTGGACTGCGAGCTTCATTTATTTATTTATTTTTGGTTTGTTTTGGGCTTTTTGTTTGTTTGTTAGGAAGTTCTCCAGCAGATTTTTATTTTTTCGAGGGCAAGTTTTTTTTGAAAGAAAGAAATAGAAGTAACATTTTTTTTCCTTTTTTCCCCCCAAAATATGTTGATTTTATTTTTCAGCGTTACAAGATTAATTATTCATGTGCCTACACCCAGTACTCCATGTAGTACATGCCCTCCTCAATATCCACTACCAGGCTAGGCCAACCCCCTCCTTCACCCCTCCAAACCCTAAGTTTGTTGCTCAGACTCCACAGCCTCTCCTGGTTCATAGCCTCTTCCAATTTCCCCCCATTCACACTACCCTTCATTCTCACAATGCCCTCCATGTTTTTCCTTATGCTCCACACCTTCAGGACTATAAGATAATTGACTCTACAATTGACTTATTTCACTCCGAATAATCTCTTCCAGTCCCATCCATGTTGATACAAAACTTGGGTATTCATCCTTTCTGATGGAGGCATAATATTCCATTTTATATATGGACCATATCTTCTATATCCATTCAACTGTTGAAGGACATTTTGGTTCTTTCCACAGTTTGGCGATTATGGCTATTCCTGCTATGAAGAATGGTTTACATGTGACCCTTCTTTGTACTGCATCAGCTTCTTTGGAGTAAATACTGAGTAGTGCAATTGCAGGGCCATAAGGTAGCTCTATGTTTAATTTCTTCAGGAATCTCCACACTGTTTTCCAAAGTAGCTGCACCAACTTGCATTCCCACCAACAGTGGAAGAGCATTCCCCGTTCTCCACATCTTCTGTAGCATTTGTTGTTTACTGTCTTGTTGATTTTGGCTATTCCCAGTGTGTGTGTGTGTGTGTGTGTGTGTGTGTGTGTGTGTGTGTGTTTAATTTTATTTATTTATTTGACAGAGAGAGAGATCACAAGTAGGCAGAGAGGCAGGCAGAGAGAGGGGAAGCAGGCTCTGTGCTGAGCAGAGAGCCTGATGTGGGGCTCAATTCCAGGACCCTGAGATTATGACTCGAGTTGAAGGCAGAGGTTCAGCTCACTGAGCCACCCAGGAGCTCCCTCAGTGTGGTTTTGATTTGAATCTCCCTGGTGGCTAAAGATGATGAGCTTTTTTTCAAGTGTCTGCTACCCATTTCTAAGTATTCTTTGGAGAAGGATCTGTTCATGTCCTCTGCCCATTTTGGATGTGATTATCAGCTTTGTGAGTGTTGAGTTTGAGGAGTTCTTTATAGATGTTAGATATTAGACCTTTGTCTGAAATGTCATTTGCAAATATCTTCTCCAATTCTGTGGGCTCCCTGTTTGTTTGTTGACTGTTTCCTTAGTGGTGCAGAAGCTTTTTAACTTGAATTCACAAAATTTCATTTTCGCTTGTTTCCTTTGCCTTTGGAGACATGGCCTGAAAGAAGTTGCTGCAGCTGATGTCGAAGAGGTTACTGCCTATGTTCTTCCCTAGGGTTTTGAATAGAGTCCTCCCTCATATCAAGGTCTTTTACCCATTTTGAATTTATCTTCATGTATGTTGTAAGAGAATGGTCAAGTTTCATTCTTCTTCATATAGCTGTCCAATTTTCCCAGCACCATTTATTGAAGAGACTGTCTTTTTTCCACTGGATATTTTTGCCTGTTTTGTCAAAGATCATTTGACCATGGAATTTTGGATCCATCTCTGGGCTCTCTATTCTGCTACCCTGGTCTATGTGTCTGTTTTTGTGCCAGTACCATGCTGTCTTGGTGATCACAGCTTTGAGTAAAGCTGGAAATCAGGCCATGTGATGTGCCAGATTTGTTTTTCCTTTTGAACTTTTCCTTAGCAATTCGGGGTCCTTTCTGGTTCCATACAAACTTTAGAATTGTTTTTTCCAGCCCTTTGGAAAAAACAACTGGTGGAATTTTGATCGGGATGGCATTGAAAGTATAGATTGCTCTGAGCAGTATAGACATTTTAACAATGTTTATTCTTCTGATCCATGAACATAGAATATTTTTCCACCTTTTTGTGGTGGAAAAGTAATTCCACCTTCTTCAATTACTTTCACAATCATTCTGTATTTTCTCATGTACAGATTCTTTACCTTTTTGGTTAGGTTTATTCCCAGGTATCTCGTGGTTCTTGGTGGTGCAGTAAATAGAATTGATTCTCTAATTTCCCTTTCCATACTTTCATAGGTAGTGTAAAGGAAAGCAACTGATTTCTGTGCATTGATTTTGTATCCTGCCACATTATTGAATTGTTGTATGAATTCTAGTAGTTTAGGAGTGGAGTCTTTGGGTTTTCCTTATAAAGAATCATGTCATCTGCGAATAGAGAAAGTGTTTGACTTCTTCATTGCCAATTTGAATACCTTTGATTTCTTCGGTTGTCTGATTGCTATTGCTAGAACATCTAGTACTATGTTGAACAAGAGTGGTGTGTGTGGGCATCCTTGTCTTGTTCCTGATCTCAAAGGGAAGGCTGTCAGCTTTTTGCAGTTTAGAATGATATTTGCTGTGGGCTTTTCATAGATAGACTTTATGAGGTTGAGGAATATTCCTTCTATCCCTATACTTTGAAGAGTTTTAATCATGAATGGATGCCGAATTTTGTCCAATGCTTTTTCTGAATCAATTGACAGGACCATGTGTTTCTTCTCTCTTCTCTTTTTGATTTGTTCTATCACATGGATTGATTCGTGAATGTTGAACCACCCTTGGGATATCCTTGAGATTTATCTTAAGGATAAATCCCACCTGGTCATGATGAATACTCTTTTTTTAATGTGTTGTTGGATCCTATTAGCTAGGATCTTGTTGAGAATTTTGGCATCCATATTCATCAGGGATATTGTTCTGAAATTCTCCTTTTGGATCGGGTCTTTGCCTGGTTTGGGAACCAGGGTAATGCTGGCTTTGCTTCTGTTTATTTTTTGAAACAGTTTCAGGAGAATAGGTACTATTTCTTCCTTGAATATTTGGTAGGATTCCCCTGGGAATCAGTAAGGCCCTAGACTCTTGTTTTTTTTGGGAGATTTTTGTCACGGTTTCAATCTCATTACTAGATATTGGTATATTCAGGTTGTCAGTGTCTTCCTGTTTCAGTTTTGGAAGATTATGGGTTTCCAAGAATGCATCCATTTCTTCTAGGTTGTTTAGCTAATTGGTATATAGCTGTTGATAATAATTTTTCATGATTGTTTCTAATTTCTTTGGATTAGTCGTGATCTCTCCCCTTTCATCCATAATTTTGTTAATTAGGATCCTCTCTCTATTCTTTTGGATTAGTTTGGTCAGTAGCTTATTGATCTTATTGAATCTTTCAAAAAACCAACTCCTGGATTCATTGATGCTTTCTACTGTTTCTTTAGTTTCTAACTCATTGATCTCTGCTCTAATGTTGATTTTTTTTCCCTTCTTGTGTGTGGGGTTGGCTTAATTTGTTGTTGATTTTCCAGTTCTTTAAGTTGTAAAGCGAGCTTGTGTGTTCGAGATTTTTCAATTTTTTTGAGTGAGGCTTGGATGGCGATGTATTTCCACCCTTAGGACTGCCTTTGCCATGTCCCATAGATTTTGGATCAATGTGTCTTCATTCTCATTGGTCTCCAAGAATTTTTTAAGTTCAACTTTGATTTCCTGGTTGATTCCAGCATTTTTGAGTAGGTTGTTCTCTAGTCTCCACCTGTTTGAATTCCTTCCAAACTTTTTCCTGTGCTTGAGTTTCAGTATCAAAGCATTATTGTCTGAGAAAATGCAGGTAATCCTCTCAATCTTCTGGTACCAGTTTGAGTCTTGATTTGTGACCCAGTATGTGGTCTATTCTGGAGAATGTTTCATGTGCACTCTAGAAGAATGAGTATTCTGTTGTTTTAGGGTGGAATGTTACATTTATATCTATGAGGTCCATCTGGTCCAATGTGTCATTCAAAGCTCTTGTTCCTTTATTGATTTTTTGTTTAGTTGATCTGTCTGTTACTGAGAGTGGCATGTTAAGATCTCCTACTATTACTGTATTCATATCAATATGACTTTATTTTGATTAATAGTTGTCTTTTCTTCATGTATGAAAAGCCAGCTGCTTCTATATTAGGGGCATAAATGTTTACAATTTTTAGATCTTCTTGGAGCATCGATCTTTTAAGAATGTTGTAGTGGCCTTCTGTATCCCTGACTACAGTCTTTATCTTAAAATCTAATTTATCTGATATGAGAATTGCTACCCCAGCTTTCTTTTGAGCCCTGTTGGCATGATGGATGATTCTCCATCCTTTTACTTTCAGTCTGGATGTATCTTTAGGTTCCAAATGTGTCTCTTGTAGACAGCACATGGACGGGTCCTGTCGTTTTATCCATCCGGTAACCCTGTGCCGCGTTATGGGGGCATTTAGTCCATTAACATTGAGAGTGATTATTGAAAGATAACTGTTTAATGACATCATGTTGCCTGTGAAGTCCTTGTTTCTCTAGATGGCAAATTTCTGTTCTAAGTCACTCATGGGTTCTTCCTACTTTTATAGAACCCACTTTAATATTTCCTGGGGTGCCAGCTTGGTGGTCACATACTCATTTAAACCTTGCCGGTTTGGGAAGCTCTTTATCTCTCCATCCATTTTGAATATCATCCTTGCTAGATAAAGTATTCTTGGCTGCATGTTCTTCTTGTTTAGTGCCCTAAATATATCATGCCACCCCTTTCTGTCTTGCCAGGTGTCTGGACAGGTCTGACGTTATTCTGATGGGTCTTCCTCTGTAAGTAAGGAATCTCTTCCCCCTAGCTGCTTCAGGACCTCCTGTCTAAAATTATAATTTGCAAATTTTAAGATTATGTGTCTGGGTGTCTTTCTAGACTCATTGATCATGGCAGGTGTCCTTTCTGTCTCTTGGATATGAGCTCTTGTTCCATTCCCCAGATTTGGGAAATTCTTATTCAGAATTTGGTCAGCTATATCTTCTAGTCTTCTGTATTTCTCTACCCCCTCTGGGATTGCAATAATTCTGACGTTGGAACATTTCATGGCATGTTTATTTCCTTAAGTCTCTTCTCATGATGTTTGTTTGTTTGTTTTTACATTACATCCTTTTCCAGCTTTGGGCAACGACATTTTCAATGAAGCTATTTTTGAAATTCTTAAGACTTGCTTTTAAGGGCACTTCTTAAATGACCTTATCTAACTGGAATATTCCTCATAAAGGCCATTATAATTCTCAACTGTCATTCCCCTGAGGTCTGGCAGCAGTTTGGTAGGACCCAAGGCATACATGGAGTTTTTCCCACATTTCCGTGAAGCATACATGTTTGCAATGGGTGGCAACAGACATTTATCCTACTTTATTTAGGGAGTCATAATCTAACACTTAACAAACAAAGGTATTGAGGATTCAAAACAAGTTTATAGATTTTGATAGCTTCCAGGGCCATAATCCCTAGATATAAAATAAGCAATGTGTCAGAGGGTAGAGCATTTTAAGGATGCCATTTGTTTATTGGCTTACTTTTTTATTTATTCATTTCTTTCAGCTAAGCCTTTATCTCATGTACATACCAACAGGAACCAATGTACTGAGGTAATGGACTTATGGCCACCAGTAGTAGCTAAAGAACTAGGGACTGGGGAACAGAGTGGGCCAGTAGACCTGCAATAATGGGGACTGCAGACTGATTCCTCTCACATGGAGCACTGTAGCTGTCACCAACAGCTCCCAAATTGGAATCTGGGTTCAGAACAGGGGCTAGGTTTAGAAGTTACTGCAAACTGGCTCACAGAATGCCCGGAACACATCACCAGTAATTTCTATCATTGACTGAGCCAGCAGATTCTATTAATGGGGACTGCAGAGAGGAAGTGGGGAACAGACTAAGCGAGCAAACAGCAGTAAATGGAGACCTGGATGGGAACTGGGGTAGGAATGCCAATGTGGACTCGAGGATTGAATGAGAGCTGAGGGCTCATGTTCTGTCAGAGCTTTCTGTTAGATCCATTAACCCTGGACTGAAAAGATAATTCCATCAGGATCTCTCATGCATTAAAGAGCAGAGCTTAAAGCAGCATAGACTTACCGATGGCCCTTGGGAATGTTGAGAAAGACAGTGAACTCAAAATAATTTGTTTAGTTCTACACCTGTGTTTCTTGTTGTCACTGAATATAATCAGAAGTTTGCTTTGAATCTTGATACTGCCACCAAAACCTACTAAAAAAGAACAAAAATCACCCAATAAATTCTAAAGATCTGATTGGCTCTTTTAAATGGTTTTTTAATCAGATAGCCTCCCACCACAAATAGAAAGGAGCCCCATTGACCTGCAGAAAAGAGACAGGTTTTAAACTTAGAAACCAGGAAAAAATTAATAGTAAAGAATCCACTGTTTTAGCCCAGGATGACCTCGTAAATGGGTAGATGAGGATCTATCAATACAGTTTTTCCTGTGGACCAGGAAATTCCCATATTGCCTGGTGAAGGATTACATCTCTGCAAGTTGAAACTATTGTTAGATAATACCATCTCGGTATGCTGGCTTGAAACTTTAACTTAAATGACTCCATTACAATTCCATGGCTTTGTTCTTAACACATCTCTCCATAGAACTATAAATTGTGTGTCTCATACTGACTTCATTTTGAGTCCTCTCCCCACACAGTTGTGGGCTCAGCCTTTGCTTCATCAGACACAGCTCTGAGCTCTGCAAATAGTGGACCATCATTGAATATCTGTCAACCTTGTGGTTTATTGGATTCTGAGTGTGAGAGTGGGAACAATTATGATGTCTTTGTAGGGTTGTCAAGGGGATGAAATGCGATGATAAATGTCCATATAGGTCCACATCTAAGGGTTATTATCATGTATTTCTCATATTCCATTTTGAGTTCCTGCAGAGGACACACTGACAGAAGTTAAAATACATTCTCCCAGAACTATCATAAAGTATCTGCCATTACTACCCCTGTATTCTTCTTGCAGCAGAAAATAATATATGACAAAGCTTCACATCCAACATCATGTGAGGTATGGAACCTTAACAATAAGGCAAGGCTTTTGCGTGGGTGAAATTTGCTCAGGACACATTAGTTTACTGTCTACACCTGCTTGCCCTCTTGTCCGTGTCATTTGCTTCCCTTTCTCTGTATTTGTTCTGTTCCTTAGGACCTGTCCTAGTCCAAAATTTTCTCACCCTCGTGTGTATTTTTCATCCTTCCTCTGCAAATGCACAGGGAGGAGACCACACCTGAGAGGGCTGAAGTTTCACCTTGTTGGTTCCTCTTTGAGGCCCAAGTTGTATATGCCACTTCCACACTCAGGCTTGCTCATTCTGCTTTGTGTGCTACCTGCTCCCCAAGGGGCTAATGGGGTGGTTTGTTCTCCACACAGCAAGAGTTTGACTCTGGACATGCCAGGCACTCAAGACTTCCAAGATTCCATTGGTGAAGGATGTTCTGGCTGGGCAGTCAGAAGTGTAGGCACCACGCTTTTCAGTACTTAATAGCTGCCCCTTTCAGCCTTGATGTGCTCGACTCCCACAGTTCTCTCTTCTAAGGAGCATGTTTGCACTCCCCATTCATATGTGTATCAGTTCAGATTTTGTATGTTTGTTCTGAATAACTTATTCCCCCATTTCTTTTCCATCTTCTGTCTTGGACTACAGCCTGTGGCTGCCAGAAAGGCCATGGAGGATGTGCCTGATCCCTCTCTTTGACCCTAGGACATCTCTCCAGCCTGCACACTCTCCACAAATGCATGGTGATGTGAGATGACTTGCATCCTGGTAAAAAACTCTGCTCTCAATCTCTGTAGAGAACAGTATACAGAACTTTCATGTTATTTTAGTCCTGGGTATGTAATTTCTTCTGGTAGCCCATTTCAAGATTCATGTCTGCGGTGATCAGATAGGTCCAGAACTCCAACCAGTTCAATCTGACTGACATGAGGGAAGGAGACAGAGTTGTTGACTTATCAAGGCTGACTTCTTACAACATACCATTGAGCTCTTGCTTGAGCCTTTCCTCACACCAAGTATTCCATCTATGACTCTTTCTTTTTAATTTTATTTACTTATTTATTTGACAGAGAGAGAGATAGGGAGAGGCAGAGAGAAAGAGAGAGAGAGAGAGAAAGCGCAAGAGAGGGAATCAGGCAAGGGCAGTGGGAAGGGTAGAACTGGGCTTCCCGTGGAGCAGGAAGCCTAACATGGGGCTCAACTCCAGGACCCAGGGATCATGCTGGAGCCAAAGTCAGATGCCCAACTACTTTGCCACCGAGGTGTCTGCATCTATGATTCTTTACACAGCAGTCAGTCTGCAGGATGACTTATCTCCCCAACAGATATCTGTCCCCTTTCACACACAGGCATGAAGGAGGCATGCGGCAAGATCTCAGGAAAGTTGGAGTGGCTCTTAGCATGTTCCAGGTGGATACTTCAGCATGTTATTTTAGGAAACTGGAATCCATGCCACCTGCTGTTTCTGTTCCAGCACAAACAGAAAGAATCCTTTCAGCCCCTTGTTTCATGAGCAGGCATACATTCTAAATAAAATAAAACTCATTTGCAATCATTTAAATTTTCAGTCTCCTGATGAAGTTATTTGGTATCTGAGGAGAGAACCCACTCTTCCTTATGTAGCTGTCACATATGAGAACCAAGGTCTATGACATGATGATGTTAGAGATTATCAGAAGTGGATTTTCTGGAGGCATCTGTTAAGGATCAGTTAAGGATCAAACTCTTGATTTCAACTAAGGTCATGAGGTTGAGCCTTGTGTCAGTCTCCATGCCCTAAGATACTGTTTCTAACTTTCCCTCTCCCCAACCCCATATGTGCTCTCTTCTTTCTCTCTCTTTAACAAAAAAAAAAAAAAAATAAGTGGATGTTCTGAGGGTCTTGCACCACAGGTGGAAGGGGATTGGTGGTGAATACTGAAGCTATCTTATTAAATTTGCTATCATGAAGAAGTGTTATTTTCTTGTGTCACCTGAGTGGCTCAGTGGGTTAAAGCCTCTGCCTTTGGCTCAGGTCATGATCTCAGGATCCTGGGATCAAGCTCCACATTGGGCTCTCTGCTCAGCAGGGAGCCTACTTCCCCCCACCCCCGCCTCCCTTTCTTCCTGCTTGTGATCTTTCTCTGTCAAATAAATAAAATCTTTAAATTTTTTTTTAAAAGAAGTGTTATTTTCTTAACCCTAAAAGTGAAGACAACTAAAACAGAACAAATAAAATTTAATGTGGTCAGGAAAGTTTGGATAGAATAGTCAGACATTGAAATTAGTCTGGAAAAATGGGGAGTATCTTAAAGAAGAGGGCTTTTCCAGATAAGGTTAGAGGTAAACTTCACTCCCAGGTCAGAAATCTGAGGAAAGCCTGGGTAGTAAGAGAAGGTCTCCTGACTTGTGTGATGTGGGTACTGAGGTACTCCTTGCCTTAACAGCACACTCCAAGCCACCCTATGTTGTACAGCCTCTTATACCTTAGCTCTTCTCTCCTCCCTCTGGTGTCCTCACTGCTCCAGCTATGAGTCAGACTTCCTCTTCCACAACTTCTAATGTAAAGTGTGATGATTTTGCCTCTGTCACTGAGATTTTGCCACAATCACAAAGCAGCATCCTCTCTCAGGAAATCCTTAAGATTGCTGAGAGAAGGGGGATCTAGAGAAGGGGGACAATGAGGAAATGGTTTCTGCCATCAATAACCCATTGAGGGACTCTGAGAATGCCCAAGTGAAAACTGCTGCGATTGGGAACCCTGGGTCAGGGAAGTCCAGTTTCAACAATGTCTTGTGGGAGGTGGGGCATGAGGAAGAAAGGGCTGCCCTCACTGGGGTACTGGAAACAACCTTTGGGAGAACCCGACACAACCACCCAAAATTTCCAAATATGACAGTATAGGGCTGCCTGGCATAGAGATCTTTCCAAAGAGAATTATTTGGAGAAAATGAAATTGAGTGAATATGACATGTTTAGTATTTCTCTGATCGACGTGTCACACTAAATATTGTGTATCTGGCTACAACAAATAGAAAAATGGGGAAAAATTTCTACTTCATTCAAACTAAAGTGGTAGGGATTTTTTTTAAAGATTCTATCCATTCACTTGACACAGAGAGAGAGATCACAAGCAGGCAGAGAGGCAGGTAGAGAGAGAGGGGGGAAGCAGGCTCCCTAGGAAGCACAGCAGAGAGCCTGATGGGGGACTTGATTCCAAGACCCCGAGATCCTGACCTGAGCCAAAGGCAGAGGCCCCAACCCACTGAGCCACCCAGGCGCGCCTCAAGTGGTAGGGATTTACGTAATTTGCAGATGTGTAAACCTAAGACATCCCATAAGGATACAACCCTGCAAATGATCCATGATGACTGTGTGAGATGGCTGCTAAAAATAAATGTGAGCAACTCTTAAGTCTTCTTAGTGTCCCACATCAATGTGTCTGCCTTGATTTCCAAAGCCTAGAGACCACCCTTCTGAGGTACCTCTTAGTCCATAAAAGCCACATGTTCAGACAATGCTTCCTTAATATTACCAAAGCTGATCTTGACCAAAATAAGGATTATCTGAAACAGAAGATCTGGCTGGAGGTCCTGAAGGCTGGAGCATCAGCTATAGTCCCTGTGCATTTTGAGGTTTTGTCAGTGATAAGGATTAGGAGAAGTGAGATGAGATCTTAACCCTCTACAGGACTGACTTTTGGCTGGATGACCTATCCCTGGAAAATATGGCCAAGTACTTGCATTTGTCAGTAGAGAAACTCAAGAGAAGCATTATGTCTCCATCTATTATCAATTGCAAAGAATGTAAGGCTGCCCAGGAAAAACATTCGAATTCTATGGAAAAATTGTGTTCTATAGCTGGAGGACACATTGACACTGATTTTTACTTTCCAATAACTTTCTACTTGCAGAATTATTTCCTTGAGACTATGATGAGTGTTACTAACGTTCTTCTTAAAAAGAAATTTTTAACGACCCTGTGGGCTATGGGCAAACTTATCTCCTTAAGCATGTTGAGGATAAAAAGGGAAAATTGGGGCAGAGAGCCTCTGAATCTTTCTCAGTGCTGGCACAGCATTGGTGCCTAGAAACACGATGTAGGCATTGGTGCCTAGAAACATGACATAGAAGTAACTCTGACTCACAACCCAGGTGGCACTACAGATGTTTCCTTAAATCACTCTTCTTTTTCTATAAACATTTATTTTATTTTTTTCAGTGTTTCAAGATTCATTGTTCATGCACCACACCCAGTCCTCCATGCAATATGCGCCCTCCTCAATACCCACCACCAGTCTCACCCAACCACCCAAATCCCCCGCTTCAAAACCCTGTTTGTTTATAAGTCCACAGTCTCTCATGTTTTGTCTCTCCCTCCGATTTCTCCTGATTCACCCTTCCTTCCATATTCCCAATGTCCTCCATCTTTTTCCTTATGCTCCACACATAAGTGAAACCATATGATAATTGAATCTCTCTAATTGACTTAAAATCTTTTCCAGTCCTGTACATGTTCATAAAAAAAGTAGGGTATTCATTCTTTTTTTTTTTTTTTAGGGTTGCATTCAGTTTTTATTTCTTATTTTTATTTTTTAATTTTTCCCCAAAAGTGTTTATTTTATTTTTTCAGTTTTATAAGATTAATTGTTCATGCACCAAACCCAATGCTCCATGCAATACGTGCCTTCCTCAATATTCACCACTAGGCTCGCCCAGTCCCCCACCCCTACCCCTCCAAAACACTCAGTTTGTTACTCAGAGTCCACAGTCTCTCAGGATTCATCACCCCCTTCTATTCCCCCCCATTCACCCTTCCCTTCCTTCTCACAATGCCCTCCATGTTTTTCTTCATGCTCCATACATAACCGGGACCATAAGGTAATTGACTCTGTCCAATTGACTTATTTCACTCTGCATAATTTCTTCCAGTCCGTCCATGTTGATACAAAACTTGGGTATTCATCTTTCCTGATGGAGGCATAATATTCCATTGTATATATATACCATATCTTCTTTATCCATTCATCTGTTGAAGGGCATTTTGGTTCTTTCCACAGTTTGGCAATTGTGGACATTGCTGCTATGGACATTAAGGTACAACTGGATACTTACTAGATTGAGGGGTTCAGTCCCTGGGCTCATGGAGGTAGCATTCTGGGAGAAAGGACATGGTGAAGGAAAGTAATATCAATGTTTTCTAGGACTAGTGTGCTGTTAGCTCAAGGGATGGACGGAGGGGACTTGATGATGGAGGGAGACCTTCTTTGATGGGAACACTAAGTAGCCAAGGCGCATTGGGATGGGGAGCAGCACTCCAAGGGAGTTAGCTCATGAAAGGGGGTGACATGCAGGCCTGGGGATCTCTAGAGGGTGTGGTAGAATGAGGAGCATATGTCCTGGAATTCACAGGATGTCGGTGTAGGGCTAATGTGGGAAACAGGGGATTTTTTAGATTTCACTCACTTCCCCAAAGGAAGAACATCTATCCAGGCAGAGAGGAGCAGAGGCAGTGAGATGGGTATGTCCTGGAAGAGAGTCCCAAGGGAGACTTTGGTTTGAGGCATGAGTGAGTAGGAGAGTGGGTCCATTTTCTGAAAGGGGAATTGGATAGACCATCCCTAGACTTGTGTAGCACTGTCCCTCTGTGTTTTCTTCATTTTCACAGTGGAAAGCAAAAGTCTACAGAGACTTCTACAAGTTGTGGCTCATCCATGCTTCCTTAAGGCTCACCATGTGCCGTGACATGCCACTGGTGATTCTACCTAGGACAGGGCTACAGCTGTGCCTGGATCACCCCTCCAGCTCACCACCCTGCAGCTGTGTCCTCCACTGCTGCAACACTGAGGAGCATGACATGAGTAAAGTGAACCCGTCTTCAGTTTTCCCATGTAGATATGAAATGCATGACATTTTTTCCAAATATGTTTATTTTATTTTTTCAGTGTTACAAGATTGATTGTTCATGCACCACACTCAGTGCTTCATGCAATATGTGCCCTTCTCAATACCCATCAGCAGCCTCTCACAACACGCCATCCCCTACCCTCCAAACCCCTCAGATTGATATTCACAGTCCACAGTCTCTCATAGTTCATCACCTCCTCCAATTTCCCCCCACTCACCCTTCCCTTCCTTCTCACAATCCCTTTCATGTTTTTCCTTATGCTCCACACATAAGTGAGACCATAAGAATATTGACTCTCTCCACTTGACTTAATTCACTGTGCATAATCTCTTCTAGTCCCATCCATATTGATTCAAAAGTTGGATATTTATCCTTTCTGATGGAGGCATAATATTCCATTGTATAGATGGACCACATCTTTCTTATCCATTCATCTGTTAAAGGACATTTTGGTTCTTTCCACAATTAGGTGATTGTGGCCATTGCTGCTATGAACATTTGGGTACATGTGGTCCTTCTTTATACCGCATCTGTTTCTTAGGGGTAAATACACAGTAGTGCAATTGCAGGGACACAGGGTAGCTCTATTTTTAATTTCTTGAGGAATCTCCACAATGTTTTCCAAAATGGCTACACCAACTTGCATTCCCACCAACAGTGGTGGAGGATTCCCCATTCCTCACATCCCCTTCAGCAATTGTTGTTTACTGTCTTATTGATTTTGGACATTCTAACTGGTGTAAGGTGGAATCTCAGTGTGGTTTTGATTTAAATATCCCTGATAGCTAAAGATGATGAACATTTTCTAACTTCTTTTTTACATGTACATTTTATAGATTTATGCCCCAGACTAGTCCATGTTTGACTCTATTCAATTTTAATTGTAATTGTCATATATATATATATATATATATATATATATATATATATATATGACATATATATATATGAAATAAGACTATGTATAGTCTTATTTCATTGCAATTTAATGATGCTATGAAATGCACCAGTGTTGGAGTTATTGGCATCCCTACAGGGGATGATGAGAACTTGAAGGTATATTTGTGCAAATAATAGCTGAGAACTTTCATAATCTGGTGAAGGAAACAAGCATTCATGTGCAAGAGGCGGAGAGGATCACTCCAAAAAAAAAAAGATCAGCAGCAATGGCCACAATTGCCAAACCGTGGAAAGAACTAAAATGCCCTTCAACAGATGAATGGATAAGGAAGATGTGGTACATCTATACAATGGAATATTATGCCTCCATCAGAAAGGATGAATATCCAACTTTTGAATCAACATGGACGGGACTAAAAGAGATTATGTGCAGTGAATTAAGTCAAGTGGAGAGAGTCAATATTCTTATGGTCTCACTTAAGTGTGGAGCATAAGGAAAAACATGAAGGGCATTGTGAGGAGGAAGGGAAGGGTGAATGGTGAATGGGGGGAAATCAGAGGGGGATGATATACCATGAGAGACTGTGGACTCTGAGCAACAAGCTGAGGAGATTGGAGGGTAGGCGATGGTGGGTTGTGTGAGGCTGGTGGTGGGTATTGAGAAGGCCACATATTGCATGAAGCACTGAGTGTGGTGCATGAACAATCAATCTTGTGATACTGAAAAAATAAAATAAACATATTTGGGAAAAAAATAAAGAAAAAAACAGATCAACACCCTGACATATAATAGTGAAGCTTGCAAATTTTAGCCATAGAAACTACCCTGAGAGTAGCTAGGGAGAGGAGGTTCCTTATATTTTGAGGGAGGAACAGCAGAATAACATCTGACCTGCCCACAGAAACCTGGCAAGCCAGAAAGGGCTTGCAAGATATATTCAGTGTACTAAATGAGAAGAACATGTAGCCAAGAATACTTTATCCAGCAAGGCTGTCATTCAGCAAAATGGAGACATAAAGAACTTACAGGACATCCAGAAACTGAAAGCATATATTACCCCCAAGCCAAGCCTGCAAGAAATATGAAGGGGGATTCTGTAAGCAAAGAGAGACCCTAAGGGTAACATAGACTGGAAAGAAACAGAGAAAATCTACAACAGGGACTTTGCAGGCAATAAAATGATACTGAATTTGTAACTTTCAAGTTACTCTGAATGTAAATGGGCTGAGTGCTCCCATCCAAAGACACAGGGTTGCAGATTGGATAAAGAATCAGGATCCATTCATTTGCTGTCTATAAGAGACTCACTTTGAACTTAAAGACACCTCCAGATTGAGAGGGAGGGTATGGAAAACAATTTATTGCACCAATGGACCTCAAAAGAAAACTGGGATAGCAATCCTCATACCAGACAAATTAGATTTTAAACCAAAGGTCATAGTAAGAAATGGAGAGAGAAACTCTATCATACTTAAAGAATCCATCTAACATAACTTAAGAATTGTAATTATCTATGCCACAACGTGGGAGCAGACAATTATATAAACCAACTAATAACCCAAATAAAGAAAAATATTAGTAATAATATATTAATAGTAGGAGACTTTAACACTTCACTCAAAGCAATGGACAGATCATCTAAGCAGAAAATCAAGAAAGAAAAAGGAACTTTGAAGGACACATTGGACCAGATGGACTTTATGGACATATAGAGAATATTCCATTCTAAAACAGCAGGATACTCCTTCTTCTCAAGAGCACATGGAAGATTCTTCAGAATAGACCACCTACTGGGTCACAAATCGGGCCTCAACTGGTCATGAAAGATTGGGGTTATTCCCTACATATTTTGGACCACAATGTTTTGAAACTGGAACTCAACCATAAAAGACATTTGGAAGGAACTTAAACACTTGGAGGTTAAAGAGCATCCTGCTAAAGAATTTATGGGTCAACTAGGAAAGTAAAGAAAACTTAAGTAATTCATTGAAACAAATGAACCACATTTATCATATGGTTTCAGTCATATGTGGAATACAAGGAATAGTGCAGAGAACAACAGGTGTAGGGGGGAAACATGAATGGGAAGATATCAGAAAGGGAGACAAATTATACGAGACTCTTAACTCTGGGAAACAAACAGGTTTGTGGGAAGAGGAGGTGATTGGGGGGATCTGGTGACCTGGTAATTGGGCATTAAGGAGGACATGTGATGTGATGAACACTGGCGATGTGAACTGATGAATCAGGGAACATTATATCAAAAACCAATGGTATACTATGCCTTGGATAATTGAATTTAAATAAAAAATACAAACCATTTTAAGAGAATAGTATGAGAAATTATATGCTAACAAATGGGAATCTGAAGAAATTGACAAACTCTTGGAAACATATACATTGACAAAACTGAATGAGGAACAAATAGAAAAGCTGAGCAGACCTATTGCCAGCAATGAAAGTGAACCACTAATCAAAAATCTCCCAATAAACAGGATTCTGGGGTCAGATGGTTTCTCAGGGAAATTTTCCCCAGTCACTTAAAGTTGTAATGTTTATTCTGAAAATATTCCAAAAAAATAAATAAATAAAAAGAAAAGGAAGGAAAACTTCTAAACTTCTATGAGGCCACCGTTCCCTTGCACCCAAAACCAGGGAAAGGCCCCACCCTAAAGGAGAATTATAGGCCTATATCCATCCCTGTGGAATACAGATGCCAAATTTTCACCATGATACTAGCCATAGGGTACTACAATACATTAAGAGGATTACTCAACTTGAACAGCTGGGATTAATTATTTGTGTGGAGGTGTGTTTCGATATTTGCAAATCCATCGATGTGATACACCACATTAATATCAGAAAGGACAAGAATCGCATGGTCATTTCAATAGATCCAGAAAAAGCATATGATGAAATACAGCATTTGTTCTTGAAACAATGCAGAATGAAATAAGTCCAATGGAGAGAGTCAATTATCTTATGGTCTCACTTATGTGTGCAATATAAAGAAAATCATGGAGGGCATTGTGAGAAGGAAGGGAAGGGTGAATGGGGGGAAATCTCCTGATGAACCAGGAGAGACTGTGGATTCTGAGCAACAAACTGAGGTGTTTGGAGGGGAGGGGTTGGGGGGTTGGGCGAGCCTGGTGGTGGGTATTGAGAAGGGCATGTATTGCATGGAGCACTGAATGTGGTGCATGAACAATCAATCTTGTAACACTGAAAAAATAAAATAAATATATATGGGGGAAAAAAAAATCCCTCCACCAAGTACGGATAGAGGGACCATACCTCATTTTCATAAATGCCACATATGAAAGGCCAAGAGTGAATATCATCCTCAATGGGGAAAAACTAAGACTTTTTCCCATAAGGTCAAGAATACCACAGGGTTTACCACTGTCACCCTGTTCAACATTGTACTGGAAGTATTATGCTAAGCAATGACAAGACAAAAAGAAAAGGCGTCAGATCAGCAAAGAGGAGGTCAAATTTTAACTCTTCACAGATGATATGATACCATGAAAAAAAACCCAAAAGACTTAACCAAAAATTGCTAGAAAGGATGCAATAATCCAACAGTTACAGCATACAAAAACAATGTATAGAAATCTGTTTCATTTCCATATACTGAAGCAGCACAAAGAGATATCAAGGAATTGATCTGGTTAACGATTACATCAAAAACCATAAGATACCATAAGAGGCATTAACGTAAGTTTAACCATCTAAAAGGTCGAGAGATGTACTTTGAAAACTCCAGAACACTTATGAAAGAAATTGAGGAAGACATGAAGATAGGGAAAACATTCCATGGTCAATAATTAGAAGAAAAAATATTGTTAAAATGTCTCTATTACTCAAATCATTCTAGACATTCAATACAATTTCTATCAATACCATCACCTTTTTATATGGAGCTGGAAGAAAGAATTCTCAAACTTGTATGGAATCAGAAAGTCACCTGGATAGCCAAAAGAATTTTGAAAAAGAAAACCAAAGGTGGAGCCCTCACAACTCTGGACTACAAGCTGTGTTACAAATCTGTAATCATTAAGACTTTATGGTACTCACACCAAAAACAGACACATAGATCCATGGAACAGAATAGAGACCCCAGAAATGTACCCTCAACTCTATGGTCAACGAATCTTCAGCAAATCAGGAATAATATCCAATGCAAAAAAGACAGTCTTTTCAACAAATGGTGTTGGGAGAATTGGACAGCCATATGCAGAAGAATGAAACTAGACCATTTTCTTACAATATATACAAAACGAACTGCAAATGAATGAAATACCTAAATGTGAGACAGAAATCCATGAAAATCCTAGAGGAAAATGCAGGCAACTACTTCTTTGGGCTCACCAACAGCACCTTCTTGCTAGACACATCTCTAAAGGAAAGGGAAACAAAAGGAAAAATGAACTATTGAGATTTCCTCAGGATAAAAAGCATTTGAACAGCAAAGGAAGTCAACAAAACTAAAAGACAACCTGTAGAATGGGAGAAGATATTTGCAAATGACTTATCTGATAAAGGGCTTGTATGCAAAATCTATAAAGAACTTACCAAATTAAACAGCCAAAAAGCAACCAAATAATCCAGTCAAGAAATGGACAGAAGTCATGAACAGACATTTCTCAGATAAAACATACAAGTGGCTCACATTCTGTGGGTTGCCTGTTTGTTTTGTTGACTTTTTCCTTTGCTGTGCAGAAGCTTTTTACCTTGATGAAGTCCCAAAAGTTCATGTTCGCTTGTGTTTCCTTTGCCTTTAGAGACATGTCCTGAAAGAAGTTGCT
>CM052809.1:3341916-3376573 GCA_028533885.1 Nasua narica | reverse complement strand
AAGTCGGAGGGGGTGATGAACCAGGAAAGACTGTGGACTCTGAGCAACAGACTGAGGGTTTTGGAGGGGAGGGGGTGGGGGGGTGATCCTGGTGGTGGGTATCGAGAGGGGCACGTACTGCATGGAGCACTGGGTGTGGTGCATGAACAATCAATCTTGTAACACTGAAAAATTAAAATAAATTTGGGAAAAAAAAAAAGGAAAGAAAAGCAAAGCAAAGTAAAAAGAAAAGAAAAGGAAAAGAAGTCATTGGTACTTTGATTAGAATTTCATTAAACTGCACATTTTGGGGGAGTTTATAGACATTTCAACAATGTTTGTACTTTCAATCCAGGAGGATGGAGCATCTTTCCATTTCCTTGGGCTGTCTTCCATTTTTTTCATCTTTGTTTTCTAGTTTTCTTAGAAAAGTCTTTAACCTCTTTGGTTAGGTTTAATCCTATGTATCATCGGTTTGGGTGCCATTGTAAATGGGATAGATTCTTTGATTTCCCTTTATGCTGCTTAATGATTGGTGTATAGAAATGCAAACGATTTCTATATCTCAATTTTATTCCCCATGAATTTGCCACATTCTTTTATTAGTTCTGTTAATTTCTTCTTCATTGATTTTTCCATTTAAAATTAATTAATCAATATTTAGTGTATTATTAGTTTAAGAGGTAGAGTTCAGTGATTCATCAGTTGCATGAATTGCATGAATGTTTCATCCTGTAGTCATTACATCCAGTGCCGTTCTTAATGTCCATCATCCAGTTACCCCATCCCCCCATCCACCTCCCCTCCAAAAGCCTCAGTCTGTTTCTTATAGTTAAGAGTCTTTATGATTTGTCTCCTACTCTGATTTCCTCTTATTTTATTTTTACCTCCCTTCCCCCATGATCCTCCTCTATGTTGTTTCTTTTATTCCACATGTATGTTAAATCGTGCCATATTTGTCTTTGACTGACTTACTTCATGTAGCATAACACCCTCTAGTTTCTTCCACATCATTACAGAAGGTAAGATTTCATATTTTCTGATGGCTGAGTAATAATCTACTTTACTCATATACCACATTTTCTTCATTCATCTGTCGATGGACATCCGAATTCATTCTGTGTTTTGACTACTGTGGACATTGTTGCTATAATCATTAGGGTGCAGGTGCCCCTATGAATCACCACATTTGTATCCTTTCCATAAATATCTAGTAGTTCAACTGCTGGGCCATAGGATAGCTCCATTTTTAACTGTTTGAGGAACCTTCACTCTGTTTTCCTGTATGGCTGTACCAGTTTTCATTCCAACCAATAGTGTAAGAGGGGTCTCTTTGAACTACCTTCTCACCAATATCTCTTGTGTTCTGTCTTGTTCATTTTAGCTATTATGACTGGTGTGAGGTGAGATCTCATTGTGGTTTTGATTTGTATCTCCCTGATGCTAAACGGTGTTGATCATCTTTTCATGTGTTTGCTGATCACTTGTATGTGTTTGTAGAAATGTCTCTACATGTCTTCTGCCCACTTTTTGACTGAATTCTTTGTTTATTGGGTGTTGAGTTTTAGAAGTTCTTTGTAGATTTTGGATACTATCTTCTCCCATTCCATAGGTTGTCTCTTAGTCCTAGAAACATATGAACTACCGAAACTGAAACAGGAAAAAAAAATAAAACATGTTAAGACCCATATCAAAAAATAAATTGAAGAAATAATTAAAATATCCCAACAAACAAGAGTCCAGGACCAGATGACCTCCCAGCAGAATTCTATCAAGCATTTAAGGATTTTTTTTTTATTTTCCCTTTTTTTTTTCTATCTATTCTTCCAAAAATGTTTCAAAAAATAAAAATGGAAAAAAACCTTCGAAACTAATTCTATGAGGCCATAAATACCTTGCCTCCAAAACCAAAGACCCCCACCAGAAAGGAGAATTACAGACTAATATTCCTCATGACCGTGGTTCCCCAAATTCTCACCATACTAGCCAATAGGATACAACTGTTCATAAAAGGACTATTAACTACCACCAAGTGCATTTTACTCCAGGGCTGCAAGAGTGGATCAACATATAAAAATCAATCAATGTGATATACCACATTATTATAAGAAAGGATAATAGAAACATAATCCTTTCAATAGATGCCAAAAAAAAAGTATTTGACAAAATGGAGCATTCTTTCTTGATTAAAACTCTCTGCAGTGTAGGTATGGAGGGAACAAACCTCCATATCATAAAGGCTATATACAAAAAACCCATAGGAAATATAATCCTCAATAGGGAAAAACTAAAATCTTTTCCCCTAAGGTCAGGAAAATGACAGGGATCTCCATTCTCAACACTGTTACTTAACATAGTACTAGAAGTTCTAACCTTAGTAATCAGAAAACAAAAAGAAATAAAAGGCATCTCAATTGGCAAAGAAGAAGTCAAATTTTCACTCTTCACAGATGACATGATCCTTTATGCTGAAAACCCGAGATTTCACCCCAAATTTTCTGGAAACAATACAGGAATTCAGCAAAGTAACAGGAAAAAATCACTGCACAGAAGTAAGTTGCATTTTTATACACTAACAGTGAGATAGAAGAAAGAGAAATTAAGGAATGAATCTTATTTAAAAATGCACCAAAATCCATGAGGTACCCAGGAATAAGCCTAACCAAAGTGGTAAACGATCTGTACTCTGAAAATTATAGAACACATATAACTAAAGTTAAGGAAGACACAAGAAATGGAGAAATATTCTATGCGTATGCATTGGTGGAGCAAGTATTATTAAAATGTCTGTGCCACCTTGGGGAGAGGCAAGATGGCGGAGGAGTAAGGGACCTTATTTCAACCAGTCATCTGAATTTAGCTGGATATCTACCAAACCATTTGAACATCCATGAAAGCAGACTGAAATGTAGGAATATATATCTGAATTTCTACAAGCAGATAATCTTGAGCAGTCTCAAGGTGTGAAGGGTGGAGCTGTGACTCTGTGAGGATATGGGAAAATGAGAGACAGCTGCCATAACTTGGCACCAGGAAGGAGATATAACACTAGAGCACACAAAAGTCCTGCACTGGAGACTGTGCACAGATTTGCAGACCAATAGTGGTGGGAAGAGGACTTTAGTGTGGCCCCCAGACAGAATCCAGGAGCATTGGGTGCCTGTGTGTGAACGAGGAGAGGCTCATAGTTTTAGAAGCACAAAGGGCAGAGACATGCCTGGCCATGGGATAAACCTCTGAGAGAGCTTCTGTGGGGAGCACCATCAAGGGAGGCTGTAGTTTTTAGCAAAACAGGCAGAAATGGAGACTGTGTGTCCTGGAGAGCTCAGTGAAGAGCAGACTATGAATTCTCTGCTCTGTGACAGAAGCTGGTGTGTGGACACTTCTACTCTGACTCTGAGAAAAGATGTCAAAAACTGCCAGAGAATCAAAGCTCAAAAAACTGATTTCCCCTGAGTCCATCCCCCCAGTGGGGCAAGGCAACTCTGCCCAGGCAGGGTTGCCTGAGAAATGGCATGGCAGGTCCCTTCCTCAAAAGAAAGCCTGGAAGAACAAGAGGTGACAATCCTAGGGTCCTTATAAAACAGTTATATATTGCTTAGGTTGTGGTTAATACATTGGACTCTGTACGTTCCTTCAACCACTGCCCACAGAAAGACTAAGGTGAGGAACCCCCAACAAAGAAAATAACCAGAGACTGTGGCCTTTGCCACAGATATAAAGGACATGGATATAAGCAAGATGTCAGAGATAGACTTCAGAATAGCAATTATGAAGTTGATATTTAAGCTTGAGCAAAATATTAAAGACATGAAATCTCCATGGGCAGAAATGAGATCTAATCAGGCCAAACATAAAAATATTATATATGAGATGCCATATAAACTGGATACCCTGACAGCTAGTGCAAATAAGGCGGAAGAATGAATTAGTGAGCCAGAAGATAAGATGGTAGAAAAGAAGAATGATGAGGAGACCTGGGATAAACTTCTGAAAGACCAAGAGATAATACTGAGAGATATTAATGATGCCACAAAACATTCCAAGGTCAGAATTATTGGTGTCCCTGAGAGGGTGAAAAGAAAAGACTAGAAGATATATTGAAGCACATCATAGCTGATAACTTGCCTAATCTGGGGATGGAAACAAACATTTGTGTCCAAGAGGCAGAGATGACCCCTCCCAAGTTGAAAGAGAACATATCAACACCTCACCATGTAGTAGTAAAATTTACATATATTAGATCCAAGGAAGCAATCCTGAAAGCAGCTTTGGGGAAGAGATTTCCTATATATGGACAGATAAATGCCAGAATAACATCAGACTGGCCCACAGAGACCAGGAAAATCAGAAAGGGATAGTAAGACATATTCGGGGTACTAAATGAGAAGAACATGCAGCTAGGGATACTTTATCCAACAAGGCTGTCATTCAAAATGCGTGGAGAGACAAGGAGTTTCCAGGACCAGCAGAGACTGAAAGAATATGTGATCATGATCCCTGTCCTGCAAAGAATATTAAAGGTGAGGGAGTTTTATAAAAGAAGATGAACCCAAGAGTAGTATAGACCAGAAATTCACAGAGACAATCTGTAGAAACAAGGACTTCACAGACAACAGGATGGCATTAAAATCATATCTTTCAATAGTCACCCTTAATGTGAATGGCCTAAATGTTCCTACGAAACAGCACAATATTGCAGATTCTATATATATAAAAAAAGGAGACCTGGCATTTACTATCTATAAGAGACTCATTTTGAACCAAAAAATACATCCAGACTGAAAGTGAGAAGATGGAGAACAATTTTGCATGCCAATAGACCTCACTGGGGTAGCAAGTTTCATATCAGACAAATTAGATTTTAAGCTAAAGATTGTAGTAAGAGATACAGAGGGACACTATATGATTCTTAAAGGGTCTATCCAACAAGAAGATCTAACAATTGTAAATATCTTTGCCCCAACATAGGAGTAGCCAACTACATAAGTCAACTGTTAACGAAAATAAGGAAGCATTAATAATAATACTCTAACAGGAAAAGATCTCAACACTCTACTATCAGCAACAGCCAGATCATCTAAGCAGAAGATCAACAGGCAAACAAAAGGGTTCAAGGACACATCAGTCCAATGGATTTCATGGATGTATACAGAACATTTCACCCTTAAACAACAGAATACTCGTTCTTCTCAAATGCACATGGAACTTTCTCAGGAACAGACCACATACTGGGTCACAAATCAGTTCTCAACTGATAACAAAAGATTGAGAGAATCAGGGGCTCCTGGGTGGCTCAGTGGGTTAAAGCCTCTGCCTTCGGCTCAGGTTATGATCTCAGGGTCCTGGGATCAAGCCCCGCATTGGGTTCTCTGCTCAGCAGGGAGCCTGCTTCCCCCTCCATCCCTGCCTGCCTCTCTGCTTACTTGTGATCTCTCTCCTTTCTGTCAAATAAATAAATAAATAAATCTTAAAAAAAAAGATTGAGAGAATCTCCTGAATATTTTCATACTGCAGTGTTTTGAAATTGAAACTCAATCACGAGAAAAAATTTGGAAGGAATTCAAACACTTGGAAGCTAAAGACCACCTACTGAAGAATGATTGGGATTGGGTCAATCAGGAAATTGAAGAAGAACTTAAATAATTCATGCAAAGCAATGAAACTGAAAACATATTGGTCAAAAAACTTATGGGATACTACAAAAGCAGTCCCAAGGGGGAAATCCATAGCTAACTAAGCCTCACTCAAAAAAGTAGAAAAAAAAAAAAAAGTAGAAAAATCCCAAGTGCACAAGATAATATTAAGCCTAAAGAAGCTGGAGAAACAAGAGCAAATAAAACCTAAATGAAGCAGGAGAAGAGAAATAATAAAGATTAGAGCAGAGATCATTGAGATAGAAACCAGAAAAACAGTACAGCAGATCAATAAAACTAGAAGCTGGTTCATTAAAAGAATTAACAAGATGGATAAACTTCTGGCCACACTTTTCTAAAAAAAAAAGGAAAAAGACCCAAATTAATAAAATTGTAAATGAAATATATCTCAATTAACACCAAGGAAATATAAACAATTAATAAAAATTATTATCAGCAAGTATATGTGAAAAATTTAAAAACCTGAAAGAAATGGATGCCTTTCTGGAAATTTGTAAACTACCTGAAACAATAAGAAAATGACAATATGAAAATACCAATAACCAGTAACCAAATTAAAGCAGTAATCAAAACCCTTTCCAAAAACAAGACTAGGTCCAGATGGCTTCCCAGGGGAGTTCTAAGAAACATTTTAAAAAGAAATAATTAAAATAAATTTGGGGGAAAAAAAAAGAAATAATACAGATTCTTCTGTAGCTGTATCAAAAAATAGGAATGGAAAGAAAACTTTCAAACTTGTTAAGAGGCCAAAATTGCCCTTATTCCAAAATCAGCCAAAGATCCCATCGAAAAGGAGAAGTACAGACCAATATCCCTGAATGAACATGGATTCCAAAATCCTCAACAAGATCTTAGCCAACAGGATCCAGGGGAAATTGAAAGGATTATCCATCATGACCAGGTAGGATTTATTCTTGGGATGCAATGGAGGTTCAACATTCGCAAATCAACCAATGAGACAAGGACATCGGTAAAAGAAAAGACAGGAAACATAATCTTCTCAGTTGATGAAAAAATTAAATTAAATTAAAAAAAAAAAGCATTTGACAAAATACAGCATCCTTTCCTCATTAAAACTCTTCAGAGTGTAGGGATAGATGGAAAATCCCTCCATTTCATAAATACCATCTATGAAATGCCACAGTGAATATCAATTTCAATGGACAAAACCTGAGAGCTTTTCCTTTAAGGTCAGGAACACAACAGGGATGCCCACTCTTGTTCAAAATATTACTAGATGTCCTAGTCTCAGCAATTAGAAAACAAAAAGAAATGAAAAGGATTCAAATCAGCAAAGAAAGCAAAATCTCTGCTCACAGGTGACATGATAGTTTATGTGGAAAGCCCAAGACTCCACTTCCAAATTACTAGAACTCAAATAGCAATTTAGTAATGTGGCAGGATACAAAATCAATGTACAGAAATCAGTTGTTCTTCTATACTCTAACAATGTAACTGTAGAAAGAGAAATTAGGGAATTGATTTCACTTGCAATAGCACCAAAAAACATGATACATAGGAATTAACCTAACCAAAGAGGTAAAGGATCTATAATCTAGAACAACAGAACAATTTTGATTGAAAGAGGAAGACACAGAAAGATGGGAAAACATCCCTATTAAAATAACATTGGCGGTTGTCTGGTTGGCTCAATTGATTGGGCAACTTCCTTCAGCTCAGGTCATGGTCCTGGAGTCCCAGAGTTAAGTCCCTCATCAGGCTCCCTGCTCCGTGGGGAGCCTGCTTGTTCCTCTGACTTCTCCCATCTCATGCCTCATGCCCTCTCTCTCTCTCTCTCTCTCTATTAAATATATATATTGAACATATATATTTATATATATATATATATTAAATATATATATTGAACATATATATTCATATATATATATATGAATAACATTGGCATCTTTCCAATGGCTGAAACAAACAATCCTAAAATTTGCATAGTACCAGAAAAGACGCCCAATTGTCAAGACAATGCTGAAAAAGAAAACTGGGGGCATAACATTGCCTAACATTATGCTATATTACAAACTTGTGATCAGCAATACAGCATGGTATTGGCACACACACACAAAAAAGACACATAGATCAAAGGAATCTAATAGAGATTCCAGAAATAGACACTCAAAACTATGGTCAACTAATTTTCAACAAAGCAGGAAAGAATATCCAAGGAAGAAAAACCATGCCTTCAATAATTTGTGCTGTGAAAAGAAAAAATAATTTATGCTATGAAAATTGGACAGCTACACACAGAAGAATGAAACTTGACTATTCTCATACACTTCTCATACCATTTTGAGAGAAGCTCAAAATGGAGGAAGGACCTAAATATGAGATAGGAATCCTTTAAAATCTTAGAGGAGAACCCAGGGAGCAACCTCATTGACTTTGCACAAAACCACTTTTTCATGACACATCTCCAAAGTCAAGGGAAACAAAAGCAAAAATGAACTTTTGGGACTTCATTATGATAAGAAAACTTCTGCATAGCAAAGAAAACAGTTGACAAAACAAAGAGACAACAAACGGAATGGAAGAAGATATTTCAAATGACACTACAGACAGCGCTTATATCCATGATCTATAAAGAACTTCTCAAACTCAAAACCCAAAAAACAAATAATCAACTCAAAAAATCAGCAAAAGATTTTAACAGACAATTCTCTAAAGAAGAAATACAGATGGCTAACAGAGACATGAAAAAATGTTCAACATCTTTAGCCATCAGGGAAATTCTAATCAAACCACATTGAGATAACAACTTATACCATTTAGAATGGCAGAAATTAACAAGACAGAACAAATACTGCCAAGGATGTGGAGAAAGGGGACCCCGGTGATGTTATTGGTGGAAACGCAAGCTAGTATATCCACTTCGGGAAACAGTGTGGAGATTCTTCAAAAAGTTAAAAGTAGAACTACCTGATGATCTGGCAATGGCACTATTTGGTATTTATAATAATGAAACAGATGTAGTGAAAAGAAGGGCACATGCACCCAAAAGTTCATAAGAATGTCCATAAGAATGAAACTGTGGAAGGAGCTGAGAGAACATTGAACACACAAATGGATAAAGAAGATATGGTCCAAAAAAAAAAAAAAAGAAAGAAGATATGGTCCATATATAAAATGGAATATGACTCAGCCATCGGAAAGGCTGAATACACACCATTTGCATCAACATGGATGTTTCTGTATGATAGTATGTTAAGTGAAATAAGTCAAACAGAGAAACACAATTTTCATATGGTTTCACTCATATGTGGCACTAGGGAGTAGCATTGAGGACATTCGTAGAAGAAAGCGAAAAACAAATGGTTGGAACCAGAGGGAGAAAGGAGACATGAGAGACTATGGACTGCAAGAAACAAACTGAGAGTTTCATAGGGGAGATGAACGGGGAATGGAATATTCCCTTCATGGGTATTTAGAAGTGCATATGAAGTAATGACCACAGGGTTATGTATGGAAATAATGAATATTTGAACACCACATCAAAAACTAATGATGTACAGTATGGTGATTGACATAACAAAACAAACAAACAAACAAATAAATAAATACATAAATAGAAATTCAAAAGGAAGGTTTACATAAAGGCGAAAAAAGAAAGTAAAACGTGTATTTTTGAGGAGTATAAGGTGTAAAAGGATTAGAGATAAAAAAGAAAATAGGTTTCATTAATTGATATTTAAGAAGGGACGCCTGGGTGGCTCAGTTGGTTGAGCAGCTGCCTTCGGGTCAGGTCATGATCCCAGCGTCCTGGGATCGAGTCCCACATAGGGCTCCTTGCTTGGCAGGGAGCCTGCTCCTCTCTCTCTGCCTCTGCTTGCCTCTCTGCCTGTTTGTGTTTTCTCTCTGTTAAATGAATAAATAAAATCTTTAAAAAAAAAAAAAGAAGATACGAAGGCAGTAATCTTCATGAAATAATATTTTTCATACAATACTTTATTCACAATAATAGCAAGAGGACTCAGAAAACATTATAAACAAGAAGAAATTCATAATATATGAGATAAATATCTAAAAACTTTAAATTAGTGCAAGATACTAAACTGATACTCTGAAACCCTTGTACAGGAAAAGAGAAGAACCTCAAGGTACTGGTGAGGTAAATTTTTTATCCAGCCAAAAGAGGAGAGAATGTCACATTCAAATGCACATGTTGCTACTTGGGAGCCACTGGTTGCCCAGGACTTCCAACTGGCCCATATGAGATGTGCCTGTAGAGGTACCAGGTAGATGTAAGGCCTGGAGGCAAGGGATCAAACTTTCTCAGACAAGGGAGGTGTTGAGCCACACACACATTCACGGACAGGTGCACAGAGACATCAGCTTTTTTCCACCCTGGCTGTGTCATTTGCTTAAAAGCTCTCCTTTCTAACTCTGCTCTCTTTTTAGAATGTTTCCCAAGGGAAGGCAAGAGAAAATGCATATCCATTCTAGCATCCCAAAACAGTCTCCTTCTTCAAGCCTTTGAGAAGAACTGATTTCCTAGCATTTCTACCAGGGAACACCTAGCCAGACTCAAGGTCTTCTGGAATCCTGAATCCGAGAACATCTTCAGAGTGTCGCTTGTGAGTTTTTGAACATGGAAGAGATAGTGGTGCCTGAGACATTGCTGGAGAAATGTGAGTTTCTCAGGATTATCCAATAGATTTGGAGCCTCGGCAATAAGGGGGATGTGTTGACATAGCAAGAGAGAGAGGGCACAAAGGAAGAATGTTCCAACCAAATGGGAGGTGGGGAAGAGGCCCTCTAAGGGAGTGGCAATGCCCATTTGTAAAGAAACAGCGAGTGGACAAAGTGGAGAAACAGAAATATTGCCACCTATCTTGAGATCACAAAAACTGTCAGTGCTTGTTGAGCTTTACAGTGTGGTCCATGTGGACCCCAGGATTTCCTGTATGTAAATAAGGTTGCTGTTCTTTCTGTGGCAATGTATTTGTCAGTGTGCTGGACATCAGGACCCCAGGACAGAAATGGATCCTACCACAGACCATGCCTTCTTTGGATAACCTAATCATCAAAGATTATTGGCCATGGAATTATTGGCCAGGTGGGTGTGAAGTCCCAGAGAGTCGACCAACCCTCCCCCCATACGTGGAGATGGCCAACTAGGAAACTTCCTTTCATGTGCCTCCTATCTAAGCTGTCGGATATCAGTCTTCTCCCTGGCTCCACAGGGAAGTGTTGCTTCACAAGGTGTCTAAGAGCTGCCCAGATATCTTGGGAAATGTATTCCCCAGATGTGGAGGGCACTTCAACACCAAAATAAGTGGCTGACCAGTCCCAAATGGTGGGGGAAGGGTAAAATAGCACTGCAGTTACAAAACAAAACTTAAAAAAATTTATTCAATTATATATTTATTACAAAAGTTCCAAAATAAATAAATAAATAAGCCATAAATAAGTGATTGGTTTACTTTCCATAGAGCCTCTTGTCAAAAAATCTATGGATTCAAGAGGGGGGCAAGATGGCAGAGAAGTAGGAGATCCTGTTGCAAAAAGTCCCCAAAAGTGAGCTGGATATCTAACAGAACACGTTGAGCACCCATGAAATCACCCTGAGGAGCAAAGATTTCTAGCTCCTGGATCTCTCTGAGATCAGAAGACAGCACTGGAGAGGTAAAAGCAAAGTGGGAACACTGGAACTGATATCAGAGGATAAACAAAAGGGGGAGGGAGACAACAGAAGTGATCCAAGGACAGTAATACCCCAAAGGAAAGTGCCTGGTGGCTGGGGACCAGCATTAACATAGAGTCCATTAAAAACACTTAAAAAGAACAAAAGGTTCTGAGGTGTAACTAGCAGAAGGGGGTGGTCAAGGGCACTGGCCAGGACCCACGCTCCCAGAAAGGAGCACCCCAAAGTGAGATGGTGGGGGGATCCAGTCCATGGTTCCTGAACCTGCAGCTTGCTGCTCTCTGCAACAATCTGTGGGCCAGGCATGCACTTGCAAGAGCCTTTAGAGAGTGGTCCCCAAGCCTCGGCTTTTCTCTGGGGATTACTGGGACATTCACAACCCACTGCAGGGCCTGGGGGATCCCCGCTGGCCCCGGAGAGAACACAGGCAAGTGGCCTAGCCACCCCAGTCCCCAGTTGCAGAGCGGCAGAAAGGTGGCTGGGGTCATGAAATTCACAGGTCTTCCTGGGTCAGCACTTGCGGATTTGCAGAAAGGCAGCTATGGTTGCGTGCCACCTTGGACAGGCTGCACTGTGAGCAGAAGTTTTACAGAGGGGAGTGTGTGTTCTGAACCACACAGAGGGGAGCAGAGATTCGGGCTTCCTGCAACACGGAGGTCTGAGTGCTTCTGGGCAGATTCCTTGCTTGGACTCTCTGAAAAGTTGAAAAACCTACAAAAGGCCAAAAACTTTCAGAGGGCTAAAGACTGAGAAACCAGTTTCCACAGAGCTCAGCCCCTTGACTGGGAGGCAGGGTGACTCAACCCAACAAGACTGACTGGAAAACAATGTGGCAGGCCTCTCCCTCAGAAGACCAGCCAAAAACAAAAGGACTATAACCACAGGGATCCCAAAAAATTTTAAACCCCCAATGCCAGGGGAAATCAATATATTAAGCTCGTGGTAATACCCTCAAACCTGTATATTTCATAGATATATTTTTTTCTCTTTTTCCTATTCTCTCTCTCTCTCCTTTTTTTATTATTTACTTGCTTTCACATTTCTTTTTTTAATTTTTTTTTTTACTACTTAACATTAAAACCGGAGGTTTAATACAACTATAAACCTAGGAGGACCTGAAGTAACCTTCCTAGCCTGTGAGGAATTATAACCACTCTCTCCTCTTGTCATTCTGTCAGAGTTTCTACATATTTGCTTTTGATCTGGTATTATATAAATCTTATTCTGGAGGTTCATTCTGCTAGGTTCTTTTATATCTTATCATATATTTGTGTTGGTCTATATGTTTGCTCGTGTTTGTTTACATACATTATAAATCTTATTCTTGGGGCCCATTCAGGCTGGGATTTCCTCTTTTTTCTTTTTCTATCTATCTTTTTTTATCCTTATTCTTTCTTTTTGGTGGTGAATCCCAATTGCTCCAAAACCCTCCAGGATGCACCCTGCCTGGATTGTGGGTGATATATCCAGCTATACATCCTCTCACCCACTTCTCATCAAAATAACTAAGAGGAGGAACACCCAACAGAAGAAAAACCCAGAGACTACACCCTCTCCATTAGAACTATTGGGCATGGATATAAACAGTATGACAGAAAGGGAATTCAGGATGACAATTATCCAGGCGATGGCTAGGATGGAGAAAAACATTATAGAATCTCTAATGGCAGAAATGAGATCCAGTATAGCAGATGTGAGAAGTGCTATTAAAGAGATCCAATCCAATCTAAATAGTCTATCAGCTAGAGTTATGGAGACAGAGGATAGAATTAGTGATCCAGAGGATCAAATGGTTGAGAAGAAAGGTCAGAAAGAGAGCTGGAACAAACTGCTCAGGAATCATGAGAACAGATTTAGGGAAATAAATGATGCCATGAAATGCTGCAATGTCACAATCATTGGCATCCCAGAGGGGCTTGAGAAAGACAGAAGTCTAGAAGATATAGCCGACCAGATTCTGAATGAAAATTTCCCCAATTTGGGGAATGGAACAAGTGTTCGTGTCCTAGAAGTGGAAAGAACCCCTGCCAGGATCAATGAATCTAGAAAAACACCCAGACACATCATATTAAAATGTGCAAATTATTATTTTATACAGGAGGTCCTGAGGGCAGCTGGGGGAAGAGATTCCTTAAATACGGAGGAAAGCCCATCAGAATAACATCAGATCTGTCCACAGAAACCTGGCAAGCGAGAAAGGGCTGGCGTGATATATTGAGGGCACTAAACAAGAAGAAAATGCAGCCAAGAATACTTTATCCAGCAAGGCTGAGATGCGAAGTGGATGGAGAGATAAAGAGCTTCTAAGACAGGCAAGGATTAAAAGAGTATTTGACCACCAAGCTGGCACTCCAGGAAATATTAAAGGGGGTTCTATAAAAGTAGAAAGAACACATGAGTGACTAAGAACAGAAATTTGCTATCTATAGAAATAAGGACGTCGCAGGCAAAATGATATCAATAAACACTTATCTTTCCATTATCACAATCAATGTGAATGGATTAAATGCTCCCATAAAATGGCACAGGGTTGCAGAATGGATAAAACGACAGGACCTGTCCATATGTTGTCTACAAGAGACACATTTGGAACCAAAAGATACATCCAGACTGAAAGTGAAAGGATGGAGAACCATCTCTCATGCCATGGGCCACAAAAGAAAGCTGGGGTAGCAAGTCTCATATCAGATAAATTAGATTTTAAGCTAATTATTTTAGTCAGAGATACAGAAGGACACTACATCATTCTAAAAGTGTCTATCCTCCAAAAAAATCTAACAATTGTAAACATTTATGCCCCCAATATAGGAGCAGCCAACTACATAAACCAACTGTTAATCAAAATAAAGAGTCATATTGATATGAATACATTGATAGTACTATATCTTAATATGACACTCTCAGTAACTGACAGATCATCAAAACAGAAAATCAATAAAGAAAAAAGAGCTTTGAATGACACATTGGACCACATGGACCTCATAGATATATACAGAACATTCCACCCTAAAACAATAGAATACTCATTATTCTCAAGTGCACATGGAACTTTCTCCAGAATAGACCACATACTGGGCCACAAATCAGGATTCAACTGGTACAAAAAGATAGAGATGATTCCCTGCATTTTCTCAAACCACAATGCTTTAAAACTGGAACTCAACCATAAGACGAAGTTTGGAAGGAATTCAAAAACTTGGAGGCTAAAGACCAACCTGCTCACGAATTCTGGGATCAAACAGAATATCAAAGATGAGCTTAAACAATTAATGGAAACCAATGAGAATGAAAACAAATCAATACAAAACCTATGGGATACAGCAAAGGCGGTCTTTAGGGGGAAATTCATAGTCATCCAAGCCTCACTCAAAAAAATTAAAAAATCCCAAATACACCAGCTCTTTTTTCACCATAAAGAACTGGAAAATCAACAACAAATAAAGCCAACTCTATGCACAAGAAGGGAAATAATCAAGATTAGAGCAGAGATCAATGGGTTAGAAACTAAAGAAACATTAGAATCCATGAATGAATCCAGAAGTTGGTTTTTTGAAAAAATCAATACGATCGATAATCCACTGACCAGAATAATCCAGAAGAAAAGAGAGAGGACCCTAATTAACAAAATTATGAATGAAAGGGGAGAGATCACGACAAATCTAAAGGAAATAGAAATAATCATCAAAAATTATTATCAACAGCTATATGGCAATAAGCTAAACAACCTAGAAGAAATGGATGCATTTCTGGAAACCCATAATCCTCCAAGACGGAGACAGGAAGAAATTGACAACCCGAATAGACCAATATCTAGTAATGAGATTGAAGCAGTGATCAAAAACCTGCCAAAAAACAAGAGTCCAGGACCTGAAGGATTCCCTGGGGAATTCTACCAAACATTCAAAGAAGAAATAATTCCTATGCTCCTGAGAGTGTTTCAAAGAATAGAAACAGACTGAAAACTTCCAGACCCTTTCTATGAAGCCAGCATTACCCTGATGCCCAAACCAGGTAAAGACCCCACCCAAAAGGAGAATTTCAGACCAATATCCCTTTTGAATATGGAAGTTTCTCAACAAGATTCTAGCTAATTGATTTCAAAAGTATATTCAAAATATTGTTCATCATGACCAGGTGGGATTTATCCCTGGGATGGAAGAGTGGTTCAACATTCGCAAATCAATCCATGTGATAGAACAAATCAACAAGAGAAGAGAGAAGAACCACATGGTCCTGTCAATAGATGCAGAAAAAGCATTTGACAAAATTCAGCATCCATTCCTGATTAAAACACTTCAAAGTATAGGGATAGAAGGAACATTTCTCAACATCATAAAGTCTATCTATGAAAAGCCCACAGCAAATTTCATTCTCAATGGGGAAAAGCTGACAGCCTTCCCTTTGAGATCTGGAACATGTCAAGGATGCCCACTCCCACCACTTTTGTTCAACATAATACTTGAAGTCCTAGCAACAGCAATCGAACAATAAAAATAATAAAAGGTATTCAAATTGGCAATGAAGAAGTCAAAGTCTCTCTCTTCACAGATGACATGATACTTTACATGGAAAACCCATTGACTCCACCCCCAAAATACTAGAACTCATACAGCAGTTCAGTAATGTGTCAGGATACAAAATCAAAGCACAAAAATCAATAGTCTTCCTATACACTAACAATGAAAATATGGAAAGGGAAATTAGAGAATCGATTCCATTTACTGTATCACCAAGAACCATTAGATACCTGGGAATAAACTTAACCAAAGAGGTAAAGGATCTGTACCCGAGGAACTACAGAACGCTCATGAAAGAAATTGAAGACGACACAAAAAGGTGGAAAAGCATTCCATGCTCATGGATCGGAAGAATAAACATTGTTAAAATGTCTATACTGCCCAGAGCAATCTATACTTTCAATGCCATCCCGATCAAAAATTCCACCAGTTTTTTTCAAAGAGCTGGAACAAACAATCCTAAAATTTGTATGGAACCAGAAAAGACTTTGAATTGCTAAGGAAATGTTGAAAAACAAAAACAAGGCTGGAGGCATGACATTACCTGATTTCAAGATTTACTACAAAGTTGTGATCAACAAGATAGCATGGTACTTGCACAGAAACAGACATATAGACCAGTAGAACTGAATAGAGAGCCCAGAGATGGACCCACAACTCTATGGTCAAATCATCTTTGACAAAACAGGCAAAAATATCCACTGGAAAAATGGTGCTGGGAAAATTGGACAGCTATATGTAGAAGAATGAAACTTGACCTTTCTCTTACACCATACACAAAGATAAACTCGAAATGGATAAAAGACCTCAATGTGAGACAGGAATCTTTCAAAACCCTAGAGGAGGACATAGGCAGTAACCTCTATGACATTAGCCACAGCAACTTCTTTTCAGGACATGTCTCCAAAGGCAAAGGAAACAAAAGCGAAAATAAACTTTTTGGCATCATCAAGATAAAAAGCTTCTGCACAGTGAATGAAACAGTCAACAAAACAAACAGGAAACCCACAGAATGGGAGCAGATATTCACAATGACACTATAGACAAAGGTTTGATATCTAAGATCTATAAAGAACTCCTCAAACTCAACACTCACAAAACAGATAATCACATCCAAAAATGGGCAGAAGATATAAACAGACACTTCTCCAAAGAAGACATTCAAATGGCTCACAGGCACATGAAAAAATATTCATCATCTTCAGCCATCAGAGAGTTTCAAATCAAAACCAGACTGAGATACCACCTTACACTGGTTAGAATGGCCAAAATCAACAAGACAGTAAACAACAAATGCTGGAGAGGATGTGGCGAAAGGGGAACCCTCCTCCACTGTTGGTGGGAATGCAAGTTAGTGTAGCCACGTTGGAAAACAGTATGGAGATTCCTTGAGAAACTAAAAATAGAGCTACCCTATGACCCTGCAATGGCACTACTCAGTATTTAGCCCAAAGAAGCAGATGCAGTACAAAGAAGGGCCACATATATCCCAATGTTCATAACAGCAATGACCACAATCCCCAATCTGTGGAAAGAAACAAAATGCCCTTCAACAGATGAGTGGATAAGGAAGATGTGGTACATCTATGCAATGGAATATTATGCCTCCATCAGAAACAATGAATATGAAACTTTTGTATCAACCTGGATGGGACTAGAAGAGATTATGAGGAGTGAAATAAGTCAAGCAGAGAGAGTCAATTATCTTATGGTTTCATTTACGTGTGGAGTATAAAGAAAGTCATGGATGGCATTGTGAGAAGGAAGGGAAGGGTGAATGGGGGGAAATCGGAGCGGGCGATGAACCAGGAGAGACTGTGGACTCTGAGCAACAAACTGAGGGTTTTGGAGGGAAGGGAGTGGGGGGTTGTGCGAGCCTGGTGGTGGGTATTGAGAAGGGCATGTATTGCATGGAGCAATACTGGGTTTGGTGCAATGAACAATCAATCTTGTAACACTGGAAAAATAAAATAAACATATTTGGGGGGAAAAGTAATTTAAAATAAACAGATAGATAAATAAATAAATAAATAAGTGGGGAAATGAAAACACTCAAATGAAAGGTGACCAACCTCCAATAAACACAACATGAATGTAAACAGTGGAACGAAACGTTTAAAATCATGCGATGCAAAACAAGGGAACTTGGTTAAGAGGCTCCTCTTGGGTGGGTAAAGGGGCTTCTGTTACCACACCCACCCGGCAGAATCTGAAGCAAGATTGGAAAGGCCTTCACCAGGTCTGGTCCGGCACACAGCCCCCAGACTCTCAATATCACATTTCAATGTCAGGGCTGTGAAGCTGGGAGAATCTTGTGGGTGTGGGAAAGTCCCAATCTATCCAGAGGAGAGGGGGGTGGGCACATCCACCTGCCTAGGTCCAGCTCTGGACTCAAGTGGTCCCGACACCTGTCCATTTGAGAACTCTTCTGCCAAAGGTCAGAACCACTGAAGGCAGGGCTACCACAGGAAGCTGTCGAAATAATTGGGGGTGGGCCTTCCTGGGGTGGGCCGTCCTAGGCTTTTATAAGTCCTATGCTGCCCCGTCCTGCCCAACTGACCAGCCAGGGCTCTGGAACACAAGGAACACCCTCAGCATGGCTCCCACCAGCACATCAAGGAGTAATTTTTCATCATATATCCTGCTCCCTGCTTGCATTCCCTAAAGGCCCTGATTCCTTTGTAGGGTTCAGGAAAGTAGAAGGGAACAGCATGATGCCCATGACCGATGCTGCAAGGCTGTGACCCACAGAGGATTGAGAAATGCGGATTGAGAGAGGTTTGCATAGGGCTGCCATCAGAATCAAAACTGAATTCAGTGGCCAGGAGTCCCACCAATAGTCCCTCTTTTGAATAGGGGAGAACTAGCTCTCAGGTGGCAGAGAACCGGCTGAGATGCAGCACCTCTTTGAGGTGGTGTTGACAAAAGAGGAACTTTCCCCTCCAATGCACCGGCACTCAGGATGTGATGTCAGAATTTTCCTCGATGTTTCTGAGTAGCAGAGGGATCCTCTTAGTTGCTTCTAAGGTGCTTTCCCCCTCACTCACACCATAGGTCTTCTCAATTAATTGGCATGCTATCCTATGGCTTGGGAGAGGTTGGTATTTCCCTAGATCCTTGTCTATTACCTGTTTCCAAGGGGTGGGAGGGGGATATGGCGGGCTGCCTGTGTCCTATTGAGCAGGCCCTCAGGTGGATCCTTGGGTGGCAAAGGGACAGTAATCTGGACTGGGAAGGTGTCGACTAGGCAGAAAGGGAAGAGCTATGGCCACACAGCCAGTTTGCATTCTAATGAAAGCCTTACTAATACAGTTGCCATTTTCCTTGCAACAGGCCCACTCCCACCAGGATCCCAAAGGAGGGAGCTTGTTTTGAAGCCAGTGCAGAAAGGGCTCTGCAAGCCTTGTTCCAGCAGAACCTGTACCCTGGCATCAACACCAGAGAACGACTCGCCCGAGAGCTGGGCATTCCAGAATCCAGGATCCAGGTAGTCTTGAGCTTCCCTTTCTTTGTCCCTGGGGGACAAACTGTGTTCACAATCTGGCTGAAACTGCTGCACGTCAATGCCCATGGCCAGCTGGGGAGCTCAGAAGCTTTGGCCCCTGTGGGTGCTTCCTGGGGGAGCCCATGACCTATGAAGTCATTCCATGGTGGAACACGGGTTCCCTCCCTGGAGTGCAAGGCCTGGGACATTCCAACAGGTCAACGAATCCCAGCTGACTTCCTCTAGAAATCATTTGGCCAGACTTATCATGTGACCCCCACAAACACTCTGAGACCTTAGGGGTGAGAGAAACAGAAATGAATGAAAGATGATAGATGATAGATAGATAGATAGATAGATAGATAGATAGATAGATAGATGACAGACAGATATAGCTATAGATATCAATGGTCTAGTATGGATGCAGATACACAGATATATAGATCATGTTCACCAGTGCTACCTGAACAAGGGTTGGTCTTTTGTCCCTTAGGTGTAGTTCCAGAACCAGCGCACAAGACAGCTAAGGCAGAGCTGATTGGGGTCTGCAAAATCCCAAGGGAAAGGGCCATGATGTGGATAGGAACAGCCTCCAGCTCTGACTCAAGGTGACTCCCCATGTTACCAAATGGATCTCTTTTTGAGCATCTCCTTGGCACAGGAATGGGTCTGCTTGGGTTTGTCAAGTGTTTGACAAGAGGGCTTAGAAAAGGAAACCATGCTACCTGGTTCCAGATGCCTTTGTGTTCCCAGAGATGGACACTGTGTCTGCAGTGCCCATTAGGCGGGTTCATTGTTTCTGGGCCAGAAAGGCTTTGAATCTTCTTGTCCTGAAGCTGCTAAAAAGGACAGAGTCTTTTTCTCAGGTCACATCACACCTTACATGCATGCGCTGCCTTGTGTGCAGGGGTCCATGGTGACCTAATGAATTCATGGAAGGAAAAGCTAAGGCAAAAATGTAGGAGCATATGAAAACACACACGCAAAACCACACAAACACACACACACACTCACTCACATGTGCACAGGGGTACCAGTTTCTCTTTCGACACTGGTTGTGCCATTGGCTCCAAAGCCTTCTTTTCTAACTCTGTTGTCTTTTTAGAACATTGCTCAAAGAAAGGCAGGAGAAAATGGACATCCATTTCTCCATCCCAAACCAGTCTCCTTCAAGCCTTTGAGAAGAACCATTTTCCAACCTTTCCTACCCGAGAAGACCTGGCCAGAATCACAGGCCTCCCGGAATCCTTCATTCAGGTACATTTTCAGAGGGTGGCCCCTGAGTAGTTGAACGTGGAAGGGATAGTGGTGCCTGAGATATTGCAGGGGAAATGTGGGCACCTCAGGGTTAACCACAGGATCTAGGGCCCATTCAGTGCTGGGAAAGTGTTTTCCTTGCAGGTCAGGCAAAAGGCAAAATCTTAAGAACAACTTTCATTTTTATTATTATTTTTTTTAAGTAACCCCGAAGTTTTGTTTTAGGGGTTGAATAAGTTACCCTGATGGGGCAGTGGGACATGGGGAACTGGTGAGGGGAGAGAATTCCTGGCAGTGAAAAGCATTTGCAAGTTGTGGCTGAGTGGGTACTCTTTGGAAAGCATAGCACAAATTAGGAATTTTGTCTTACTTGGGAACTGTGAGGTCACACAAAGCAAGAATGTGTCAATGGAACAGGGGGTGGGTAGGGGAGGCTGTGTGGGTGGGCGTGGCAGTGCACATGTGTATAGAAAAGGTGAGCAGACAAAAGTGGGCAAACGGATAGTTGCCTCCTAGCTTGAGATCACAGAAAGTGTCAGTGCTTCTCCAGCTTAGCAGCACTGTCCATGTGGTCCCCGGGATTTCCTGAGTGTGAGTGGGGTTGCTGTCCTGCGAGTGGCAATGTGTTTGTCAGTGCCCTGGGTCTCAGCACCCCTGGGGTGGGAATGGATCCTGCCCCAGACCACACGTTCTCTGGATAACCTGATCATACAGGATTATCAGCCCCAGGATTAGTGGCCAGGTGGGCGAGAGGTCCCATGTGGCCCGAAGGAGAAGACTTGTTCTCCCTGAGCTCCACAGAGAGTCATTTCTGGTAAAGGAGTGGTGAAACGGCATTCTGCTATATGGTGGCAGACTCTCCGGAAGCCTGGCCTTTGGGGCAAGAGCCCGTGACCCCGCTTCAAGCTGGCTGCATGGGCCTGGACTCTGACAAGTCTTGTCCTGAGACAGAAGGAAAGATCAATGTGCTCATTCCCGAGAACTGCACTTCTCAGCCAGCCAGCAGAGGAGACATAGAGCCAAATGCAAAGCAGGTTTTGTGGATCGGACTCCTGGCTGCCCATGCCTTCCCCTGACCCCATGAAACATGGGCCTGTAGACCTAGCCTTTGGATGTGAGTCCGGAAGGGATGGGTTATGGGCCTGTGAGGCAGAGGACATGGTTTGGGTGAGTTACTCTGATGATCATTTGCCCTGATCAGCTCCAATCAGTACTTGGCCTTGGACTATCTTGGGAGTTTTATGCTTTCCTCCAAGGCTCTGCGTTTAGGATGCCACCCCCAGAAAAGTTCTAAGGCACCCTATGTGAAGGTATATATGTGAAGGCTGACTTCCAACGTGTCTCCTCATGCTGCAAGCCACCACTTGGAGAATTCCATTCAGAAACGGACATTGGATAGCCACCAACTACCTGGCCAGGAATGATCCCCTTGGGCTTTTAGGAGATGCGTTCCCTCTGTTTGGGCAGAGGCTGTTTTCTTGACCTAAGGTCACTAGTTTCTCTGGGGACAAAACACAAGCACTCACAAGCAAACCCTCTGGCCTACAGGCACACTCACCCTTACCATTAGGAAATGCTCGTGGACACCAGTCATGTCCTGGGAGGATGGCTCCCTTCACCACCTGTTTCTACTTGTTTCTGCTTATCTCCTTACATTTAACCTGATGGAATTTTGGCACCCTGTGGGCCAAAGGATAAAGGAGAGGGATTTGGGTCTATGTGTTCCATTTCCTGTTGGACCACTAGTTATTTGTTTGCTTGGTTGTTATTTTGACTGGCCATGTTCATAACTAAACAGCACTGGGATTACATTGTAAAGATTGACGGTTGGCAGTTTAAATCCAATCTTTCTTTCAACCACTGAATGGACATTGACTATGTAAGGGGGGTTGGTTATTTGGTAAACACACACACACATAGACACACACACACACAATTAAAGAGAGAAGCATCTGCAGCACCACCACTCTCCCAACACAACAAACAACCTCCAGCTTTGAAGGAGATGCAACTTGGCCCTTCTGGTTTCCATTTTTTGTTTTGAATTGATACAATTTTCTCCACCTGCTTCCCAGGTGACTGGAACTGTCTTCTGCTCCCAGGTCATTAAGTAGTGCTCTCCATTGAGAGCTCAAGTCGCTCTTGACACACCGTACCAAGCACCATCAAGAGTAAGGGACACCAGCTGGAGCCAGTGGAAACCCAAAATGATGTACTGAAACAGCACCAGCTATTTCTCTGGAAACACATCGAGGCCTGAATCCGTAGGGGACTGTGGATAGCACTGATTGCCTTACACCAAGACCCAGTAGCATCTCCACTTGCCCTGAACACTGCTCGTTCATAGTCCCATGCCTTTCCTCCTAGGTTGTTGTTTCCATGTCTGCACAAGCAGCTAAGAATGTCAACCAACCCTCCCCACATACATGGTTATGGCCAACTAATAATTTTCCTCTCATGTGCCTCTTATCTAAGTCATCTGATTTCAGTCTACTGCCCTGTGGGAGGACACTTCCTCTTCTTGGAGTCCCCTCCCATCCCTACCTCTGTTTGCCTAGAGCCCTCCCTAGGGCCCTGTGCTAGAGTGGGTCTCACATGTATCCCCTAAGAGATCCAGGATCTGTCAGAACCAGTAGGGAAATTCCTGCCAAACAAAATCTCAAATCCCCTGCAGCTGTGAGAAACACGTTATCTCCCCCGCTTTCTGTTTCTCACATCTGAAATGAAGGCTGGGAAACAGGGCCAAAGGAGGCAGGCTCTGTCCCCATCAAGAACCAGGAAGGACCCTGCCATAGCCTGTGAGTCCAAGATAGCTGCCAGTCGAGGGGGGCAGGAGGCCAGGGTTGAGAGCTGCTGGTTAGCCAGTCATACTGCCTGGCGATTGGCCACAGAACTAAGATAACATGTGGGATATAATGATGAGATAACAGAAGAAAGCTGGCTGTTGATTTGACAGAAAGAGAGAGAGGGGTGGGAATAAACACATGACCATTCATCAGACACGGCAGGGTCAGCCACCTAGGTTTTGCCATCGGGTGGATTATTGGGGAGAGCCTCTTGGCTATTGGCCCTTAGGTGTCCTGGTGTTTTCAGTTACAAAAGCCATGGCACAATGCTCCAAAGGGGTAGAGACAGTGGGTTCTACCTCTGCTCACATCATGCTACTGGAACCTAACTGCATGCACAGGAAGGACCAGCCTCCAACCTCCATCAGATAGCCATGCATGCCAGCCCTTCTCCCTTCTCTAAGTCCATGGTTTTCAAACCAGCCTCCCCTGCTCAAGAAAGGGAAACTTGTGACCCACATGGAAAACCACACATCCCTGTGTCCCTGCCAATACTCTGCACAGCAAAGACCACCTGACCACCCCACTCTCTGCCCCCATAGAGCCACTCACATACATCATGGGAGTCCAGCACCAGGTTTTCCCTTGCTGTTCCCAGAGACCTCCTCTGCCTGTGGAACTCAGCATCTCTGCCTCGCCCAGGTTTGCTGGCTGGAAGCATCAGCCACCAGCACCAGTCCCCATGTACCCTACCCCATGCTGCCTTCTGAGAATGTGACCTAGAAGATGCAAACAGTGCTCTGGACTCAGAAACCTCCGACTGCCTACTGGAAACCCACTATGACCACATTCTGGGTTCCCAACTGGTTTTCCCATTGCCAAACATGGACGAACTGGTCCCATAGTACCTTCTAGGCCAACACACTCAGAGACCATAAGACCCACGGGAGGTCAGGACACGGAGCAAGAAGAACAACCCAAACCCAGAAAAGGGGTCATCTTTACTGAGACAGGAGAAATTTGAGGCTTCTATGCAGACACAATTCCCCCTCGCTAGTAAAAGGCCCAGATGTGGGCTGGTTTGTGAAGGTAAAGGCTTTTCCCTCTATTGGGGGCTTACTCTCAAATGTCCATAGTTTATGGCTGGATGTCAAGACCTGGTGATATTTGTATCCATTCAGAGTGTAGTACCCACACTGGGTCACTGGGCCAAAATGTTGGTGGTTCCATGGCCTGCAGGCTTCTGGTCTGGGGTCAACTTCAGCCTGATGTGCTGCTAACATATCACTTGGGGAGCTATTATCGTTTGGGGAATTATCTCCTGAGAGAGCAAAGGATTCCAAGACCGAAGACAAGAGAAAGACCAGCAGGTGGGACAGCTGTCCATGTCAATGAAAGCCATAGATCAAACTTTGAAAGAATTAGTGGGCTTTTAACACAACCAAGAACAGTAATAAATAACTATGCAACAAAGAGTTTAAGCTAAACAATTCCCATGCAATGTTTGTGGAAGAACATCAAAGTTTTTAATAAAAACATCAAGGAACATCAAAGCAGACAAATCTGCTTTTTCACTTGATATAGAAGAAAGACAGGACTGGAAGACCTTGCCAAAGGACCAGGGTTCCTGGGAAAGAACTCAGCATGAACAGGTATCTAGGAGCAAGAGAGGAGACCCAGGCCATGAGTACAGAGGAGTTCTAGGCTGAGCTCCTTCAGCCTGAGGAGAAGGTCTCCTTACTGGGAGGGGAGGTAGAAATGGGGTTGTTAGGGCAGACTGAGATCCTTGAGCTTCAGAGATTCTTTGTACAAATTAAGAACGTCCTGGAAAGTTTTTCCCTTTCAGGTCACATTTTAAAAGGTGAGAGGTTGGGGCGCCTGGGTGGCTCAGTGGGTTAAAACTTCTGCCTTCAGCTCGGGTCATTGATATCAGGGTTCTTGGATTGAGCCCCACATTGGGCTCTTCTGTTCAGCAGGGAGCCTGCTTCCCCCTCTCTCTCTGCATGCCTCACTGCCTACTGTGATTCTCTCTCTCTCTGTCTGTCAAATAAATAATTAAAATCTTATTAAAAAGAAAGTAAAAAGGTGAGAGGTCACCACACTTGCCCATCACAGGAGGATATAGAAGGGAAGCTGTGCTGGCATGTGGATCAGCTGCTGGATTGGGGTGGAATGAGCTTCAGGATGTCTATCAGATTTAAATAAATATTTTCACTGCAATACAGAAGAACAGTTTCAGGATGTTAGTGATGCACAGCTCAGGATCATAGTCACCAGGGCACCCCACTAGTCACCGCATTCTCCAGATGGTGAGCAGGGGTCTCCATGGCTTTGAGAATGTGGCAGTGAACCATAGGGAGCTGATAGTCAGCACAACCTACCCATCCTACTCAACATCAATCACACACACTCTAAACCTCAACGCCAGCTGCTGAGGTGGGTGCGAGTCTGACAGAAAGGAAAAGAGAAGCAGAGTATCTACACCAGTGTGTTTCTTCATAGACTATTTCCTGACCTAAAAACTCACAGACTTTGTGGCAAAATGTGCTCCAAGTTTGGTCATTTAATTTCTTTGTTTGCAACAAAAACTTTCACATTCCATTGGCCAAAGCAGGTCACACAGCCAAGTCCATTCATAAGAATAGTAAATGTGGTCCATTCATAGAGCTGTGGCCAGGTGGAGAAGGTGAATAAATGGGGACAAATAACATAATTTATTTTACTTTTCTTGTCTATAAGACCCTAAGCAGAAGGAGCTTCTTTATTCTTTTTTTTCCAGTGTCGAGCACCATGCCTTGCATGTGTAAATGTAGCCAAAAAGCTTGAAGAAAGAGAATGATCAACTTTTTCCTAATATGATTATTGTTCTAATTATTTTCATTTTGGATACAGAAAGATGTAAGTTTGAATCCAAGCACCCTCGTTTTTAGGTCAGGGTTTTGTCAATAAAATCAATAATGGTAAAATTAAGTAAAGACAGTATTTCATGTGTGTTTACTGTGTGCTAGAAACACTGCCAAGGTTTTCAGGTTGGCAATGGCATTTCAATCTTCAAACACATTAATGAGATAGGCACTGTTGTGTCTATGCTGTGGATGAGGTGACTGAGAATCAGAGAGGTTCAGGAATGTATTCAAAGTCACACAGCTAGGAGGAAGATAGCGCTATGTTGTGAACCCAGGCCCACTAGGCTTTATAGCCTCCTTTCATGCACCTTGCTGTAGCATCCCTACCTGCTAAGGTAAGTCTAATCAATGTCACATTCCCCATCTGTAATATAGGGACACACAAGTGTATGACTTGTGTCTGTTCAATTCAATCTGTTGAATTGTTACTAGGTTCACAGAAAAGTCCTATATCAATTGCCTGGCACAGTGATCCATCCACTCTGGGCACTCAGCAACTAATAAAAAATATTCGCAAAGGACACTACATACAAAGGGCTGATATCTAAAATCTGTAAGGAGCTCCTCAATCTCAACAATCACACAACAGATACTCACATCAAAAAATGGGCAAAAGACATGAACAGACACTTCTCCAAGGAAGATATACAAATGGGCCAACAGACACATGAAAAAATATTCATCATCTTTAGCCATCAGGGACATTCAAATCAAAACCACACTGAGATACCACCTTACACCAATTAGAATGGCAAAAATCACCAAGACAGTAAACAACAGATGTTGGAGAGGATGTGGAGAAAGGGGAACCCTCTTACACTACTGGTAGGAATGCAAGTTAGTGCAGCCACTTTGGAAAACAGTGTGGAGATTCGTCAAGAAATTAAAAATAGAGCTACCCTATGACCCTGCAATTGCACTACTGGATACTTACCCCAAAGAAGCAGATGCAGTATGAACAAGGGCCACATGTACCCCAATGTTAATATCTGCAAAAGCTACAATCGCCAAAACTGTGGAAAGAACCAAAATGCCCTTCTACAGAAGAATGCATGAAGAAGATATGGTACATCTATACAATGGAGTGTTATGCCTCCATCAGAAAGAATGAATACCCAACTTTTGTATCAATATGGACATGACTGGAAGAGATCATGCAAAGTGAAATAAGTCAAGTGGAGAGAGTCAATTATCTTATGGTCCCACTTACTTGTGGAACATAAGGAAAAACATGGAGGACATTGTGAGAAGGAAGGGAAGGGTCAAGGGGGACAAATCAGAGGGGGCGACGAACCATGAGAGACTGTGGGTTTTGAGCAACAAACAGGGTTTTGGAGGTGAGGGGTTGCGGGTTAAGGCGATCCTGGTGATGGGTATCGAGGAGGGCACGTACTGCATGGATCACTTGGTGTGGCGCATGAACAATTAATCTTGTAACACTGAAGAAATAAAGCGAACATATTTGTGAAAAATTTTAAAAAATAAAAGTATTTAGGTAGAATAAAAAAAATTGTTTTGGAAATTCAAATGATAGATTAGAAGAGTGCTTCAGAGTGCTTCTTTTTATACAAGAAGCATTAAGGTAATCTAGTGCCTAGTACCATCCTTGCAGTTATTTTTTTATATATCTGATTAGTGCTTATTTAATAAGAATAAGTAGATACAAATGACTCATTACTAGCAGCAGGTCATAATTGTCAGCATAAAAATAACATTGAAATATGGGTCTTGCTGCCAGATGGACAATTTTCATTAGTCACTTTTTTTATTATTTTAATTTGAAACCTGGAATTGGAGTAAATTTAACTACTTAAAATATTGGAAAAAGAAAAAAAATCAAGATTAAAATATGTATTTTTTCTAAAATATGACCATTACTAGTAAATCTCAGTTATCTTATGCTTTAAAGGAGAGTTGTTGATATTTTGTAAATGTTAGCAGACTTTCCTCTCTGTCAGAAATCATATTTATGAATCCCGTCAGTATTGCTTTGTATTTGAAAAATACCAAATGGTAGACAGACTTTAATTCTCTCTAAATGTGAAAAATAAAGTAAAAAAAAATGTATCACACTAGTACAAAATGCATATTTTGGGGAAAAATAAAAATAAAAGCTGACGTTTGCAAAAGTATGTGTAGAGAGAGACCTGCTCTGATAGATTGGAAACAGGCAGCCAGTATGAGGAAAGAAGGTCCTGGGAAAACATAGATTTTCTTTTTCTCCTATTGAAATGTAAAATCATGGTGTCAGTATGACTGTTGATGGGTGGTTGTTGTAAAGTGTAATTATGGCATATGCAGTACTGTCATGGCCTGAAGAGAAACAGTTAACTAATGTAAGTCCTCTGCTAATGTCCACACTGTACCTAGATATTGTATCGTGTGATTTTTTACCTTTTGGCTTTTTTTTTGGCAGATGGAAAAATTAAGATAAATATTGCTGTCTGCAACAAATAGATGAATGGATAAAGAACAAGTGGTATATATGCACAGTGGAAAACTATTCAGCCAAAAAAAAAGAAAATGAGATCTCACCATTTTTAACAACATGGAAGGACCCACAAGATATAGACCTACGTGAAATAGTTCAGACAGAGAAAGACAAATACCATAGGATTTCACTCCACTGTGAAATCTGAAAAGCAAAACAACTGAATAAACAACCAAACAAAAAGCAGAATCAGACCTATAAATACAGAGAACTAATGACTTCCATAGGAATTGGGAATGGGTGAAATGGGTGAAGGGAAGTGGGAGATACAGGCTTCCTGTTATGGGAAAACATGATACAGGGGTGAAAGACACAGCATGGAGAATATGGTCAGTGGTATTGTAATAGTGTCCCTGGTGATGGATGGTAGTCACATTTGTGGTCAGCATAGTAGAAGGTCAAAACTTGCTCAATCACTATAATGTCCACTTGATGCTAACATGATATTGTTTGTCAACAATGCTTCAATTTAAAAAAATGAGTCAGAAAGTATATAAAACAGAATTGGGTTTGTTGGGGCACCTGCGTGGCTCAGTGAGTTAATCCCTCTGCCTTCAGCTTGGGTCATGATCTCAGAGTCCTGGGATCTAGCCCTGAATCAGGCTCTCTGCTCAGCAGGGAGCCTGCTTCCCCCTCTCTCTCTGCCTACTTGTGATCTCTCTCTGTCAAATAAATAAATAGAATGTTAAAAAAAAAAAAAAGAATTGAGTCTGACCCAAAACCCTCTGACTGGGTGCATTCCAACTCTGCAGAGAAGTGAGCATGGGAGTCACTTTTTGCTGCCTCCTGATGGCGCACAGGAGAAGAATTAGGCACAAACAAGTCAGCTGTAAGAGAAAGGGAGCAGGGGATGACAGTAGAAAAGACTGTGGCCCTGAATAACTCCTCAGTCTCGTATTTATTAGAAGAGCCTGGTGGTGGGTATTGAGAAGGGCACGTATTGCATGGAGCACTGGGTGTGGTGCATGAACAATCAAACTTGTAACACTGAAAAATTAAAATAAACATATTTGGGGAGAAAAAAAATAAAAGTAAAAAAAAAAAGTAGGTAACAACCAACAAAGAAGCCAGAGTAGGTCACACATTGACCATGAGTTTTGCAGATAAGTAAGAAGAAAGGCAACATATGTATGGTCACCTAGTGCATGACCTGTAGTGAGCAAACCCAAACAAGAGCGTCATCTAATTAACTGCAGGTGCTCTTCGGGAAGGGGAGATAACGGAAAAATGAAGCAGGTGGTGTTCCACCCTGAGTGAGCCAGGCATCCCCAGCTGCTCTGCTTCAAGGACGTATATCGTCCTCTCGCCCAGAGGCTCATTGCCAGTACATGTTTTTCTCAAGGCTATATCTAAGCATGCTCGGTAACTAGCATAATTTCTTATAGGTTATATTTTAAGCACTACATTGTTCTAAGGGACGGTTACACTTCTCACCTGGGATTGACTTCAGACTGAGGTCCTTGTGTCCTGATTCTCCACATTATTAATCTTTTGGGGAGTTCTCCCACTCAGAAGAAAATCACGCCATGCCCTAGAAGATGAAACAGACCAGTGCTTTGAAGACTTTGCATTAAACCTCAAGGCATGAATGAAGAGGGGGCTGGGAGGAAATTATAGAGGAGACCCAGGCCCAGAGCACTGTGAAGTCACTGAGATTCTCCAGTTGAACAATACCCTGGGTTCCACAAACATCAGGCTCCTAGATGGGCTGCTGCATCCTGGAGAGAGAGGTGGAGGCCTTAAAACAAGAGGCCAAACAGTGCAGTGAGAGGCAGGCTCAGCTCCATGAGGTGGGGAGGTTCTTCATTCAAATGAAGGTCTTCCTGGAAGTTTCTGCCTCCCATGTGGTGTCCAAGGAGTGATGTCTGAGCACCCACCTCCTGATGACATGGAAGAGGAGCTTGGAAAAGTGTGGTCATCTCCAGGAGTCAGGGTGTGGTATAAATTTGAATATTAGTTTCAATGGATAATTTAAACTGATCGTTTCTGTATGAGTAATTTATGAGAAACAACCTCAGGTTTCCATAGGTGCTGTGCATTCTGGATTAATGACACTGCCCCTTATGAGTCATCACATTCTTCTGATGCTAGGCAGGGGTCTCCATGGCTCTGATACAGTATCAGTGAAGTATGCAGAGCTGACTCTTAGCACAACCCAAGCACAGCTACTGAGGTCAGCACCATTCTGATGGATGGAAAAGAGAAGCAGTATGTTTGTACACAAGGATTTCTGCAAAAAGATTTTCTGGTGAGACCTCCCAGTACATTTTTGCTAAACTTTATGTTGGACCCTGATGTAATGGCTTTAGCCTGTGGTCATGAAAGCAGGTGTTTTCCACAACAGGTTCCTATGTGATAAAGGCCTTAGAAGAGCAAATGTGACAAGACAAGGGAACCAGGGCAAGGGAGTCCAGAGGCATGGGACCATTCTGTCTCTGGGTGAGGAGGTGTAGGGTCAGGTCACTAGGGTGAGTGGTGTGAGGGGCCATCATGGTGGGATCTGTTCTGACTAAAAAAGCACTGGAGGAATTGGGGGAGACATGTGGGATTGACATTGAGTGCTTTGAGTGCTAGGGAGTTTGGAAAGATAAAGACACAGTATGGCAGATTTGGGAACAAGAGCACCTTGGGGACTAGGGAATACTTGGGCATGAAGGAAAGGGCCACTTCCAAAAGGCAGAGCTCAGATTCTATGATAAATTGGAGATTCTGTGTCAGAAGGGAGTTGGAAGCTGAAATTCCAGGATCAGCTCCTCCTTGGAAATGTTCCCTCATAGCACCAAGGATGTGAGATGGAAGCACAGGTGAGGTGCTGATCCCAGTGAGCTGGGGCTCACCTGTGGATACAGATGCATATCAAAGGGAAAGGCCTAGGTCTGTGGCTCCTGGGCTGAGCTCAGTCAAGGCAGTGTGCTCATTGCACCTGGGCATGCCCAGATGGGAGCCATGAGGACGCTTCCTCTGGGTGTGGAAAATGAAAATCAGAAGGACATGGGAAGTGACAGGCTTACAGCCAGATTTATAAGAGTGTGTGTGCATGCGCGTGAGGTGGATGGTGTCTGAGCTGATTTGGCAGTGATGCTTTCAAGAGCTGGTGTGGAGGCTGGTGGAGTCCAGGTCACTTAGATGTAAGGGGGATGTGGGTTGCTTATGTGATCCCAGCACTTGGGATCTTGTGCTTAGCTGCTCAGACACTGCTCTTCCTGTGCTTAGCTGCTCAGACACTGCTCACCATATCCTGTGATTCACAACTATCAGGCTCCTGGATGGGCTGACACCCCAGAGTTGCTCACGACTTGAGTCCTCATTCCTTCATCTCCATGATAGCAACTTTGGAGGTTATAATATGAGGAGGAGGCAGGAGATGGCATGGTTGGGGAGGGGGTCTACAAGGGCAGGGGACAGATGCAGTCCAGTTGAGGGAGGGAAGAAGGGTGGGTAGACTGTAAGCAAGGTCTTTATTCTGGCTTTTCCTCCCCAAAGGCACAACATCAGCTCTAGGAGGACAGAAGTCTGGGTGCTACTTCTGTCCCACATCTGGTCTTTTCTGCTCCTTTGGGTTGCAGGGTATCACAGCCCAGCACCTTCCCAGTCACAGACCAGTGACAGACCCTCTCCTGCCTCCTTCACTGCTGCTTGACACCCACACATTAAGTCCTGGGTCCTTTAATGAAGCTTGGAGCCCCAATGTGTCAAGGTGGGACTGCTAGTCTTAGGGACTATTCTGAGGTGTGCTGACAGTTGGAGCATTGTTACAGATAGGTAGGGGCATAGAGAGGTAGATTTATAGATTCAGAGAAGCTGTATGTAGTTCAGAAATGTCCCTTCACAGAAGCACGCTTCACCCATTTGGTTGTTTCCAGTCTTTAGGCATTTACAAATAAATGGAAAATGAACATCTCAGCACAGTGTTTCAGAGGAACTGAAACTTTTATTCTCTGGGATAAAGGTCCAGAACAATATTTGCTAGGTTATACGATTTATGCTTTCCTTCTGTAGCATGTATCAAACTGTCTTACCAGGGTCTCTGTTTGATTTACATTCCCATCAGCATGTAGGAGAGCTGCCTCTTTCTGACACTTAATGTTCTTACTGTTTTATATTTACCAGCTGTCCTAACAGGTGGGTAGTAGTGATAACTCAGTCACGTTTACATTTGAATTTTTCTCATGGTTAGTGATGTTGAACTTTTGTTTCTCTTGTGCTTACTTGTCATCTGCATGTTCTCTTTGGAGAAATGTCTGTTTATGTCTTTTGCCCATTTTCTACTTGGATAGTTTGTTTCCTCTTGAATGTTGAGAGTTCTTTGCATATTCTAGATAGAAGATCTTGGTCAGATAATGTAGTTTGCAAATATGTTCAGCTAGTCTATAGCTTGTCTTTTCATGCACCTAATAGGGGCAAAAGTTCTTAGTAGAGCAAAAGTTTTCAATTTAGGTGAAGTCCTATTTATCAAGTATTTTGTGTTTGTTTGTTTGTTTTAATGAAGGGTGCTTTAGGTGATATGGCTATGAAATCACCAATCCCTAAGAGATGAAGATATTCTTCCTTGCCTCTTTGTAAAAGTTTTCTTTTTAATGTTCAGTTAGCCAGCATATCGTACCTCAGTAGTTTTTGATGCAGTGCTCAAGGATGCATGAGTTGCTTATAACACCCAGTGCTCATCAAAACATATGCCTTCCATTATACTTTTATATTTTTCTTTGAACTGATCTTCATAACTTTGAGTTCACATTCGCATAAGGGGGGAAGTTTATTTATGGGAAATTTTGTTTGGTCTATGTCAATGGATGCCCAATGGCTCTGACACAATTTGTTGAGTAGACAACCCGCATCCAGTGGATTATTCACCTTTGTCAAAAATCTTTGAGGCAGACTGGCACAGGTCTACTTCCAGATCCTTTCTTCTCTTCTTGTTGATCATTTCTGCCACTAGCAACACATCTTCAGGTGGAACATGCTGATTCCTCCTATTTCATTCCTTTTTTAAAATTTTTTAAAATTTAAATATAAGTTAGTTAACAAATATATAGTAGCCTTAAGAGTAAAATTGGTGGATTTATCAGTTGCATATAACACCCATTGCCTATATGTACCACTCTTCCTTATTCATCATCTGTTGATGGACACTTGGGCTCTTTCCATATTTTGGCAACTGTCAACATTGCTGCTATAAACATTGAAATGTAGTTGCCCCTTCGAATAATTAGTTTTGTAATTAGTCTGAATAAATAGTAGTGCAATTGTTAGGTCATAGGGTAGTTCTAAATCTTACTTCGAGGAACCTCCATACTCTTTTCCAGAGTGTCAATACCAGTTGAATTCCCACCCATAGTTTAAGAGGGTTCCCCTTTCTCTGCATCCAAGGCAGCATCTGTCCTTTCCTGACTTGTTAATTTTAGCCACTCTGATGGGCATGAGGCTCTATCTCACTGTGGTTTTGGTTTGGATTTTCCTCTCAAAGGAAGATGTTGAGCATTTTTTCATGTGTCTCTTAGCCACTTGTATGTTTTTTTTCCCCAAATTTATTTTAATTTTTCAGTGTTACAAGATTGATTGTTCATGCACCACACCCAGTGCTCCATGCAGTACGTGCCCCTCTTGATACCCACCACCAGGTGCACCCCCCCACCCCCTCCCCTCCAAAACCCTCAGTTTGTTGCTCAGAGTCCACAGTCTCCCCTGGTTCAACACCCCCTCCGATTTCCCCCCATTCGCCCTTCTCTTCCTTCTCACGATGCCCTCCATGATTTTCTTTATACTCCACACGTAAGTGAGACCATAAGATAATTGCCTCTCTCCGCTTGACTTATTTCATTCCGCATAATCTCTTCTAGTCCTGTCAATGTTGATACAAAAGTTGGATATTCATCCTTTCTGATGGAGGCATAATATTCCATTGTATAGATGTACCACATCTTCCTTAT
>CM052809.1:3326179-3341416 GCA_028533885.1 Nasua narica | reverse complement strand
ATATATATATATATATATATATACACACACACACACACACACACACACAATGGAATACTGTTCAGCTATCAAAAAAGAATGAAATCTTTCCATTCATGATGACGTGCACAGGGCTAGAGAGCATTATGTTAAGAGAAGTCAGTGATTCCGCAGTAGATAAATGCCATATGATCTCACTCATGTGTGTAATTTAAGTAACAAAGAGATTATAGCAGGAAAAAAAAGAGCAGCAAACCAAGAAACATATTTGAACAGAAAATGAAGAGTAGGCTACTAGAGGGAGAATGGGTGTGGGGGATGGGTTAAATTGGATGAGGATGAAGGATGACACTTGTTTGATGAACACCAGGCATTTTGTAACTGTTAAATCACTAAACTGTACACCTGAAATTAATATTCACTGTATGTTAACTAACAGGAATTTAATAAAAATTAAAAAATAAGAAGTAATTTGTGTAAGTGGATTCAGTCTTTTTGAGGTATATATATATACTTAATATAGTCATTAGCAGATGGGTTCAATTAGGAAGAGATTAAATGTGATAAAAGAAAAGGGCACTTGACTGGGGTTGAGGAATCCAACATTTAAAGCTTTGAGAAAGTTGAGATTGCAAAAAGTTAGTAAATCTAGACATTTTCCAGATTCCTTTACTATAATGTTACTTTGTTTTTTTATTAGGATGTCACTTTGTTCTAACAGGGAAAGGTGCAGGGAATTCAAAATACAGAAGGAAGGATTAGATTCAAAAAGATAAGAGAGACTGTGGACTCTGAGAAATAAACTGAGCGTTTTGGGGAGGTTGGGTGAGCCTGGTGGTGGGCATTAAGGAAGGCATGTATTGCAAGAGCACTGGGTGTGGTGCGTAAACAGTGAATTTTGGAACACTAAAATAAAATGAGTAATTTTCTCTCTTATAACTGAGTTAGAGTTGAAAGAATATGAAACAAATAGGCTGTTTTAATCAATTAATAAAATCAATTAATGAAATAACTTATTTTTATGTTGTGACTGTCTAATGGCTTCTATTTCCTTTATGAAGTAGAAGGCCCCAAAGCAATATTCGAGAAAGAATGGAATACTTCACACTAGGGAAATATGTATGTCTATTTTTCTTGGATGATCTCCAGAAGTTAGTCCCCTGGCTAATTGCCCGCTGGGGACACTTGTTTTCCCCAGATTACTTAGTAACTGTAAACAAGCCATGGCCTTTTCAAAACATTGCCAACTCCTCCATTCTAAGATCCCCTTATGTCACAATTCTCATTATTCCTAAGATAATTTCCTCAGGATTTGCTTGTGCTAGATACGTGAATATTTAATAGACATATTTTAGAAATCAGTCATCTTACAGGTCAGGGTTTGGTTAGACCTGTAAAAAACAGTTTAAGAAAATGTTCTATAAAGTGCTTCCTTGAAGATGTGAGAAACTTTGACACATTTAAATAGCTCCGATAGTAAGTAAAAATTTGGTCTGTTGGTGTTAATTGAGTTCATCTGTACTTTGAAGGGGTTTACACAAATTAATGAGGTAGTAACTTTACAGTATCTATCATAGTTGGGCTTGTTTTATCACTAAAATAATAGTGTTTGATGAGACTGATAAACTATCTACACTTCAGATTCTGCCTATCAAATAAGAGCAAAGGGAAATTGTGTTATTCTCCATAAGTCCAAGTTGTTGCTCTGCAAATGTTTATGATAACTAAATTTTGAATTACTTTTATAAGAACACCATAGATGATTTTGACAATGATGATGAAGATGATAGATGATAGATAGATAGATAGATGATAGATAGATAGATAGATAGATAGATAGATGATAGATATATGATAGATGATAGATATATGGATAGATGATAGATAGATAGATAGATAGATAGATAGATAGATAGATAGATAGATGATAGATAGATAGATATACACACATTCATTTCCACATTAACACAATTCCACAACTCAACCAGAACGCTTCAGTTCAAGGTGATTTACACTATCTGTAAAAAATATTTGAGCAATACTGTAAATGAACCTTTATTAAGTCTTGTGCCATTGCAAGTCTTTAAACTCTGAAGTTCAAACAGAGAAGTAGTGTAAGTAAAATTTGACCAAAATGGCTAAAGATTTGAATTTTTTGGATAGATTTCTTTGAGAAGGAATAAAATGTTCTCTAGAAGACCATTTTTTTTTTTCTTGAGTAAATGGATATTGTGGTCTCATCGTTTTTGTTTGCTTTTTAGGACATAATTGTATTTTACTGAAACTTTGAGGATCATCAAGAATCAGAATATGTATGGGTAGAGAACCCTTGCTTACGAGTCACATTAGGTACTTCACTACTCAGGTAGGCACATTCTAATCTAGGCTTTAAACAATTGAACAGATAATGGGTCATCTATAATCATTGGTTATCTATTTTCACCAGTAGACATAATAGTTATGGAGGACCAAATCATATGGGTTATATACTAGAACAGAAAAACATCTGTCTTACATTGGTTTTCTCAAAATTGAGAGAGGACAAAATAACAATGTTTCCACCTGTTCCAAAGATTTGTACAGTCAGGTGGTTGGGGTAACAAACAGGGTTGTGTGACACAAAAGCATAAGTAACTGAGGAGTTGGCTGCTTGAAAACCTGTGTGTGTGTGTGTGTGTGTGTGTGTGTGTTTCTTCAGTCTTGACCACAGGGAAATATGCAAAGTTTTACCTGGAAACCTGCCCTCCCTGCACTGGACTCCCTCTACAGCCAGTGTATTGCAGTCTGTGAACAGTGTTGAGGTCAAGGATTCAGATACCACTCTTTGCTGATGTTCTTACACATTTTGGTATTTCTATCTTAGGCATCTTTATTCCTAGTTCTCTTCCTCAGGTGCTTCTGCCCAGTGTCCCTTGTAGAGGGGAAGAGAGGAAAATCTTAAAGACAACTTTCCCTACTCTGACACAGTACTTGGTAGGTCCCCACATTTGGCTGCCCTCTTTTCTCCCTTCCCTGGGTTCCAGGACCCATAAAACTTCAGAAGCCATTTTTTCAAGTTATCCGCAACAGAGAGATGAATTCCCCATTTATTCTAATTTACTTCACCTTCCCTAGTGCGCCATTCCATGGGGGATAAATCAACAGGGGTCATTGGTGCTTTCTACAGTTTTAGACTTTCCCCATCTTTTACAGTACATGGCCAAATGTTTTATGGTAACTTTTGTGTTGGCTGGTGGCTTTAATTGTCTGCTCCAACAGAGGCAGTTCAGTTCTCCATTCAAGCTCAGCTGACCTGACCATAACCACAACCACTTTTGTTTCCTCAATGACTGGTATCCAGAGATAACCAAGACAGAGACTGACTTGGAAATAAGACACCTCAAAAATGCATTATTTCTTTCATAAAGCAGTTATTGATCAATTATTATGTACCAGGCATCATAAAAATTATATAAAATATCAGTAAAACCTGACTTCAGTTTAAGAAGTAGCTTAGAGCTTGGTAAAAATATACAGATGTAAAAATTAGGTCAGTAGTGTCTTATAGTTTCTATGATAGAAGGAGGTTTAGGGTGTGGGAGAGACATTAATTCTTGCAGCACAAAGTGACATGGGGTGTAAAGGATCAATGTCCTTCAGAGTCCAAGAAAGGTGTATACATAAGTGACTAGTGCTGAGTCTTAAGAAGTGTGTAGATAATTTTCAGGGTGGCGGGGACTGGAGGAGAAAATATTTTTGCCAGAGGACCAGCATAGACAAAAATATAGCCAAGTGAAAAATGAAAGTTAGGATATCGCAAATTGCTCAGTATGGCAGGGTGATAAATTAGATGTGTAAGGGTGGAGAGAGATGACAGGGGGGCAAGTCAGCACGGGCTTTGAGAACTTTGTCCATAATGCCTGTCTCTATACTTGGTGGTTGGAGCTTAGTTTGAATTAGAATTAGGGACAAAAATATAATATTCACTATCGCTTTTTTCAACTGAAATATCTATCATTTGCTGTACCTTTCTTCATTATTGTTCAATCAGTTCTACACAGCTGGAGATTTTAAAACAGCCTTATTAAAAACCATTTCAAAGTCCTTAACCAACTAACATACAGAGTTCTTTGCAATCATATTATTTCTCTCTACATACACACACAATAACTTAGCACTTGTTATTTTAGGAAAATGCAAGGAGAATCCTCATTTTAAGATTTTTCACACAATTTGGCCTTATTTCAAACATCTTTATTATCTGTTACTTATTCATTTATATCTTTCTTGAAAGTAACCTAGCTGTCTGCCTGCTTTTTAAAATGTGGTTGTAACATTTTCTTTTGTTTTAATTGATATTAATATTTTTCCCATTTTTATTCTTTTTGTCATATATTGTACTAATTCTCAATTATAGGGACAAATTTGACATTAGAATTTTCTAAAGGTAGAAAAGTTATTTGAAATCAGCATGGACAGATAATCACATCAAAAAATGGGCAGAAGACATGAACAGACACTTCTCCAAAAAAGACATACAAATGGCTAACAGACACATGAAAAAATATTCATCATCTTTAGCCATCAGAGAGATTCAAATCAAAACCACACTGAGATACCACCCTACACCAGTTAAATTGGCCAAAATCAACAAGACAGTAAACAACAAATGTTGGAGATGATGTGGAGAAAGGGGAACCCTCTTCCACTATTGGTGGGAATGCAAGTTGGTGCACCCACTTTGGAAAATAGGAGAGATTCCTCAAGAAATTAAAAATAGAGCTACCCTATGACCCTGCAATTGCACTACTCAGTATTTACCCCAAAGAAGTAGATGCAGTACAAAGAGGGGCCACATGTACCCCAATGTTCATGGCAGCAATGACCACAATTGCCAAACTGGGGAAAGAAACAAGATGTCCTTCAATAGAAGAATGGATAAAGAAGATATAGACCATATATATAATGAAATATTACACCTCCATCAGAAAGGATGAATACCCAACTTTTGTATCAACATGAACGGGACTGAAAGAGATTATGAAGAGTGAAATAAGTCAAGTAGAAAGAGTCAATTATCTTATGGTCCCACTTACATGTGGAGCATAAGGAAAAACATGGAGGACATTGTGAGAAGGAAGGGAAGGGTGAGTGGGGGGAAATTGGAAGGTAGGTGAACCATAAGAGACTGTCGACTCTAAGAAACAAACAGAAAGAGATTATGAAGAGTGAAATAAGTCAAGTAGAAAGAGTCAATTATCTTATGGTCCCACTTACATGTGGAGCATAAGGAAAAACATGGAGGACATTGTGAGAAGGAAGGGAAGGGTGAGTGGGGGGAAATTGGAAGGTAGGTGAACCATAAGAGACTGTCGACTCTAAGAAACAAACAGGGGTTTGAACGGGAGGGGTAGGGGGTTGGGTGAGCCTGGTGGGGTATTGTGGAGGGCATGTAATGCATGGAGCACTGGGTGTGGTGCATGAGCAATTAATCTTGTAACATTGAAAAAATAAACATATTCTGGGAAAATTAAAAAAAAATATTTTCTAAGAGTAACAAAATAAATAAATAAACAAATAAATGCATAAGATCAGAGATTTTAAAAAGACTATAACAAGACACAAAAGACATTACATACCCATAAAGGAAATAATCTAACAAGAAAATATAACAATTCTAAATATTTATTTAACAGACATGGGAGGACCTAACTACACAAAGCAATTATTAACAGACATAAAAGAAGTAATAGACAATGCTGCAATAATAGTAGGGATCTTTAATTGCCCACCTACATTGTGGACAGATCATCCAAACAGAAAATGAACAAGGCAACAATGCTTTTGAATAACATTTGGACCAGATGGACCCAACAGTTGTATTCAGAACATTTCAGGGCAAAACAATAGCATACACATTTTTTCAAGTGCACATAATACATTCTATAGGATAGAGCACAGGTTTTCCCACAAACAATTCTCAAAAATTTAAGAAGATTGATACCAGACTATGCATCTTTTCAACCATGTTTGTATGAAAGTAGAAATCAATCAAAGAAAAATAAAAACTGATAAGAGCACAAACACTAGGAAGCGAATATGATACTAAAAAGCAAAAAGGTCAATGAAGCAATCTAAAAGGACTTAAATACATGGAGATAAATGCAAAAGAAACACAATGGTTCAAATCTTAGGAAGCAGCAAAACCAGTTCTAATAGTGATATAGATCTGTCTCAGGAAGCAATAAAAGAGCTCAACTAACCAATCTAAGTTAACACATGAACCACTGGAAAAGAAGAACAAAGTCCAAAGTTAGTAGAAGGAAAATAATAATAAAGATCAGAGGAAAAATAAATGAAATAGAGATTAATAAAATCAATAGAAAAGAATAATGAAACTAAGATCTGGTTCTACAGAAACATAAACTGAATTGATAAACATTTAGCTAGACTCATCAAGAAAAGAAAACAGAAGATCTAAATAAAATCAGACTTAAAGAGGAGATGTAAAAAGTGCCACAACAGAAACACAAAGGATTCTGTGAGAATATTATGAAATATTATGAAAAAAAATATATAACCTAGAATAAATAGAAAACTTCCCAAAAACATAATTGCCTGATACTGAATCAGAAGGAAATAAAAAATGTGAGCAGACCAATTACTAGACACAAAATCAAATTCATTATAGAAATACTTCCAACAATAAAATTCCAGGACCCCATTATATCACAGTTGAATTGTACCTAGCATTTAAAGAAAATTTATTACCTATTCTTCTTAAACTGTTTAATAAAGTAGAAGGTAAAAAAAGCTTTCAAAAATATTTTTGGGGCCAGAATTATTCTAAAAAAGACATTAATTGCAAAAAAGAGAAAACTAAACACAATATCCTTGGTGTGCATAGATAAAAATTCCACAATAAACTATTAGCAAACCATATTTAAAAACACATTGAAAGGATTACTCAGCATAGAAAGTGGGATTTATTCTGGTGATGGAAGGACAGGTTAAATATTTGCAAGTCAATCAATGTGATACACAATATTAACAAAATGAAGGATAAAAATCATGATTATCTTAATTCATGTAGGAAAATAATTTGACAGAACTGAGCAACCAATCTTTTTTTTTAAATATTTTATTTATTTGTTTGTTTGTTTATTTATTTATTTATCTGAGAAGGAGAGAGTACAGTCATGTGGAGGCATGAGTAAAGAGGAAGAGAGAGGGAGTGAGAGAATCTCTCAATCTGACTCTGCAGAGAGTGGAACTCAGTGTGGGGCTTGATTTCATGACCCTGAAATCACGACTTGAGCTGAAATCAAGAGTCAGATCCTCAATTGGACACCTGACTCAGTCGTCTCTGAACATCCATTCTCAATAAAAACTCTCAACAGACTGGTTTTAGAGTTTAAAAAATTTTAGCAAGGATGTGCAATTAACATACCTCAACACAAGGTATGTTCACAAAAAATTCCCAACTAATATCATCTTCAAAGGATAAAAACTGAGAACTTTCCTCTAAGGCCAGAAACAAGAAAAGGATGTCCCCCCTCACCATTTTTATTCAACATAGTATTGGGAGTCTAAGCCTGGCAATTAGAGAAGAGAAAAATGTGAAAGGCATCCAGATTGATAAGGAAAACTAAAACTTTCACTGTTTGCAGATTTCATATTATACGTAGAAAACCCTAAAGACTCCACCAAAAACTATCAAAATTGATAAATGAATTCAGGAATGTTGTAGGATACATATTTAATATACAGAAATTAGTTGCATTTCCATACAGTAGTAATGGAAAGCAGAAAAAATTTTAAAAATCCATTTGCAGTTGTACCAAAATAATAAAATAGAAATAGAATGCATAAAGGATACTAAAGACCTGTAATCTGAAATCTATAAAAAATTGATGGAAAAAATTGAACGTAACACAAATAAAAATATATGCCATGCTCATTGATTGGAAGAACCATTATTGTTAAAATGTCTATACTGCAATCTACAGATTTAATGTAATCCTTATCAAAATACCAAATACATTTTTCACAGAACTAGAACAAATAACACTAAAACTTGTATGGAACCACAAAAAAACTTAAATAGCCAAGACAATCTTGAGAAAGAAAAACAAAGCAAGTAGTATCACAATCCTAGATTCCAATATATACTAGAAAGCTATAGTAATCAAAACATTATGGTAGTGGTCAAAAATAGAGCCATAGACCAATGGAACAGAAGAGAGCCCATAAATAAGCCTACCCTACATCTATATGGTAAATTAACTATGACAAAGGAGGTACAAATAAACATTGAAGAAAAGACTTTCTTTATAGAGATAATCTTCAACAAATGGACCTGAGAAAACTGTACAGCAATATGCAAAAGAATGAAATTGGACCCTTTCTTACATTATATAGAAAAAAATAAACTCAAAATGAATAAAGGACATAAATGTGAGACATGAAACCATAAAAATTCTAGAAAATATCATAAGCGGTAAGTACTTTGGTCTTAGCAACATTTTTCTAGACATGTTTCTTTTTTTAAAATTTTTTATTAACATCTAATGTATTATTTGCCCCAGGGTATATGTCTGTGAATCATCAGGCTTACACATTGCACAGCATTTGCCATAGCACATACCCTCTGCAATGTCCATAACCCTATGTCCCCCCACCTTCTAGCATGTTTCTTTAAGAGAGGTAAACAAAAGCAAAAGAAACTCTTGTGACTGCATCAAAATAAAATGCTTTGGGGGCACCTGGGTAACTCAGTGGCTTAAAGCCTCTGCTTTAGGCTCAGGTCATGATCTCAAGGTACTGGGATCGAGCCCCACATCATACTCTCTGCTCGGCAGGGAGCCTGTTTCCCCCTCTCTCTGCCTGCCTCTCTGCCTACTTGTGATCTCTCTCTCTGTGTCAAATAAATAAATAAAATCTTTTAAAAAATTAAAAAAAACACTTCTGGGCGCCTGGGTGGCTCAGTTGGTTGAGTGACTGCCTTCGGCTCAGGTCACGATCCCAGAGTCCCGAGATCGAGTCCCACTTCGGGCTCTCAGCTCCATGGGGAATCCACTTCTCACTCTGACCTCCCTTCTCATGCTCTCTCTCTTTCCTAATAAATAAATAAATAAATAAATAAATAAACAAACAAACAAATAAATAAATAAATAAATAAAATCTTTAAAAAAAAGCTTTTGTATGGCAAATGAAGCTACAAACAAAAAAAGAAAACAAATTACTGAGCTTTACAAATGTTACAACTTTTTACAATGTTATAGACTTTTACAAATTTTTTTACAAATGTTATATCTGATAAGTGATTAACAACAAAATCTACAAAGAATTTATACAAATAAAAAAAGAATTTATACAAATGGATTGCAAAAAAAAAAAAACTGATTAAAACATGGGCAGAAGACCTGGATAAACATTTTTCCAGAATGCCTAACAGACTAAAAATATGCTCATCATCATTAATCATCAGGGAAACACAGATCAAAACCACAATGAGATACCACCTCACACCTGTTCAAAATAGTTAGAATTAGAAAAATTAGAATTAACAAGTGTTGGTAAGAATGTGGAGAAAAAGGAACCCTTACATACTGTTGGTGGAAATGTAAATTGGTACAGCCATTATGAACAACAAAAACATCCACCAGTAAGGAATTTCATCAAAAAAATAAAAATAGAAATACCATGTGATCCAGTAATTACACAGTTGGGTATTTAGCTAAAGAAAACAAAAACAGATGGGTTTGAGGGGAGGAGGTGGGGGCTTGGGTGAGCCTGGTGGTGGGTATTGAGAAGGGCACATATTGCATGGAGCACTGGGTGTGGCTCATAAACGATCATCTTGTAACACTGAAAAAATAAAATAAACATATTTGGGGAAAAAAATAAAATGTTTTGTCAAGGGAAAAATAAAAGAAAACAAAAACACTAAATCAAAAAGATATGTGCCCCCCTATGCTTATTGTGGTATTATTTATAATAGCCAAATACAGCAGTAACCAAATGTCTATAGAAAAAGAATGGATAAAGATGACGTGAGGTGTGCCTGCTTGTTTTCATGCGCTCGCGCGCGCGCACGTATGTGTGTGTGTGTCTGTGTGTGTGTGTGTGTATACATGTATATACACAATGGAATGTTACTCAGTCTTTAAAAAGTGAAATTTTGCCATCTGTAAATACACTGATAGACCTAGAGGGTAGTGTTAGGACCTGTTTAGCCTACATGATTCCATCTTGTCTAGGCACCTATTTTGTTGTGAACACAAGCTGACCTTGCCTTAAAGGAACAAAGTCAGCCTGGAGGAACTTACTTATAAAGATAAGTCCAGGAAACCAGTGGAATGTGGTCTGCTGGTTCCTGATGACAGTCCCCCAGAAGACAAGGTCGAGTCAGGCCAGTTGGAGATGTCCAATCAGTAAAGAACACATATGCAACCTCCCTTAACCCCACTGTTTCTGACCAATAAGGACAAGCTCACAGTTGGTTTGGGGTTTTGCTCTATAAAAGATAGCCTGGAAGACCAGGTGGGGTCTCTCTCTGCATAGAGATGACCCTGACCAGCCAGTGAAATTCTCCATGTTTGGCTCAAAATAAAGCTCTGCTTGACCTTTGCTTTGTATCAGTCTAGTACCCTTGATCATGGAACCTAACAGGTAGAAAGCTAAGTAAAAGAAGTCAGATAAAACTAATATATAATTTTACTTTTATATAGAAAGAATCTAAAGAAAAAAAAAAACAAAAGAAATAAAAAGCAGAAAAAAACCCATCAACTTAGAGAACAAGCATAGTTCCTAAGGTGAGGGATGGGGAACATGGGTGAAGAGAAATGAGAGATATATGTTTCCAGGTATAGAATTAATAAATCATGGGATTAAAAGAAAGAGGGAATATAGATACTGGTATTAAAATAAAATTTTATAGGGGTGTCTGGGTGGCTCAGTGGGTTGAAGCCTCTGCCTTTAGCTCAGGTCATGATTTCAGGGTCCTGGGATTAAACCCTGCATCGGACTCTCTGCTGAGCAGAGAACCTGCTTCCTTCCCCCCCACTACACCTCCCTCTCTGCCTACTTTTGATCTCTCTCTCTGTCAAATAAATAAATAAAATCTTTAAAAAATAAAATAAAATAAAATTTTGTGAAGACAAATGGTAGCTATACTTGTGGTGAGCATATCACAACATAGAGTTGTTGAGTCACTATGCTGTAAACCAAAAAGTAATGTCATCTTGTGTGTCAACTATACTTTGATAAAAAATAAAAATAAAGTCATCTCTCTAGAATGATTTCATAAGCTATTGCAAAAATTCAATCTTGTATAAGAGTTTGATCTTTTAATTTGATGGGAGATAAAACAAAGAATTAATGTGAGAATACTCCTTAATAGCCTTTTCCTTGCTGTAGCAACTATACCTTGATTTTTCTGTGAGGAACATCTCCTCTGTCCCTTCACTTTCCATAGCACATCAAAGGATCCTGAACATAACTTGAAAAAAGATTCTTTTTTCTTAACTTTAGCCATGTGTCTCTGAAGAATGCCATGTGGCAGAAAATGTCTAGAATTTTATCAAATTCTTCCTTGAACACTGGCATTGAATTTTTCTGGGTCCTGCTTCATTGTGGGCTTTGTAGGGCCTGTTGTCGAATTTTTCCTTCAGTTTAGGCTACTTTCACATTTGCTGTTAACTAACTTGGATTTATGTGAGGCCATTTTCTGCTTGCAAGTGTATAATGTTTGCAACCATTTGTGTTTTATTTTGCAAATGTGTACAGATATTGTGCCAAGCATTTAAAATGCTCAGAATAATAAAATCACTTATTGGTTTTTAGATAGTTTAGAGAAGATTGTATAGCACATGCTATCATGGGAGGTTTCCATTAGAAAACACTAAAAATAATAAAAATAAAATTAAATAAAATGATAAAATCGCATTTTTAAAACACATTCCTTTTCATAAGTTAGAGTGCACTTCCTTTTTGGGTCTGTAAGTCACTGCATGCATTGCAGATAAAGCTTATTAAATGATAATGTCATTCAATGGTTTTGTTCTTGTTTTATACATTAGGTTGATAAGATTAATTACACTTTAAAAGATCCTACTTTTCAGAGACATAAGCAAAAATGTGAAGACAGAGGAGTTTATTCCAAATGAGAGAACATGATAAGGCTGCGGCCAGAGACTTAGGTGAAACAGATATAAGTAACATGCTTAATAAAGAATTTAAAACAAAAAAATCACAAGGATACTCACTGGGCTTGAAAAAATGATACAGGACGACAGTAAGATCCTTACCACAGAAATAAGAGTTTAAAAACAAAAAAGAATCAATCAGAGATGAAAAGTGCAATAAAGGAAATTAGAAACACACTTGATGCAATGAGTAGCAGGCTGAAAGAAGCATAGAACTGAATTAATGACCCAGAAGACAAAGCAATGGGAGTAATAAAGCTGAACAAGAGAAAAAATTATAGAACATAAGAATAGACTTAGGAAACTTAGTGTCTCCATCAAACATAATAACATTTGTATTATAAGAGTCTCAGAAGAAGGGGGAGAAAAAGGAGGAGAAAATGTATTTCGGAAAATAATAGCTGAAAACATCCCTAACAGAGGGAAGGAAACAGATATCCAGATCCAGGAGGCACAGGGAACTCCCATCAAAATTAACAAAAGTAGGACAACATGAAGACATACCGTAAATAAGTTTCCAAAATATAGTGATAAAAAAATCTTAAAAGTAGCAATACAAAATAAATCCTTAACTTGCAAAAGAACATCCCTAAGCTTAGCTGCAGATATCTCAACAGAACCTTGGCAAGCTAGAAAGGAATGGTGTGATATATTCACAGTGCTAAATGGGAAAAATCTGTAGCCACGAATACTCTATCTAGCAAGGCTGTGATTTAGAATAGAAGTAGAGATAAAGAGTTCTCAGACTAACAAAAAGTAAAGGAGATTATGAACATTAAACCAGCCTTGCAAGAAATATTAAAGGGGACTCTTGGAGTGAAAGGAGAGACCAAAAGTTACAACGACAAAATGAACCAGAGAAAATCTCTAGAAACTACCACGAAACAACGAAAAAATGGCATTAAATTCATATCTATCAATAATTATTCTGAAAGTAAATGGACTAAATGCTCCAATCAAAGGACTTGGGGTATCAGAATGGATAAAAACTAACACCCACCTATATGCTGCCTACAAAACACTCATTTTGGACCTAAAGATACTTGCAGATTAAAACTGAAGGGATCTAGAAAAATTTTGCATGCAAATGGCTATCATATGAAAGCCAGAGTAGCAATATTTATGTCAAAAAAACTGGACTTTAAAACAAAGACTGCATCGAGAAACAAAGAAGGTCAGTATATAATCATAAGGGAGACATTTTAACAAGAAAATAAAACAATTTTAAATATTTATTCACCAAATATGGGAGGACTCAAGCATATAAAATCATTAATACCAACCGTAAATGAACCAATAATAATACAAGAGTATTAGAGGATTTTAATACAATTACATCAATGGACAGATCATCAAAGCAGAAAATTAATAAGGAGACAATGCTTTTGAATGACACAGCAGACCATCTGGACTCAACAGGTATATTCAGAGCATTTCATCCTAATACAGCAGAATACACATTCTTTTTAAGTGCACTTGGGAAATTCTTCAGAATAGATCACATATTAGGGCACAGAACAGGCCTAAACAGATTGAAGAACACTGATAACATACCATATATCTTCTCTGACTACAACGCTGTGAAACTTGAAATCAATCACCAGAAAAAAAAGAAAAACCTGGAGAGACCACCAATATATGGAAGTTAAACAACATATTCCTAAACACTGGAAGGGTCAACAAGGAAATCAAAGAAGAAATAAAAATATACATGGAAACAAAGAAACAAAAATACACATTGGTTCAAAACCTTCAGGATGTAGCAAAATGGTATTAAGGGGGGAGGTATATAGTAATACAGGCCTACCTCAAGAAGCAAGAAAAATCTTTAAGGGAAAATTTAACTTAATACCTGAAGGAGGAGGAAAAGAAAAAACAAATAGCACATGAACCTAAAGCCAGCAGAAGAAAGGAAATAAGAAAACTTAGTGGAGAAATAAATGATATAGAAATAAAAAAAAAAAACAAAACAAAATAAAAAAAACAAACTAATAGAACAGATCAATAAAACATCAATAAGATGAATAAGATGTTCTTTCAAAAATTAATAAAATTGAAAACTCTAGCCAGAATTATAAAAAATAAAAGAGAAAGGACCCCAAAATAAAATCCCAATGAAGAGAGGGAAAAGAACACTCAAGACCACAGAAACATTGGCGCCTGGGTGGCTCAGTCATTAAGCATCTGTCTTTGGTTCAGGTCATGATCCCAGGGTCCTGGGATTAAGCCCTGCACTCAGTGGGAAGCCTGCTCCTCCCTCTCCTATGCCCCCTACTAGTGTTCTTTCTCTCCCTGGCTCTCTCTCTCTCTCAAATAAATAAATAAATATGTAAATAAATAAATAAATAAATAAATAAAATCTTATAAAAAGACCACAGAAACACAAGCAATTATAAGAAAATATAGTAGTTTTAAAAAAGATGACAAAAAATTGGACAACATGGAAGAAATGGATAAATTCCTAAGATCATATAAACTACCAAACCTGAAATAAGAAGGAATATAAAACTTGAACAGATGAAGAATCTGCAAAGAAATTGAATCAATAATCAAAAAATCCCCAATAAACAAAAATCCAGGAACAGATGGCTTCTCATGGGAATAACACCAAACCTTTAAAGAAGGGTTAATCCTATTCTTCTCAAATTATTCCAAAAAATAAAAAAGGAAAGGAAGTTTCCAAATTTATTCTATAAGGACAGCAATAGCCTGATACCAAAATCAGATAAAGACCACTAAAAAAAATGAAAAGAAAAGAAGAAAAGAAATACAGGCTCTTTTTACTGATAAACATGGATGCAAAAATTCTCAATAAAATACTAACAAACCAAATCCAACAATATATTAAAAATTCATTCCTGATGACCAAGTGGGATTTATTCCTGGGCTGCAAGGGTGGCTCAACATTTGCAAATCAAACAACATAACACATATTAGGATAAGAACCATATGATAGATGCAGAAAAAACAATTGACAAAATGCAGCACTGATTCTTGATTAAAAACCTTCAACAAAGTAGGTTTAGAGGGAACATATCTTAACATAATAAAGGTCATCTATGAAAAATGA
>CM052809.1:3297603-3325679 GCA_028533885.1 Nasua narica | reverse complement strand
ATTGCTTTTGTGGTCATCCTGAGTTCATGCCTCATCACCCTGGTCTCCTACATCTTCATCATCAGCACCATTCTCAGGATCCCTTCAGCCAGTGGCAGGAGCAAAGCCTTTTCCACATGCTCTTCACATCTCACTGTGGTGCTCATCTGGTATGGGTCTACCATCTTTCTTCATGTCCGCCTCTCCATCAAGGAGGCTCTGGATCTGACCAAGGCTGTGCATGTCCTGAACACTGTGGTGACTCCAGTTCTAAACCCCTTCATCTACACTCTCCGTAACAAGGAAGTAAGAGAAACTCTGCTGAAGAAGTGGAATGGAAAACAAACTAATAAAACAGAACTATGTAAATTATCTCATCTCCCCAGTTAAGAATATGGAGGGAAAATGAAAATGTTCCTTGATATAGGAGAGAAAAGAAACTGAAGGGGAAGAAAAAAACTGCATATACTTGCTCTACTTTTTTTAAAGAAGATTTTTATTTATTTATTTGACACACAGAGAGAGAGAGAGAGATCACAGGCAGGCAAAGAGGCAGGCAGAGAGAGAGGGGGAAGCATGCTCCCCGCCAAGCAGGGGGCTTAATCCCAGGACCCTGAGATCATGATCTGAGCCAAAGGCAGAGGTTTTAACCCACTGAGCCACCCAGGTGCCCCTACTGCTCTATTTTTTAAATATATGATTGGAAATGGAGTTGTTGATATAAGTACACCAGACTATTTCAGGAAAAAAAAATGTGTACACTGAGTTAGATTTGTCCTTGACTTTTTTTTTCTTTTTTAAAATTATTATTATTATTTATTATGTTATGATAGTCACCACAGAGTATGTCATTAGCTTCTGGTGTAGTGTTCCAAGATTCATTGTTTATTTATAACACCCAGTGCTTCATGCAATATGTACCCACTTTAATACCCAACTTTCTTCTTTTCTTTTTTTTTTAATTTAAATTCAATTAGCCAACATATAGTACATCATTAGCTTTTGATGTAATGTTCAATGATTCACTAGTTGTGTGTAAAACCCAGCAGTCATCACATCACATGCCCTCCTTAATACCCACCTGGTGCTACATTTTAGTACACCTGGTTACTACAATCCCCATCCTCCTCCCTTTCTAATCCTCAGGTTGTTTCCCAAAGTCCAGAGTCTCTCATGGTTTGTCTCCCTCTCTGATTTCTTCCCATTCAGTTTAACCTCCCTTCTCCTATGGTCCTCTGCCCTATTCCTTAAATACCTCTTATGAGTGAAACCATATAATGACTGCCTTTCTCTACTTGACTTATTTCACTTAGCATGATCTCCTCCAGTTCCATCCATGCTGATGCAAATTGTAGGTATTAATCCTTTCCAAAGTCTTAGTAATATTCCATTATATATATGAACCACATCTTCTGTATCCATTCATCTTTTCAAAGGCAGCTCATCTCCCTTCACTGTTTGGTTATTGCGGACATCACTGCTATGAACATTGTGGTGCATGTTCCCCTTATTTTCACTGCATCTGTATCTTTGGGGTAAATACCCAGTAGTGCAATTGCTGGGTCATAGGATAACTCTATTTTTAATTTTTTGAGTAACCTCCATACTGTTTTCCAGAGTGGTTGTGTCAACTTGCATTCTCACCAACAGTTTAAGAAGGTTCCTCTTTCTCCACATCCTCAACAACATTTGCTGTTTCCTGTCTTGTTAGTTTTTGCCATCTTTTTTTTATAAAGATTTTTTTTTATTTATTAATTAGAGAGAGAGACTGAGAATGAAAGGGGAGAAGGTCAGAGGGAGAAGCAGACTTCCCACAGAGCCGGGAGCCCTATATGGGACTCAATCCCCGGACTCCGGGATCATGACCTGAGCCGAAGGCAGTCGCCCAACCAACGGAGCCACCCAGGCGCCCAGTTTTTGCCATCTTGTATAAAGTGGTATGTCATTGTGATTTCGATTTGTATTTCCCTTGATGACAAGTGTTTTTGAACATTTTTTCATGTATTAGCCATTTATAGGTCTTCTTTGAAAAAGTGTCTGTTCATGTCTTCTATCCATTTCATGACTGGATTTTTTGTTATTTGGGATGTTGAGTTTGAAAAGTCCTTGACTTTCATTTATAAAACTAGATGCTCATGAGAAGGGTGTATTACTAAATAAACTTTAATTTTTTGTCTCTTTTGAATTTTGCCTTGATCATGTAAGTAAAAACTTTTGAGAACTGTACTTGTGAAATATGAAGTATGAGAAATAGGGAAAGTTTGAATTAATAAAAAGATAACTGGAATTAGAGTGTACTGTTGTTTCAACATACTGTTTTCTGGATAAAATACAGTAAAATAGGTGCATATAAAATGATAAGTATCATGTGCCTCATTTGTTTAACAAGGATAGCTAAGAAAGAAATCTAAAAAACAGGTGATGAAAAGTAAAAAGTAGATAAAGAGGACTGCAGGAAGGCTTGAAAAAAGCAATAGAAGTCCCTTACATAAATTTTTTTCCCTAGAAACGAAAAGAAAAAAAAAATACTAATTCTGATTGTTATCATGTCACCAAGGTTAGAATATCCAGTGACTTCAGTGGAAAAACAACTACTGGAAAAAACAATTGTGATAGTTACTTGATTTACCCCTGATCATATTTCTTAGGGAGTAAGATACTTTTCAACCATCAACCTACCAAATGTTCATTTCCCTCTCCTTATCCTATTTTCCATGGCTGTGTGTTAGAAACAGCAGTAAGTGGCTTGGCAGGCTGAGCCATTCTGGATATAGAATCTATCCCATTCTACATTGGGTTACACACATAAAAATATGTGCTTCTCAATGGAAAAATCCTGTGGAATTGAGTAGAAGCTACCCATTAGATTCTTTTTAAAAATTAACATATAATATATTATTTGTTTTGGGGGTACAGGTCTATGATTCATCAGCCTTACACAATTCATAGCACTCACCATAGCGCATATTCTCCTCAATGTCCATCACCTAGCCACTCAATCCCTTCCACTCCCTCCTCTCCAGCAACCCTCAGTTTGTTTCCTGAGCTTAAGAGTCTCTTATGGTTTGTCTCCCTCTCTGATTTCATCTTGTTTAATTTTTCTCTCCCTTCCACTATGATCATCTGTCTTGTTTCTCAAATTCTTCATATCAGTGAGAGCATATGATATTTATCTTTCTTTTTTAAGATTTTATTTATTTCTTTGACAGAGAGAGATCACAAGTAGGCAGAGAGGCAGGCAGAGAGAGAGGGGGAAGCAGGCTCCCTGCTGAGCAGAGAGCCCGATGCGGGGCTCTTGATCCCAGGACCCTGAGATCATGACCTGACCCAAAGACAGAGGCTTTAACCCACTGAGCCACCCAGGTGCCCTGTATTTGTCTTTCTCTGATTGACTTATTTCGCTTAGCATAATACCCTCTAGTTCCATCCACATCTTTGCAAATGGCAAGATTTCAGGGGGAGTTATGGTTACATAGTATTCCATTGTGTATATATATATGCAACATCTTCCTTATCCATTCACCTGTTGATTGACATCCACGCTCTTTCCATTGTTTGGCTATTGTGGACATTGCTGCTATAAACATTGTGGTGCACGTGCCCCTTCAGTTCACTACATTTCTCTTTAGGATAAATAACCAGTAGTGCAATTGCTACCCATTAGATTTATTTGCGTTATTTGAAATCTCTTTTGAAGTGGGAGGAGGCTAGAACAAGAATACTTATATTTAAATGGGATAGGAGAAAATATTTCATTGTGAGTGTTATAAATTTTTGAAAACTATATCTATATTGAAAGTTTATCACTTGGGGTACCATAATGAAATGATGCACATGTAATCTGATTTATTTTCTTTACTGTGACCATGTGTTTCAAATACATAAATTTTCTGAGCTTTGAAAATTAAAAAAAAAAGATTGCGCAGAAATTTTATTGTTAATGATGAATATTTTACTACCTTGGTTGCTTGTGGTAATGATACCATGTGTATATGAACATGTATACAATAATCAATTTGTATATATTAAATCTAATTCTTTTTTGTTGTATGAATTATTCCTCCATAGAGCTAAAAAAATTCCTAATTTTCAGGGATTTCTAAGAACCAATATTTTTAGTAAGAATCAGAGTGCTACTTTATGAGTACAAATACCAATCCTGCTTCTGTGGGTGAACCCCCGACTCTCAAAAACCAAAAGGGGTTGCTACTATCAATCTCAGTGAAAATTATATTTTATAGTTTACTCTAGTGCTGCTGCACACCTCACTGTATCCAAACTAGGGAAATAGTCTTCATCTTTTTTTCCCCCCAAATATGTTTATTTTATTTTTTCAGTGTTACCAGATTGATTGTTCATGCACCACACCCAGTGCTCCATGCACTAAAGTCAATGAGTGAGTGAGTCAGTTTGATATGATATTGTAACAAAGACATAATGATAAAGACATAATGATAAATCAGTGGGAATAAGTAAAATATATTCAGTAAATCCACTTTTTCATTTTATAATGTTAAAAAACAATATTTAAGTATAGTTTGCATGATATATTATCAAGTGAATATCTTTAATAGATGGCTATTTCACTTTGCTTTCTTTCTTCCTTCCTTCCACCCTTCCTTCCTTGCTTTCTTTAACAGTGATTTTTTTTTCCAAGTTTAAACTCTGGCCAGGTAACATACAGTGCAATATTAGTTTTAGGGGTAGAAGTTGATTTGTCACTTATAAACAGCACCCAGTGCTCATCACAAGTGCCCTCTTTAATACCTATCACCTTTCTAATCATGTATCTGCCCACCTCCCATCCAGTAACCATCAATTTGTTCTTTATGGTAGGAGTCTGTACCTTGGTTTGCCTCTCTCTCCTTTTTAATGAAATCATATAGTATTTCTCTTTCTTGAGCTAACTTATTTTGCTTAACATAATACTTCTAGTTCTATCCATGTCATTGCAAATGGCAAGATTTATTCTTTATGGCTGAATAATATTCCACTGTGCATATATACCACATCTTCATCTTCTTTTTTTTTCTTGTCATGAAAGTAGATATTTACTTAGAATAAGAAAATAAAACACAGCAAGTTATAAACTTAACAAAAGCTTTGAAATGTACCAAATAAATCACAAGATCAAGACAAATGCCATTTGAAAAAATACAAGAATTGCATGGCACACATCTATAATACTTTTTCTTCTATATTATGTTGCCACATATCCTTTGATTGCCTATTCAGGAGGCAATGGTTTTTGTAATTTCCTTTGCTCTAGATTCTCAAAGGTATTTAGCTGTTTATCACTAGCATGCATGATTAAAATGATTCTGATATCTTTATGTTTTACTATTGAGATAGTCACATAACAAAATTCACCATTCTAAAGCGTACAATTTAGTAATTTTCAGTAGATTCCAGTGTGGTCTAGTCATTACTACTTTTTTAAAATATATATTTTATTTATTTATTTGACAGAGAGAGTGACAAGCAGGGGGAGCACCAGTGGAGAGGAAGAACAGACAGCTGACACGGGGCTTGATCTCAGGACCCTGGGATTATGACCTGAGCCAAATGGAGACACTTAACTGATTGAGCCACCCAGGCATCCCAATAATCTTGATCTCTGGACTCTAGCAACATGACCTGAGCTGAAGACAGATGTTTAACTGACTGAGACACCCAGGGGCCCCAGTCCTTATTACCTTTTTCCCCCCAAATACGTTTATTTTACTATTCAGTGTTACAAGATTAATTGTTCATGCACCACACCGAGTGCTCAATGCAATATGTGCCCTCCAAAATACCCATCATCAGGTTCACCCAAACCCCCAACACCATCCCTCCAAAACCCTGTTTGTCGCTCAGAGTCCAGTCTCTCCTGGTTCATCACTTCCTCCAATTTCCCACCATTCACCCTTCCCTTACTTCTCACAATGCCCTCCATGTTTTTCCTTATGCTCCAGATGTGAGACCATAAAATAATTGATGCTCTCTACTTGACTTGTTTCACTCCACATAATCCTGCCAGTCCAATCCATGTTGATACAAAATTTGGGTATTCATCTTTTCTGATGGAAGCATAATATTCAATTGTATATATGGATCATGTCTTCTTATCCATTCATCTGTTGAAGGGCACTTTGGATCTTTCCACAGTTTGGAGATAGTGGCTATCGCTGCTATGAACACTGGGGTACATGTGCCCCTTCTTTATACTCCATCTGCTTCTTTGAGATAAATACCCAGTACTGCAAGGCCAGAGTCATGAGATAGCTCAATTTTTAACTTCTTGAGGAATCTCCACACCATTTTACAAAATGGCTGCACCAACTTGCATTCCCACCAATAGTGTAAGAGGGTTCCCCTTTCTCCACATCCTCTCCAACATTTGTTGTTTACTGTCTTGTTGATTTTGGCCATTCTAACTGGTGTAAAGTGGCATCTCAGTGTGGTTTTGATTTAAATCTCCCTGATGGCTAATGATGAAGATTTTTTCATGTGTCCGTTAGACATTTGTATGTCTTCTTTGGAAAAGTGTCTGTTCTTTTCCTCTGCCCATTTTTGACCTGATTATCTGTTTTGTAAGGGTTGTGTTTGAGGAGTTCTTTACAGATCTTAGTTATCAGACCATTGTCCGTAGTGTCATTGCGAATATCTTCTCCCATTCTGTGGGTTATCTGTTTGTTTTGTGACTGTTTCCTTGGCTGTGCAGAACCTTTTTATCTTGATGAAGTTTCAAAAGTTCATTTTCACTTTTGTTTCCTTTGCCTTTGGAGACATGTTTTAAAATATGTTGCTGTGGCTGATGTCGAAGAGGTTACTTTTTACGTTTCTCTAGTATTTTGATAGATTCCTGCCTCACATTGAGGTCTTTCATTCAATTGGAGTTTATCTTTGTGTATGATGTAGGAGAATGCTCAAAGTTAATTCTTCTACATATAGCTGTTCAATTTTCCCAACACCATTTATTGAAGACAATGTCGTTTTTTCCACTGGATATTTTTTCATGTTTTATTAAAGGTTATTTCACCAGAGAGATGCAGGTCCATATCTGGGTTCTCTATTCTGTTCCACTGGTCCATGTGTCTGTTTTTGTGGCAGTACCATGGTGTCTTGGTGATCACAGTTTTGTAGGAAAGCTTGAAATCAGTCAGCGTGATGCCCGCAGCTTTGTTTTTGTTTTTCAACATTTCCTTAGCAAATCTGGGTCTTTTCTGGTTTCATACAAATTTTAAAATTATTTCTTCCAGTCCTTTGAAAAAAAAAAAAACTGGTGGAATTTTGATTGCGATGACATTGAAATAATGGTTCGCTCCAGGTCATATAGACATTTTAACAATGTTTATTTTTCAGATCCTTGAACATGGAATGCTTTTCCACCTTTTTTTGTCTTCTTCTATTTCTTTCATGAGCGTTCTGTAGTTCCTCAAGTACAGATCATTTATCTCTTTGGTTAGCTTTATTCCCAGGTATCTTATGGTTCTTGGAGCTACAGTAGTGGAATTGATTCTCTAATTTCCCTTTCCTTATTTTCATTGTTAGCGTATAGGAAAGCAACTGATTTCTGTGTCTTGATTTTGTATCCTACCACATTACTGAATTGCTGTAGTAGTTCTAGTAGTTTGGGGGTGGAGTTCTTTGGGTTTCCATATAAAGTATCATGTCATCTGCAAAGATAGAGAGTTTGACCTCTTCACTGTCAATTTGAATACCTTTTATTTCTTTGTTTTCTGATTGTTGTTGCTAGGACTTCTAGTACTATGTTCAACAAGAGTGGTGAGAGTGGACAGGCTTGTTGTATTCCTGATCTCAAAGGGAAGGCCGTCAGCTTTTCCCCATTGAGAATGATATTTGCTGTGGGCTTTTCATAGATAGACTTTAAGATGTTGATGAATGTTCCTTCTATCCCTATACTTTGAGGATTTTTAATCAGGAATGGATGATGAACTTTGTCAAATGCATTTTCTGCATCAATTGAGAGGATTTTGTGGTTCTTCTCTCTTCTCTTATTGATTCCTTCTATCACATGGATTGATTTGTGAATGTCGAACCACCCTTGCATCCCAGGAATAAATTACATCTGGTCATGGTGAATAATCTTTTTTTTTTTTTTTTGTGAATAATCTTTTTAATGTGCTGTTGGAGCCTGGTACCTATGATCTTGTTGAGAATCTTGGCATCCATATTCATCAGGGATATTGGTCTGAAATTCTCCTTTTTGATGGGGTCTTTGCCTGGTTTGGGGATCAGGGAACTTCTGGCTTCATAGAAATTATCTGGAAGTTTTCCTTCTGTTTCTATTTTTCGAAACAGTGTCCAGAGAATAAGTATTATTTCTTCCTTGAATGTTTGGTAGAATTCCGCAGGGAATCCATCAGGTCTGGACTCTTGTTTTTTGGGAGGTTTTTGATCACTTCTTCAATCTCATTACTAGATATTAGTCTATTCAGGTTGTCAAATTCTTCCTGTTTCAGTCTAGGAAGAATATGGGTTTCCAGGAATGCATCCATTTCTTCTAGGTTTTTAGTTTATTGTCATATAACTGTTGATAATAATTTGTGATGATTCTTTCTATTATCTTTGGAGTAGTCGTGATCTCTCCCCTTTCATTCATAATTTTGTTAGTTAGGTTCCTCTCTCTTTTCTTCTGGATTAGTTTGGCCAGTGAGTTATTGATCTTATTGATTATTTCAAAAAACCAACTTCTGGATTCATTGATGTGTTCTACTGTTTCTTTAGTTTCTAACTCATTGATCTCTGCACTAATCTGTATTATTTCCCTTCTTGTGTGTGGGTTTGCTTAATTTGTTGTTGATTTTCCAGTTCTTTAAGGTGTAAAGAGAGCTGGTGTATTTGAGATTTTTCAATTTTTTTGAGTGAGGCTTGGATGGCTATGTATTTTCCCTAAGGACTGCCTTTGCCATGTCCCATAGATTTTGCTTCGATGTGTCCTCAATTTCATTGATTTCCATGAGTTCTTTAAGTTCATCTTTGATTTCCTGTTTGATCCCAGACTTCTTGATCAGGTTAATCTTTAGCCTCCAAGTATTTGAATTCCTTGCAAATTTTTTCTTGTGTTTGACTTCCAGTTTTATATCATAGTAGTCTGAGAAAATACAGGGTATAATTTCACTATTTTGGTATAGGTTGAGTCCTGATTTGTGATCCAGTATGTGGTCTTTTCTGGAGAAAGTTCCATGTGCACTTGAGAAGAATGAGTTTTCTGTTGTTTTAGGGTGGAATATTCTCTATATATCTATGAGGTTCCACTGGTCCGATGTGTCATTCAAAGCTCTTGTTTCTCTATTGATTTTTTCTTTAGATGATCTGTCTGTTACTGAGAGTTGTTTATTAAGGTCTCCTACTATTAACATATTCATATCGAATATGATTTCATTTTGATTAACAGTTGGCTTATGTAGTTAGCTGCTCCTATATTGGGGGCATAAATATTTACAATTGTTAGGTAGTCTTGGAAGATAGACCTTTTAAGAATGATTAGTGTCCTGTGTATCTCTGTCTATAGCCTAGCTTAAAATCTAATTTATCTGATATGGGAATTGCTACCCAGCTTTCTTTTGAGGTGCATTGGCATGAAAGATAGTTCTCCATCCTTTCACTTTCAGTCTGGATGTATCTTTTGGTTCCAAATATGTCTCTCGTAGACAGCATATGGACAGGTCCTGTCATTGTATCCATTCTTCATCACTGTTCAATTTTATGGGACAGGGAGTCATATAAACAGGGAGTATTTAGGCCGTTCTCAGTGAGAACAATTATTGAGAGATAATTGTTTATTGGCATCATGTTTCCTATGTATTTCTTGTTTCTATAGATCGTAAATTTCTGTTCTAAGTCACTCATGGGTTCCTTCTACTTTTATAGAACCCCTTTTAATATTTCCTGGAGTGCCGGCTTGGTGTTCACATACTTTTTTTAATCCTTTCTTGTCTTGAAAGCTCTTTATCTCTCCATCCATTTTGTAGGTCAGTCTTGCTGGATAAAGTATTCTTGGCATCATGTTCTTCTCATTTATTGCCCTGAATATATCATTCCAGCCCTTTCTGGTTGCCAGGTTTTAGTGGAGATTTCTGACGTTATTCTAACGGACCTTCCTCTGTATGTAAGGAATCTCTTTCTCTTAGCTGCCCCTCAGGATCTCTTGTCTAAAAGTATAATTTGCAAATTTTACAATTTTGTGTCTGTGTGTCTTCCTAGACTCATTGATCTTGGCAGGTGTCCTCCACCTCTAGGACATGAACACTTTTTCCCTTCCCCAGTTTGGGGTAATGTTCATTCAGAATTTGGTCAGCTATATCTTCTAGTCTTCTTCTCTCTCTACCCCCTCTAGGATTCCAATAATTCTGATGTTGGAATGTTTCATGTCGTCAGTTATTTCCCTAAGTCTTTTCTCATGATTCCTGAGCACTTTGCTCCAGTTCTCCTCCTAACCTTTCTTCTCAACCATTTTATCCTCTAGATCACTTATTCTATATTCTGTATCCACAATGCTAGCTGTTAGACTATTTAAATTGAATAGGATCTCACTGATAGTATTTTTTATATCAGCTATACTGTTTCTCATTTCTGCCCTTAGAGATTCTATGTTGTCATAATGTTTTTCTCCATCCTAGCCATTGCCTGGATAACTTTCACCCTGTATTCCCTTTCTGATATACTGTTTATATCCATGTCCAATTGCTTTAAGGAGAGAGTGCAATCTTTGGGTTTTTCCTCTGTTGGGTGTTCCTCTTCCTAGTCATTTTGATGAGAAGTGGATGTGGGGATATATAGCTTGATATATCACCCACGATCCAGGCAGTGTGCACTGTGGAAAATTTGGAACAATTGGGTTTCACTACCAAAAAGAAAATAAGGATAAAAAAAGATAGCGAGAAAGACAAAAAGAAGAAATCCCAGCTAGAACAGGCACCAAAAATAGATTTATAAGGTATGTAAAGAAACACTAACAAACATAGAGACCTACAAAAGTAAATGACAAGAAATAAAAGAACCTAGTCAGAATGATCCCCAAGAATAAGATTTATATAGTACCAGAACAAAAGAAAAGACATAGAAACACTGACAGAAGGGTAAGATGGGAGGGTGGTTATAACTCCTCATGGGTGAGGAAGGTTATTTCAGGTCTTCATGGGTTTATGGTTGTATGAAGACTCTAGTAGTAATATTAAGTAGTTTAAAAAATTAAAAAAGAACATGAAATGTGAAAATGAGTGAATAAAAAATAGAAAAAAATAAGATAGAGAAAAATGTAGCTGTGAAATATACAGGTTTTAGGATATTATCAGGAGGTTAATATATTAATTTCCCCTGATATTGGGGATTTAAAATTTATGGGGATCCTGTGGTTATTGTCCTTTTGTTTTTTTGTCTTTCTTCTGGGGGAAGACAAATGCCTGCTGCATTGTTTTCCAGGCAATCTTGCTTGGGTAGAGTCACCCTGCCCACCCCCCTCCCCCAGTCAAGGGGCTGAACTCTGTGGAAACCAGTTTCTCAGTCTTTGGCTTTCTGAAGGGTTTTGGCCTTTTGTAGCTTTTTCACCTTTTTGGAGAGTCCAAGCAAGGTATTTGCCCATACCTACGCATGCTCCCCTCTGAAAAATTTTGGTCACAGCGCAGCCTGTCACAGGTGGTGCGAACCCTCTGCCACCATTCAGGGGCTCTGTGAGTGCTCTCCAGGCTTAGACCTGCACAGAGTGTGCTCCGATTCCTGCTAGAGATTAGGCCGCCCAAATGTGTTCTCTCTAGGGGCAACTGGGCGCCTGCCAAAGGCCATGAATGTCTTGTGATCAGGGGTGTACGTTCCAGAGAACACTTCACACAGAGAAAAGATGCAGGCTTCTGGACCACACCAGACTCTCTAAGGCATTTGCAAGAGTGTGCCCTACCCACAAAATGGTGCAAGAATTGGAAAGCTGCAGGTTCAGGAATCATGAACTGCACCCCCCTACCAGTCTCTCTTTGAGGTGATTGATATCCTTCCTGGGAGCATGGTCACAGTCACGTGCTCATGAGCACCCCCTTCCACTAGCTGCTACTCAGAATATTTTGCTCTTTTTAAGTGTTTTTAACTGGACTATAAGTTAATACTGGTCCCCAACCACTGGGCACTTTCCTTTTGGGTATTACTGTCCTTGGATCACTCCTGGTGGCTCCCTCCCCCTTTTGTTTATCCTCCGATATTGGTTCGAGTGTTCCCACTTTGCTTTACCTCTCCACTGCTGTCTTCTGCTCTCATAGAGATCCAGAAGTGAAAAATGTTGCTTCTCATGCTGATTTCGTGGGTGTTCAGTGTGTTCTGGTAGATATCCAGCTCACTTTTGGGGACAAGTTTCAACATGATCTCCTACTTCTCCACCATCTTGCCCTCCTCCCTCTACCAAATCTCTTTTATCCATTTTTCAGTTGAGGGACATCTGGGCTTTTTCAAGAATTTTGATATTGTAGTTAATACTGCTATCAGGGTGCATGTTCCACTTCAAATCAATATTTTTCTATTTTTTGGGTAAATACCTAGTAGTGTAATTGATAGGTCTCAGGGTAGTTATGTTTTTAACATTTTGAGGAACCCCCACACTGTTTTACAGAATGTCTCCACCAGCTTACATTCCCACCAATACTATAAGAGGCTTGTCCTTTCTCCACATCCTCGCAAACATCTGCTGTTTCTTTTTTTTTTAATATTTATCTATTTGACAGAGAGAGAGAGAGAGATCACAAGTAGGCAGAGAGGCAGGCAGAGAGAGAGGGGGAAGCAGGCTCCCCGCCAAGCAGAGAGGCTGATGCGGGACCTGATCCCAGGACTCCGAGATCATGACCCGAGCCAAAGAAAGAGGCTCCAACCCACTGAGCCTCCCAGGCGCCCCTGCTGTTTCTTAACAGCTGTTAAGAATGGCTGTTAAATTCAGCCATTCCAACAAGTGTGAGTGATCTAATTATAGTTGTAATTTGTGTTTCCCTGAGGATGAATGATGTTGAGCAGCTTTTATTTATTTATTTGTTTGTTTATTTATTTATTTATTATTTACTAATTTACTTATTTATCTATCTTATTTTTTTCAGTGTTCTAGGGTTTATTATTTATGCACCACACCCAGTGCTCCATGAAATACATGCCCTCCCCAACATCCACCCAGGCTCAGCCAACAGTCGCCTTTCTCCCCTCCTTAACTGTCATTTTGTTTCTTAGAGTCCGGAGTCTCACAGGCATCAGATCCCCCTCTCATTTACCACAATTCATTTTTCCTTTCTTTCCAATGTCCTTCATGTTATTGCTTATGCTTCACTAATAAATGAAACCGCATGATAACCCACTTTCTCTGCTTGACTTATTTCACTCAGCATAATCTCCTCCAGATCTGTCCATATTGATTCAAAAGTTGGGTATTCATCTTTTCTAATGGAGGCATTATATTCCATTGAATATATGGACCATATCTTCTTTATCCATTCATCTGTTGAAGGGCATCTTGGCTCTTTCCACAGTTTGGTTATTGTGGTCATTGCTGCTATGAACATTGGGGAACATATGGCCCTTCTTTTCACTACATCTGTATCTGGGATAAATACCCAGTAGAGCAATTGCAAGATCATAGATTAGCTCTATTTTTCATTTTTTGAGTAATGTCTACACTGTTTTCCAAAGAGGCTGAATCAATGTGCATTCCCACCAACAGTAGAAGAGAGTTCCCGTTTCTCCACATCCTCTCCAACATTTCTTGTTTACTGTCTTGTTGATTTTCGCCATTATAAGTGGTCTCAGGTGGTACATCAATGTGGTTTTGATTTGAATCTCCCTGATGGCTAATGATGATGAATAATTTTTCATGTGTCTGTCAGCCATTTGAATGTCTTCTTTGGGAAGTGTCTGTTCAGATTTTCCGCACATTTTTTTTAATGTGCCTGTATATATATACACATTACTAAGACCTACAGAACATTTTAAATATAACAGTGTGATACTGGAAAAAATGGAAAATAGATCAGTACAACAGAATAGAAAGAGGAGAAATACAGCCATGCTTATATGATCAACTATTCTATGTCAAAGGAGGCAAGAATATACAATGGGCAAGAGACAGTGTTTTCAATAAATGGTGCCGGGAAAACTGGACAGGTAAATAAAAATAAATGAATGAATGAACAAATAAATAAGTAAATCTGAGCTAGTTCCATAAGTAATGCTACAATAAACATATTGTGATCCATATATCTTTCCAAATTAATGTTTTTGTTGTCTTTGGATAAATACCTATTTGTGAAAACACTGGGTTGTATGTCAATTCTATTTTTAATTTTTTAAGTAACCTCCATAATGTTTTCCACGATGGCTGCACAAAATTTGCACTCCTATGTTGATAAAGGGATCATAAATTATCTATCTATCAATCTATTCTACCTATCTATCATCTTTATGGAGTGAGAGAGATAATGGAATACTACTTAGTTATAGAAAAAAATGAGATCTTTCCATTTGTGCCAACATGGACCTGCAGGGTATTATGCTAAGTGAACTATGTCAGACAAAGGCAAATACTATATGATTTCACGTATATGTATAATTTAAAAACAAAACAAATTTAAAAAAAAGCAGAAAGAAATCCATAAATACAGATAATAAAATAATGGTTTCCAGTGTGGAGGGGCAGATGAGCAAAATAGGTAAATGGCATGGGAAATACAAGCTTCCTGTTATGGAATAAATAATTCATGGGTATAAAAGGTATAGCATATGGAATACAGTCAATAGTTTCGTAATATTGTGTGGTGACAAATGGTTTGTACAGTTGTAGTGAGTAGAACATAATGTATAAACTTGTGGAATCAATATGTTTTACACTGAAAGTTAATATGACATCATGTGTCAACTACTTAAGTAAAAGAAATAATAGTGTTTCTGTCTCCTAATCTCTGTGGGAAGATGGAATTTTCACTTTGTACCTGCCAGCTAACATAACTGAACTAGTCACAGTTACACTGACCAAGCTTTTGTACTTTTTCACTTCTCTGACTCTCCTGAGCCCCCACATACTCACCTCCCTCATTCTCTTTTTCAAACTCCACAATCACCACTACAAAAACTAGAATAGAGATCAGCAATTCCTCTATTGCCAATAGTTCTGAATAAAATCTATCCTTCATAGCTCTAACAAATGTCCAATGGTATTTATTTTTGACAACATTATCTTCCTATTTCCTATTTTCATCATCTTTAATTACTTTAACCAGTTTTTTGTAATTTTCTGCTTACATATTCTGTTACATGTAAGTATACTTGATTACTTTGTATCCTCTAGAGTGATGTTAAATGATAAAATGATTTTGTATATGTTTTAGTTCATTTTTTTAAAGATTTTATTTATTTATTTGACGGGGGAGAGAGTTCATAAGTAGGCAGGGAGGCAGACAGAGAGAGAGAGGGGGAAGCAGGCTACTCACTAAGCAGAAAGCCTGATGTGGGGCTTGATCGTAGGACCCTGAGATCATGACCTGAGCTGAAGACAGAGGCTTTAACCCACTGAGCCACCCAGATGGCCCTAGAATCATTTCTAATACATAAAAATAAGAATGTCTCTTTGTACTCATGTTAATTATGAATTTTTGTTCTTGTGTTTCTACTTTTGTTTTTTGTAGATTCCCTGAAATTTACTGCATGAGCAATAATTCAATAAGAAAACTTACACTTCTTCCTATAGACACTATATTATTTTAAATCTTTTAGTTATTGCTAGAAAAATGCAGTTTGTTGAATAAGGATGTGAAAGTGGGCATGCTTGACTGGGTCCGTACTGGGTGAAAAGCATTGAGTCTTTATTATATCTGGTGTCAGATATACATTCCTTGTAGATGTTCTTGAAGTGAAGGTAATTTCCCTTTCCTATTGCTAAAATTTTGATCATGATTGGGAACTGAATTTTATCAATTTTTTTTTAATCTTTGCTCATTAAAAAACTGGATTATATGATTGATTTGCAAACCACCATCACATACCTAGAACAACTGTCATTGTTCATGATGTACACATGATTTTACACATTTTTATATGGTTCATTAATATTTTATTAAAGATATTATATCTGAATTTATAAGACTTATCTGTCATAAAGAATTTCATAGTTTTACTTTTTAGTCTATCTTTGCAATTTTGATGCCCTTCATACTTAATAAATATTTATTTTACTGTGAAAAAGGTATAACATTTGTATTAATTCTTATTTAAAATTGTGGTAAAATACTTTGGTGGGCCTACTTTTTTTTTTTTTTTTTTTGGACAGGAGTCTTTTAATTGTGAATAAATATCTTCAATGGTTTTGTTACTATTTGTATTATCTATTGCATCTCCATTGAGTATTGTTAACTTTACCATTCTCTTAGACCATACAGAAAGATAAACTCAAAATGGAAAAAAAAAGACCTCAATGTGAAGCAGGAATGTATCCGAACTATAGAGGAGAACATAGGCAATAATCTCTTTGACATTGGCCACAGCAACTTCTTTCAGGACATGTCTCCAAAGGCAAAGGAAACAAGCAAAAATGAACTTTTGGGACTTCATCAAGATAAAAAGCTTCTGCACAGCAAAGGAAACAACAAACAGGCAACCCACAGAATAGGAGAAGATATTCACAAATGACACTACAGACAAAGGTCTGATATCTAAGATCTATAAAGAACTCCTCAAACTCAACACTCAAAAAACAGATAATCATGTCAAAGAATGGGCAGAATGGGCAGAAGACATGAACAGACACTTCTCCAAAGAAGAAATACAAATGGCTAAGGGATACATGAAAAAATCTTCATCATCATTAGCCATCAGGGATATTCAAATCAAAATCACACTGAGATACCACCTTGCACCAGTTAGAATGGCCAAAATGAACAAGACAGTAAACAACAAATGCTGGAGAGGATGTGGAGAAAGGGGAACCCTCCTTCATTGTTGGTGGGAATGCAAGTTGGTTCAGCCACTTTGGAAAACAGTGTGGAGATTCCTCAAAAAATTAAAAATAGAGCTACCCTATGACCCTGCAATTGCACTACTGGGTATTTACCCCAAACAAGCAGATGTGGTACAAAGGACTACATGTACCACAATGTTCATACTAGCTGGCCACAAAAGCCAAACTGTGGAAAGATCCAAGATGCCCTTCAACAGATGAATGGATAAAGAAGATATGGTCCATATATACAATGGAATATTATGCCTCCATCAGAAAGTATGATTACCCAACTTTTTATCAACATGGACGGGACTGTAAGAGATTAATCTGAGTGAAATATGTCAGGCAGAGAGAGTCAATTATCTTATGGTCTTACTTACATGTGGAGCATAAGGAAAATCATAGAGGACATTGGGAAAAGGAAGGGAAGGGTGAATTGGAAGAAATTAGAGGGGAAAATGAACCTTGAGAGACTGTGGCTTCTGAGAAATGAACTAAAGGTTTTGGAGGGGAGGAGGCTGGGGGATAGGGCAAGTCTGGTAATCGGTATCAAGGAAGCACATATTGCATGGAGCACTGAGTGTGGTGCATGAACAATGAATCTTGGATCACTGAAAAAATGAAATTAAATAAAGAAAAATCAAGACTAGAGTCACTTCTGTTAAGCCCGCATGAAGAAATCAAGACTGAACTTAACCTAAGTGCAGTTTCAAACTTTCCGAGGAATGTCATCTTAACCAGTCCATCTGGATATATATCCTCAGCACTAGTGAGGCAATATGCCTGTTAAACTTCTACCTTCCCCTAAAGGAAGGATAATTTGCCTAAAACAATACACTCTTTGCTATTAACATCCTTTTCTCTCCCCCTTCTGCCTATAGAAGTTTTACATTTTGTACACAACCTTTCTATTTGTTAGGTGGAATGCTGATCGATTAATGAATCAGTGTATCAAGTCAATAAGATCTTCAAATGTTCTCAATTGATTTTTTTTTCAACTTATTTGTCAGTAGCTACAGAATCAGGGGAAAATCTACAACAGATATGGGGCATGAAGAAATAATGAGTCCTCCCTATGAACCCTTTTAATTCTCTTTCTCCACCACTTTCAAGACCGTTGAGTAAATGCCTGCCAGTTCTTAACACTACTGACTTCGTTTCAAGCCCTTGATCTAATTGACAGTCCACAATTCCCTATTTCTGGGGAATCCCCAGCCCTTGGGTCAGGCTCCAGATTCTATACTGGAAACGGCTTGTGGTTTAATGTGCTATCCCCATTTATTTGGAACCCCAGTCTATAGTCCCCATTTGTTGAGGTCTACTGATTTAGTCCTATCCCCAGTACTCAGTTCCAAATTTGGAATTGCTGGTGGTGTAAACAAGGCTTCTTTTGTCCAGTCCACAGTAACATCTCTTTGGCTACTGATGGCTGCTAATGTGCACAGGGGCTATTTCTAATGGGAATCTCAGAAGCCAAAAACCTGGAAAGATTGGTAGGCATGGCGAGAGCACTTGAAAGCTATAAGAGTGCTACCACCTAGATCTAAGACTCCCATGTTAAGATAACGAGGTCATGAAATAGGTTAGATTGAAACCATGTCATTCTCCAATCTAAAATATTCCATGCAATGAGCTACACTATTTCCTCACAATTCCCAACACGACAACACATTCCTTTTAAGTATTAGTTTTTTAAGTAGTTTTAAGTAGTTAGTTTTCTTCCTAAATACCCAAAGTCTTAGTAAAATAAGTGGTATCTAAAAATGATGAAGTATTGGACATGCCATTTTTCTACATTTACTTATTTTATGATTAAAAACTATAGTTGCAGATGTTGTCATTTTGTAGATATATACAAAGTAACTTTAGTTTTTTAGTTTTATTTTATTATTTTTATTTTGTTATGTTATTCACCATACAGTACGTCATTAGTTTTTGATGTAGTGTTCCAAGATTCATTGTGAACATATAATACCCAGTGCTCCTGCTCCAAATAATACATGCCCTCCTTAATACCCATCAGAAGGACAACCCAGGGGCGCCTGGGTGGCTCAGCTGGTTGAGCGACTGCCTTCGGCTCAGGTCATGATCCTGGAGTCCCAGGATCGAGTCCCACATCAGGCTTCCTGCTCTGAGGGGAGCCTGCTTCTCCCTCTGACCTCTCCCCTTTCATTCTCTCTCTCTTTCTGTCTCAATTAAATAGAATAAATCTTTTAAAAAAAAAGAAGGACAACCCATTCCCCCACCTCTGTACCCTCTAAAATCCTTAGTTTCTTTCTCAGAGTCCACAGGTTCTCATGGTTTGTCTCCCACTCTGATATCCCCCAATTCATTTTTCCCTTCACTCTCTTAATGTCCCCCATGCTATTCTTTATTATTCACAAGTAAGTGAAAACATATGATAACTGACATTCTCTGCTTGAATTATTTCACTCAGCATAATCCCCTCAAGTTCTATCCATGTCGATGGAAAAGTTAGGTAGTCATTTCCGATGCCTCAGTAATATTCCATTATATATGTGAACCACATCTTCTTTATCCATTCATCTGTTAAATGACATCTCAGCCCTTTCCACAGTTTGGCTAATGTGGACATTGCTGCTATGAACACTGGGGTACATATGGCATTTCTTTTCATTACATCTGTATCTTGGGGTAAATACCCAGTAGTGCAATTGCAGGGTCATAGGGTAGTTCTATTTTTAATTTCCTGAGAAATCTCCACATTGTTTTCCAAAGTGGCTGCACCAACTTGAATTCCCACCAACAGTGTAAGAAGTTTCCCCTTACTCCATGTCCTCTACAAAATTTGTTATTTCTTGCCTATTATTTTTTTTAATTTTTTCCAATAAATTTAATTTTATTTTTTCAGTGTTCCAAGATTCATTGCCCATGTACCACATGCAGTACTCCTTGTTAATTTTTGCCATTCTAACTGGTGTAAGGGGTATCTCAGTGCGGTTTTGATTTGAATCTCTCTGATGGCTCAATTTCTTCCTGTTTCTGTTTTGAAATTTTATAAGTTTCCAGGAATGCATCCATTTCTTCTAGGTTGCTTAACTTATTGGTGCATAGCTATCAATGATAATTTCTGATGATTCTTTGCATCTTTTTGGTGTTCTTCGTTATTCTACCCTTTCATTCATACTTTTATTAACTTTGGTCCTTTCTCTTTTCTTCTGAATAAGTTTGGCCAGTGGTTTATCAATCTTATTTCTTCTTTCAAAGTGCCAGCTTCGAAGTTCATTGATGTGTTACACTATATCTCTAATTTCTAACTTATTGATCTCAACAATAATCTTAATTATTTCCCTTCTTTTCCTAGGGGTAGGCTTAATTTGTTGTTGATTCTCCAGTTCTTTAAGGTATAAGAGAGTTCCAGTGTTCTGAATTTTTTAATTTTTTTTGAGTGATGCTTGGATGGTAATGCATTTCCCTATTAGGACTGCCTTTGTTGTAGCCCGTAGATTTTGGTCTGATACGTCTTCATTCTCATTGGTTTCCATGAATTGTTTAAGCTCTTCTTTGATTTCCTGGTTGGTCCAAAAATTCTTGAGCAGGTTGTTCTTTAGCCTCTAAGTATTTGAATTTCTTCTAAACTTTTTCTTGTGATTGAGTTTAGGTTTCAAAGCATTGTGGCCTGAGAATATGAAGGGAATAATCTCAGGCTTTTGGTATCTGTTGAGCCCTGATTTTTGACCCAGTATGTGGTCTGTTCTGGAGAATGTTCCATGTGCATTTGAGAAGAACGTGTATTCTGTTATTTTAGGGTGTAATGTTCTATATGTATCTATGAGGTCTTTCAGGTCCAGTGTGTAATTGAAAACTCTTGTTTCTTTGCTGATTTTCTGCTTAGATGATCTGTCTATTGCTGACAGTGGTGTGTTAAGATCCTCATAGAGTTAATGTATTCTTACCAATACCTTTCTTTATTTTGATTAACGGTTGACTTATGTAGTTAGCTGCTCCAATGTTGGGGCACACATATTTACAATTGTTACATCTTCTTGTTTGATAGGCCCTTTAAGAATGATGTAGTGTCCTTCTGTAACTCTGACTACAGTCTTTAGCTTAAAATCAATTTGTCTGGTATGAGATTTGCTATGCCGGCTTTCTTTTGAGGTCTCTTGGCACTAAATATCGTTCTCCATTCCTTCACTTCCAGTCTAGATATATCTCTAGGTTCAAAATTAGTCCCTTATAGACAGCATATGGATGGGTTGGTCTTTTTATCCAATCTGCAACCATGTTCCATTTTATGGGAGCATTTAGGCCATTCACGTTGTAAGTGATTATGGAAAGATATCTTTTTTTTATTGTCATCGTATTCCCTGTGAGGTCTTTGTTTCTATCGATTGTCTCTGTAAATTACTGTTCTATATCATTCTTGGAGTCTTTCTTCTTTTATAAAACCCACCTTAACATTTCTTATAGGGCTTGCTTGGTGGCAACATATTCTTTCAGTCTTTGCTGGTCTTGGAACTCTATCTCTGTATCCATTCTAAAAGACACGCTTGCTGGATGAACTATTCTTGGCTGTATGTTATTCTCATTTAGTGCCCTGAATATGTCTTGCAAAGTCTTTCTGGCATGCCCGGTGTTGTTGGACAGGTGTAATGTTATTCTGATGTTCCTCTCTCTGTACATAAGTAATCTCTTCCCCATCTGCCCTTAAGATATTTTCTTTGGTTTTAGGATTTGAGAGTTTCACTATCACATGCCACAATGTCACTCTTCCCTAGTTGATCTTGGATGGTGTCCTCTGCCTCTCTGACATGAATGCTTGTTTCATTCTCCAGATTAGGGAAATTCTCAGCTAGGATTTCCTCAACTATATTTTCTTGTCGTCTCTGTCTCTCCACACTCATAGAGATCCCAATAATTCTGAAATTGGAACATTTAATAGCATACTTTATTTCTCTAATTCTGTTTTCATGGATTCTAAACTGTAGGCCTCCTCCTGATCCTTCTTTTCTATCAGTTTTCTTCTACATCACTAATTTGATCTTCTGCCGCATTTAACCTAGCTGTTAGAGTATCTAGATTAGATTGGATCTCATTGATAGTGTATTTAAGTTTTGCCAGATTAGCCCTCACTTCTGCCCTTAGAGAATCTATGTTGCCACTAATGGTTTTCTCCAACCTAGGTATTGTCTGCATAACTGTTACCCTGAATTCTGTTACTGACATCTTGCTTATGTCCATATCCATTAGTTCTGTGGCAGAGGTCACAGTCTCTGAATTTTTCCTCTGTTGAGGGTTCCTCTTCCTAGTCATTCTGGTGAGAGGTGGTTGATGGAATGTAAAGAGTCCAGATTACTGACCACAATCCAAGCAAAATGCACCTGTTTTATAGGAATGTCAGGGTTCTTTGTCTCTTGTTCTTTCAGCTTATCTACTGGGGGAAGTGTCTACTGCGCTGTTACTCAGTCAACCCTGTTTGGGCAGAATTGCTTGCCCCCTGTATGGGGGATGGGCTTAATGAAAACTAGTTTTGGGGGTCTTTTGTTCTCTGGCAGCTTTCCCTGGTGGCTTTTGTGTCCTTTCCAAGAGTTAGAGCAGAAGTGACTGTGTTCAAACTTCTGTCTCAGAACAAAGATATCCCAGGCTGTTCTCCAGAAAGCCCTCCAGGATACATTGACTCCATTTTTGTGTCTGCTGCTAAAACCTTCAGTGACCTGGGTTGTGTGCCCCACAGCAGCACTCCCAGCCCTAAATTCCAGGTCCAGGCATTTCTTGGCACTTTGTACTTCTAAAACTGCCAGGCACCCGAGTTCATATGTGTCCCTACCACTCCAGGTTTCAACCTAGGGGGGGCCTTCCTAACGTACCTTCCCTGTTCCTACTGGTCTGTGAGTATGTGCTTGGGCTTCAGCAGGTTTCCACTCCTGTGTTAGTCACTTCACCTTCCCAGCACCAGAACTAATGGGGGATCCCTCTTCCTTCCATTTATCTTCAGATATATGCCCACAGAATTGTGGCTGCCCACTTCATACCTCAAAACTGGCTGCCAGAGATATTCTGTTGGTATAGAACATGATATATCTTCTTTTTTTCCCCAAATATATATATATATTTTTTTAGTGTTATAAGATTGATTGTTCATGCACTACACCCAGTGCTCCCAGAAATAAGTTCCCATCTCAATACACACCACCAGGCTGGCCAAACCCCAACCCATTCCCCTCCAAAACCCTCAGTTTGTTGATCAGAGTCCACAGTCTCTCCTGGTTCATCGCCCCCTCTGATTTCCCCCCTTCACCGCTCCTTTCCTTCTTACAATGCTCTCCATGATTTTCTTTATACTCCACACGTAAGTGAGACCATAAGATAATTGACTCTCTCCGCTTGACTTATATCACTCCACATAATCTCTTCTAGTCCTGTCCATTTTGATACAAAAGTTGTATATTCATCTTTTCTGATGGAAACATAATATTCCATTGTATAGATGTACCACATCTTCCTTGTCCACTCATCTGCTGTAGGACATCTTGGTTCTTTCCACAGTTTGGCGATTGTGGCCATTGCGGCTATGAACATTGGGGTCCATGTGGCCCTACTTTGTACTGCATCTGCTTCTTTGGAGTAAATACTGAGTAGTGCAATTACAGGGTCATGGGGTAGTTCTATTTTTAATTTCTTGAGGAATTTCCACACTGTTTTCCAAAGTGGCTGCACCAACTTGCATCCCCACCAACAGTGGAGGAGGGTTCCCCTTTCTCGACATCATCTGCAGCATTTGTTGTTTATGTCTTGTTGCTTTTGGCTATTCTAACTGCCATAAGATGGTATCTCAGTGTGGTTTTGGTTTGAATCTCTATGAAGGCTAAAGATGGACATTTTTTCATGTGTCTGTTAGCCATTTGTATGTCTTCTTTGGAGAACTGTCTGTTCATGTCTTCTGCCCATTTTTTGATGTGATTATCTGTTTTGTGAGTGTTGAATTTGAGGAGTTCTTTATAGACCTTAGATATCAGACCTTAGTCAGTAGTGTCATTTGTGAATACCTCTCCCATTCTGTGGGTTGCCTGTATGTTTTATTGACTGTTTCCTTCGCTGTGCAGAGCTTTTTATCTTGATGAAGTCCCAAAAGTTCATTTTCGCTTTTGTTTCCTTTGCCTTTGGAGACATGTCCTGAAAGAAGTTGCTGTGGTTAATGTCATAGAGGCTACTGCCTATGTTCTTCTCTAGGTTTTAGTAGATTCCTGCCTCATGTTGAGGTCTTTTATCCATTTCGAGTTTATCTTTGTGTATTGTGTAAGAGAATGGTCAAGTTTCATTCTTCTACATACAGCTGTCCAGTTTTCCCAGCACCGTTTATTGAAGAGACTGTCTTTTTTCCACTGGATATTTTTTCCTGTTTTGTCAAAGATCGTTTGACCATAGAGTTGTAGGTCCATCTCTGGGCTCTCTATTCTGTTCCACTGGTCTATGTGTCTGTTTTTGTGCCAGTACCATGCTGTTTTGGTGATAAAAGTGTCGACACTCATGCTTGAGACATTCCATTTCAGGTGGTGTAATGTCTGATGATGTAGGCAGAGGAAGAGTGATCTAGAAGGCAGGAAGAGAACCAGGGCAGTATGGTGGAGAGCAAGTCAAGTAAGTGAGCAAGAGAGAAAGAGTGGTCAAGTGATATGTATGCTTTTCTCATCAGCCTTCCTGCCAGCCCATCTAGAACAAATAAAAAACAATATACTTTCCTACTGGGTTAAAATTAGCAGAAGTCTTTGGGCCAGACTATCAAATGTGCTTTTGTAAAATAAAGGAAATACTTAAATAATGTGAATTTCTAGGGGAAAAATTAAAAATCTAATAAACCTGATAGCCATGACCCTTCTCAGCTGAGCCGAACAAACCCCTAGTGGGAACAATAGGCAAGAAAGAGAAAGAGGAGCATGAAACCAACAGCATACACCCCTGCAATTGCACTACTGGGTATTTACCCCAAAGAAGCAGATGCAGTACAAAGAAGGGCCACATGTACCCCAATATTCATAGCAGCAATAGCCACAATCACCAAACTGTGGAAAGAACCAAAATGCCCTTCAACAGATGAGTGGATAAGGAAGATGTGTTATATCTATACAATGGAATATTATGTCTCCATCAGAAATGATGAATATCCAACTTTTGTATCAACATGTTAGGACTAGAATAGATTATGTGGCGTGAAATAAGTCATGTGGAGAAAGTTAATTACCTTATGGTCTCACTTACATGTGGAGCATAAGGAAAATCATGGAGGTCATCGTGAGAAGGAAGGGAAGGGTGAATGGTTGGAAATCGGAGGGGTGACGAACCGTGAGAGACTGTGGACTCTGAACAACAAACTGAGGGGTTTGGAAGGGGAGGGGGTCGGGGATTGGCCGAGCCTGGTGGTGGATATTGGGAAGGGAAAGTATTGCATGGAGCACTGGGTGTGGTTCATGAACAATCAGTCTTGTAAGACTGAAAAAATAAACATATCTGTGGGAAAAAAAGAGAATCATTTTCCACTATAATTTGGATTTATTCCTGGGCTATAACTTTGTTTCAATATTCATAAATCAAATATCCTGATATAACCCACCAATAAAAGAAAGGAAAAAAAGCATATGATCATTTTATACTCACATGTGGAGTATAAAAAATAAAACAAATGAGGAGAGGGAAAAAATAGTCTCTTAACTACAGATAATAAGCTGATCATTATCAGAAGGGTGGGAGGTAGGGGGATGGGTTAAAGATAAGATAGGGATTAAGGCATGTACCTTTTGAGAAAAGCACAGGGCATTGTAAGGAACTACTGATCATTATTTTGTACACCTGAAACAAATAGGACAACATAGGTTAACTAACTGGAATTGGGTTACCCCAAATGCTACGGCAATCCTGTTTGTAAATGTATTGTATCCTGAATTTAGTGGATTCATAAAAAGGAAAAAAAAAAGATTGAAGACCACCAGGCAAACTGAACTTATAACCATAACTGAGCACTTGGAAAGAACTTTCAAATAAGACCACAAACAAGAAATCCATCAAGCTATTGACCTTGAACTTTCAAATAAGACCACAAATAAGAAATCCATCAAGCTATTGACCTTTTAGTTACAACATTTCCAAGACCGGTATCTACATTAATACCTGGATCTCCCACATCACATCTCTCCATAGGTCCTTCATCAAAATGCTGGCCCAGGAGTGGATGCCCTTCTTGTAATCAACTAAGACACTGGGGGAAAAAAAAAAAGATTGTCTTCCAAGATTTTATGCAACTTCTGCATCAACTTAAGTGTCCCCATATCTATCCTCTTAGGAAGGACCCGATATGGGTCATTCCAGAGTTAACAGCAATCCAAGGTTTACCCCAGTAAATTGCTACCAGACTTTCACTTAAATAGGTATGGGGAAATTACAATTAAAATCATTGGGAAAAGTTGCCAAGTTATGGTTGATAACAAAACTATCCTCTCTACTTTAAACTCTACAAATATAGGACAACAAATCCTTGGAGTGAAGAAGTTTCCATAGAGGGGTGTACAATGCAATTCAGAGAGAGTTTCTATCTCAACATGTACAAACGATTCTGGGACATTTCAAAATTTTTTTTTTTTTTTTTTTTTTTTTTTTTTTGCTAGGTAACACAGGTCTAGTCATTCTGTTAGGTAGAAATCCCTTCAATTTAAAAGAAAAATATATTTTGCCTCCAGTGGAGACCTCACCTTAAAATTTCCCTGATGAATATAAACCTGATCTTTTATACTTCTTATGGTCTGCTCTTTATATAGAAGAAGAATGATGACAACAAGAGTCTCCTACCATTAAGGTAACCAAAAATCTGTGCCTTACTTCTAATACCAGCTTTGGGTGAATAAAAAAAAAAAATATGCAGAGCTTATAAAAATCCAAGCAGACATCACCAAACTCTTCCTCAATTGCCTCCATATCCATTAAAGTCTGAAGCCACACGAGACCTTACACCAATGGTAGAAGACCTCATTATCTGGGGATTAATCATTCCCTGTACCAAATTCAGTAACATATTGATTTTACTGTTACAAAAACATAATGGCAGGGATGGGGATTTTCTTATGGACTTCAGAGCTATTAATAACATAATTATTCCCCTTCCTAGTTGTTCCAAATTCAAGTACCCTTTTGACACAAGTTCCACCAGAAATAAAATAGATCACTTCTGTAATCTATGTTCAGCTTCCTAAAGCATCTCTGTAGATCCCAAGAGCCAATATGTACTTGTATTTCCTTGAGACAATCAACAATATGCCTGGACACTGATGCTTCAACAGTTCACTGAGGGCCCTTCTTATTCCTGCAAAGTACTGGTCCACAAAGATATAACGACCTTCCAGCTTCCTGGAAAATCAACCCTTTGATAATACGTAGAAAACATCTTGCTGTATTCAGTTAATAAAGAGACATCCATTAATAATTTCTTTCATTTGCTGAACACTTAGATGAAAAAGGACACAAAATCCCTATGGAAAAATTACAATTATGTCTAGATACTCCTAACACCTAGGTTATAATCTTAATACTGGAGGAATTCACTTATATCCACAGAGAATTAAGGGAATCCAAGAATTTGCTAGGCCCCCAACTACATGACAGTTCTGTGGATTCTTTGGCCTGGCTGGATGTTGCAGACTATGGGCTATTAGACTATTTCTTAGTTTTTCTTCATTGGCTTTCCCACTCTATGTACTTTTATTAATATTTCAGTCTCTTAATACCTTCCTTGGGAAGCTAAACGTAAGCAGACCTTATAAGACTAAAAGAAACACTGAAGGAGCTGCCTTCCCTAGGGCTAGCTAACTATTCTACTCATCAACTTACTTGTGCATAGAAGAGATAATCAAGCCCTGGGAGTACTCATGAAAGAACACGGAAATAAATATATGCCTTTTAATTGTTATAGCACACAATTTTATTCAGTTGCTTGTGCTTATCCCAAACGCTTTAAGGATATAACCTCAGATGCAAAGTTCGCAGAATCTTTGGCAGATTCAACCCTAGGAATAAATATTTATTTACAAACTCCACATGCTGTCCAAAGTCTTCTTAAATCTGAACTGACTGAACATTTCTTTGAAAGCAGACCAGGAGAAAGAAATCTCCTACGTGATCTTCAGCTTTTACT
>CM052809.1:3282096-3297103 GCA_028533885.1 Nasua narica | reverse complement strand
TTTAACCCACTAAGCCACACAGGTGCGCAAATTGTTTGTTTTCTGTAAAAAGCTTGCCAAATCAATCTTTTTAGGTGCCAAACATTATTGTCTGCTTCTTTTTTCACCCAGAAATATACAATAAATAGTTTATTGCCAAATATAATTTATATGAAACAGATTTCTTCCGCCTCAGTCAATATTCAGATGTTTTAGTTTAAAAAATTAAAAAAAAATTTCCTGGTCAATTATTATAAAATTTTATTGTAGCTCTAAGACTCTGCTCAAGCTCTCTGAAAATATCTGTATTGTGTTCATCTGCTTCTCAGTAATTATATAACGTTATGCATTGCCTTACAGAACCTTTACTTATTCTATTTTCCATCTTTCTTTTGTGTATTTAATTTTTTTTTTTCATTTCTAGATGAGTGTGAGAGTTGACCCCTATATGTATTACCCAGGTCTTAAAACTCAACTAACATAATAATAATGAGGTAAATCTTCATAAATTTAAAGAAAGTATGAAAGAGAGTAGAGGGGGGAATCAGAAATGAAAAGGTTGAGAACCTTTTGGGAGAATAAACTTTAAGGAACAAACATTTAAAAGGAGAATAAGAAAAAGCATTTTGAGAGTATTCTAAGTGGGAATGAGTGGAGAGAAACTTCTCCAGGAAGGATAACTTCAGTGAGCAAAGCACGGCATGTTATGCTTAAGAGATTGTAGTGCTTCAGTCTCTCATACTTTTCTAGGACCAAAGCAATCAGACTGTTGAGGAATTCTTTATTTGAAAAACAGATATACACACACATGCGTGCATGCACACATACACACTGAGTTAAAAATGATTGGGTTAAATGCAATAAACTTTAGAAAAAAAATTGATGTCTTCAGAGAAATCTGTGAAGTTGTTAAATCCAATGTAAAAATGACATGTGATATATAAAATGAAGTGCCAAATAACCAAAAAAAAATTCGAGAAAATAAAGGATAGTAATATTGTAATTGAATGAAAGTTTAAAAAGATAAATTGATGAAAATTAACCAGAAAGCAGCAGTGAAACACAAAATTTGACATATAAAACAGAAAAAAAAATGAGAGGAATAATATGAGATGATTCAACATACACTTATGTACTTTCCTATAAATGCATATCACATTGATTTATTTTTAAAATATTTTATTTATTTATTTATTTATTTATTTATTTATTTGACAGAGAGAGAGAGATCACAAGTAAGCAGAGAGGCAGGCAGAGAGAGAGGAGGAAGCAGGCTCCCCGCTGAGCAGAGAGCCCAATGTGGGGCTCAATCCCAGGACCCTGAGATCATGACCTGAGCCAAAGGCAGAGGCTTTAACCCACTGAGCCACCCAGGCGCCCCCATTATGCATTATTTTAATAAAATACTAAAGTGATATAAAAGTTATTTCAGTTAGTAATTTACATGTAGTCAAATTATTACAGATCTGAATCTCCAAATCTACTGTGAAATACCTACAACAGTGTTCTGGGTCTATATGAAGCAATTGATTTTCAATTAGTGTGTGGTCACTGTTAACTTTCAGAGGAAAAACCAGGAGAGCTGGTTTTGTTTATGAGTTAAAGAAATATTGCATTTGACATGGAAGCCACTATACATATTGAATATGTATTTCAAAATCTAATGTAAAGATCTATATTTGTATGTACAAATAGATTTCCCTTTTATTTTGATTTTTACACAATGACATAATGAAAACTAATCTATTTACACAGTATTTTCAAAAGATCTGCACCTGACTCAGTCTTTAACTCTAAGCAACAAACTGAGAGTTTCAGTTTGGAGGGATTCTCCTCCCCTCCAAGGGAAGGAGAGTGGGGTGTTGGGTGAGCCTGTTGGTGCATATTGAGGAGGGCACATATTGCATGGAGCACTGGGTGTGGTACATGAACAATGAATCTTGGAACACTAAAAAATAAGATTAAATTAATTGAAAAAAATACTTCATTAGACCTTTTGGATTTGACGTCGGCATTATTAACATTATACAGTGAAGAAAAAGGAAAAGAGATGGTTTTTTAGTGATTTTAAAAACTAAGCCTTGAACCTGCACAAGGTCTATACATGGCAGAGAAGATAGTACTATACATTTTCATCGACTATCTTCACTGGGTGGAAACTAACACGTGTTAAGATGTGTGCTGGGAATAAATTTTTTTAAATTATTTCTTTTATTTAAATCATTATTTAAAATCACATCTCCTCTTTCAGCTGTGTGATGCTATAGTTTTTTTTCTCCCCAAATATGTTTATTTTAATTTTCTAGTGTTTCAAGATTGATTATTCATGCACCACACCCAGTGCTCCATGCAATACATACCCTTCTCAATACCCACAACCAGGATCACCCAACACCCACCCCTCCCCTCCAAAACCCTCAGTTTGTTGCTCAGAGTCCACCGTATCTCCTGGTTAATCACCCCCTCTGACTTCTCCCCATTCAACCTTCCCTTCCTTCTTACAATGCCCTCCACGATTTTCTTTATACTCCACACGTGAGACCATAACATAATTGACTCCGCTTGACTTATTTCACTCCACATAATCTCTTCTAATCCTGCCCATGTTGATATAAAAGTTGGATATTCATCCTTTCTGATGGAGGCATAATATTCCATTGTATAGATGTACCACATCTTCCTTATTCACTCATCTGTTGAAGGGCATTTTGGTTCTTTCCACATTTTGGCTATTGTGGCCATTGTGGCTATGAACATTGGGTTACATGTGGCCTTTCTTTGTACTGCATCTGCTTCTTTGGGGTAAACACTGAGTAGTGCAATTGCAGAGTCATAGGGTAGCTCTATTTTTAATTTCCTGAAGAATCTCCATACTGTTTTCCAAAGTGGCTGCACCAACTTGCATTCCCACCAACAGTGGAGGAGGGTTCCCCTTTCTCCACATCCTCCCCAGCATTTGTTGTTAACTGTCTTGATGATTTTGGCCATTCTAACTGTTGTAAGGTGGTATCTCAGTGTGGTTTTGATTTGAATCTCTCTGATGGATAAAGATGCTGAACATTTCTTTTTCATGTGTCTGTTAGCCATTTGTATGTCTTCTCTGGAGAAGTGCTGGGAATAAATTTTGTTTAGTCCTGACCAATGGCTCTTGATGTTGATACAACCATCAAGATGGCTACAGATATTTGCAGATGATAAATCAAGTTTAAGAGATTTGAGGGAATTCATTGGTTCTTCTGCCTTAACTTAGATGCTTGATAGATGCAGATATGTATACACTAATTTTTTATTTAAAATTAATCCCATCAACACTGAAAAATTTTAGGCAGAATTTATTAAATGAAAACGGTTATTTTTAACTGCTGAAAACAAAATAGAAAAGAAAATATAATAGCTCTTAACCAAAAATTTACTAAAGATGAGAGTCAAGAACATACACAAATTCCTTTATGGCTAAATAAATTGGTTTAGTGCTTAGATTTTGTTCATCTCAATATATTTCTTGTTTCATCTTATTTGGAATTTTAATTGCATTTTCATTTGTCACTTGCAACAATGCGCCTTTAATCAATGGTGTAAATAATACACATATCACTCCCACATCCTCTAAATGAACTCTAGTCCATGTCTTGCTCAATGCCAAAGTTTCGCTAGGTGATTCTGGTTACAAAGAAACATCCTCTTCTGTATCATCTCCTCTGTAAGTTGCTTTGTAAAATATATATTCAATTCATTCCTACATCATAATGAGGAAGACTCTTTAATCAATGTCCAGGTTAGAAATTAACTGCATATTACCATTTTAATTTAGTTTAATAACATTTAATAAGCATTGTTTGCCTTACAGATATTCTTTTTCCTGTTTCCCATCTTCCTTTTAAATTGTAAGTAAAACTTGAAAAACATCACACTTTAGTGGTTCACATGTTCGTAGAATAAAGAGATTTTTCAAATAAAGTATCACTATTTTAAAAATGAAAACTGGATCTCAAGTGATGCAAAATAAATTATTTAAAACTATATAGTGATCCAGTGGCCAGTCTGGAAATGTGACGTCTAGACACCAATGTAGAACTTTCTTCTGAAGAAAACTAATCTCAAAGAAAGATCTTTCAGATAACTAAATAAACCTAGTCACATTTTTTGTCTGATATTTTGTCAGATTGTCACATAGATTTTGTCTGATTATTTGCATAGTTGCAACAAAAATGTGCATTTACCAAAGAAGTTTGCCCTTGTTTTCCCTAAAATTTTATAAGGAAACTCAGATTAAACTTTTAAGAGCATGGAATGTAAATTAAAAGCATCTTCACTGGTTTTCATATTAACTTGCTTTGCTCCCTCTCTTTTCAAGAACGTGTCATAATTTTGGATACTCTTGAGTGAACTTTTCCAAAAGGAGCTTCTTTTACTCATCTATAGGGGAAGAGTTCTATAAAAGACCTATCGAAAATAAATAAATAAATTAAAACTATCAAAATTTTTTTCCCCAGGACTACCTTGAAACTATTGGCTCCACAATGTCTACCTCAGCTCTTTGAAAAAATTTGTTCATAATTGTATCTGTATGTTCATAGATAATAAATATTTTGCATTGCTATCAGCTATCTAGATTTTACAGCATTGTGAAATGATTTTCCTAGAATGAATCAGATTACAGAGAGGAGAATCTTCTGGAGTCTAGCCAAGCACAGTTCTCTACATTATCTCTTCAATACCTGAAATTTTTCGTGCCTTCTAACAACTGATTCTATTAAAAAGGACAAAGAATATTGACTCTTTAATGCTTTAGTGACTTAGAAATTAATATTCTTATTAAATGTTTAAGAAATGTGTACTTTTATTTGTTTAAATGGTTATAGAGCTTGTGATCAATAATGATTTTATTGAATAAAAAGATCTAAAATGAACAGTGCTCATATGTGCATATATCTGGGTGCTTCTATAAGTGCCTTGATGAAATATCACAATGTTGAAGCAGCATTTTTAGATAAGTGAGAAAATTAGTAGTTGGATATTTTGAGAGATATCTGATTTGTCAGTACATACTTTGAGTTTGGCTTCAGATTGAAGATATATTTATCTTGCTTTATTGCAAAAACATGCTGCAGATTGTTTGGAGCCAATGCTAGATATAATTCTAGTTCTTCACTTACTAGAAATGTAAAGTTGAATTAATGAATTCAACTCTCTGAACCTGCACCTCATAAGTAGTGAAATCGAAATCACAAGATACATTCTCACATCTTTTAAAGTGGCTATTATTATAAATAATGATAATGATGATGATGATATGATATGATAACAATGAGTATTGGAGAGTGCAGAGAACACAAAACACTTGAGTCTTTTTAATGGGAATACAAATTGGGGGAGTGGCAGGATGGCAGAGAAGTAGGATACACTGCTTTAGTTGGTCCCCTAACGTAAGCTAAATATTCACCAGAACACTCTGAACACCCATGAAGTCAGTCTTAGATATAAGATTATACACTTCTGGATCCCTACAGGGACAGAAGACAGCAGTGGAAAAGTAACGCAGAGTGGGAACACTTGGACTGATATCAAAGGATAAACAGAAGGTTGAGGGAGCCACCAGAAGCAACCCAAGGAAAGCAATACCCGAAAGTGAAAGTGCCCTGCGCTTGGGGACCAGCATTAACTTGAACTCTGGCTAAAAGCACTCAAAAAGGGCAAAAGATCTTAAGGGGCAACTGGTGGAATCTGGCAGTCATGGGCACGGGCCTAAGCCCACATTCTCAGGATGGTCATCACTGGCAACCACCTGTGTCAGAAAGAGTCTGGCACGGCCTCCAGTCTGTGGTCCTGAGCCCATGGCATTCCATTGCTTGCACCACCACTTGGGCTGGGTGCACTCTGGCCCAAACAAGAGAGATCCCTGGCATGAACACCGCTCAGGACCCTTCAGCCAGTAGCCTTCTGTGGCCTTCACAACCCTGGGGTCTGAGCACACTCTTGCCCATGCCTAAGAGAGCCTAGTGAGGGCACCAGCTGGTGATCTCCAGCACCACCACCTTCTGCGACCAGCAGCAGGGTCTGCATACTCCCAGCCCATGCTTTAGAGAATCCAGTGCAATCTCAAGTCAGAATCCTTCTGCCACCAGCCTTCCATGACCTGCATGACTGGGGGTCTGAGTGTACCCAGTGTGAACCTGGACCCCAGAAAGCAGTCCTGGCAATGGCAGACAGTGGAAGCAGATTCCCAGGACCAATATTACTTGTAGTTTTAGTGGTACAGGGGTGCAGAGACAAGTGGGGGCCTCAGGTGACCACTGAGATGGTGGATGGAGGTGTGTACCACCTATGCGAGGTTGCACTGTGCAGTGGAATTTGCAGAGAGGGAGTCCATGTGTTCTGGACAACCCAGAGTGGAGCAGAATGAGGTTTCTCTCTGAGATAGAAGTCTGGGTGCAGACAGATTCTTTGCTCAGACCTTCTGAAAAGCTGCCAAGAGCCACCCAAGAACAAAAACATTCAGAGAGCAAAAGCCTGAAAAAACAGTTTTCACAGAGCCCAGCCCCTTGAGAACCAGCAGCATGACTCAACTGAAGCAAGACTGACTGGAAAACAATGTGGCAGGCCCCTCCCTGAGAAAACAAACCAAAAGCAAGAGGACAGTATCCACGGAGTCCCCATAAAAGTGTAAAACCCCAACATCATGAGAAAACAATATATTAAGGTCCTCGTATTGCCCTAAAACCCATATATTTCATATATACAACTTTTTTTTAACTAGCTCTCATGATTCTAGTGCTTTTAATTTTTTAACCTGCTTACCATTACAACTAGAGGTTTAATACAACATCTTCCATGCAATACATGCCTCCTTTCACCTTGTTGGAGGAAAACATGGTGACAACATAGAATCTCTAAGGCTGGAACTGAGAGACAATCTGGCAGAAGTTAAAAATGCTATCAGTGAGAACCAATCTAGTCTAAACATTCTAACAGCCAGGGTAACCAAGGTAGAAGATACAATTAGTGATCTAGAGGACAAACTGATAGAGAAGTAGGAGGAATGGAACAAACAGCTTAGAAGCAATGAGAACATAATTAAGGAAATAAATGGTGCCATGAAATGTTCCAAAGTCAAAATTATTGGGATCCCTGAGGGCGTGGAGAAAGAGAGAAGACTAGAAGATATAGTTGAACAAATTCGGGATGAAAATTTCCCCAATCAGGGGAATGGAATAAGTGTTCATTTCCTACACTTGATCTTAGCCAAAAGGCCAAGAAGCGATAAGTGTTCATTTCCTAAAGGCAAAGAGGACACCATTCAAGATCAACGAATCTAGAAAAGCATCCAGACCCTTGATTGTAAAGTTCATGAATTATAATTATAGACAAGAGTTCTTAAGGGAAGCTTGGGGGAAGAAATTGCTACAGAGGAAGACCCGTCAGAATAATATCATACCAGTCCACAGAAATCTGGCAAGTCATAAAGGGCTGTCAAGACATATTCAGGGCACTAAATGAGAAGAACATGCAACCAAGAATACTTTATAGAGCAAGGCTGACATTCAAAACGGATGAAGAGATAAAGAACTTCGAAGACCAGCAAGGTTTAATAGTATGTGACCACCAAGCTGGCACTGCAAGAAATATTAAGGGTGTTCTATAAAAGAAGAAAGAACACATGGCTGACAAAGAGCAGAAACTTATAATCTATAGAAACAAGGACTTCACAGGCAACATGATGTCAATAAAAACTTATGTTTCAATAACCACTCTCAATGTTAACAGCCTAAACACTCCCATAAAGTGGCACAGGGTTTCAGAATAGATAAAACGAAAGGACCCATCCATATGATGTCTACAAGAGACACATTTGGAAACTAAAGATACATCCAGACTGAAAGTGAAGTGATAAAGAACCATCATTCATGTCAGCAGACATTCTTCAACATAGAAGTCATACAAATTGCTAACAGACATGAAAAAATGCTCATCATCATTAACCATCAGGGAGATACAAATCAAAACCACATTGAGATACCACCCTACACCACGTAGAATGGCCGAAATCAACAAAAAGGTAAACAACAAGTGTTGGAGAAGATGTGGAGAAAGGGGAACCCTCTTATACTATTAGTGGGAATGCAGGTTGGACCAACTACTTTGGAAATCAGTATGGAGATTCCTGAAGAAATTAAAAATAGAGCTACTCTATGACCCTGCAATTGCACTACTGGGTATTTATCCCAAAGATACAGATGTAATGAAAAGAGGGCCACATGTACCCTAAAGTTCATAGCAGCAATGGCCACAATCGCCAAACTGTGGAAAGCATCATGATGCCCTTCAACAAACAAATGGATAAGGAAGATATAGTCCATATATACATTGGAATATTATGCCTCCACAAGAAAGGATGGATACCCAACTTTTTTATCAACATGGATGGGACTGGAAGAGATTATGCTAAGTGAAAAAAGTCAAGCAGAGAGAGTCAATTATCATATGATTTCACTTACTTGTGGAGCATAATGAAAAACTTGGAGGACACTAAGAGAAGGAAAGGAAAATTGAATTGGGGAAAACCACAGGGGGCGATAAAGCATGAGAGACTGTGGACTCTGAGAAATAAATTGAGTGTTTTGTATGGGAGGAGTTGTGGGCTTGGGTGAACCTGGTGGTGAGCATTAAAGAGGGCACATATTGCATAAAGCACTGTGTGTTGTGCATAAACAATGAATCCCAGAACACTGAAAAAATAAAGTTAAATTAAAAAAAATGTGAATATAAATTGGTACAGTCGTTATGGAAAATAGTAGAGAAATGCTTCAAAAAGTTAAAAATAAAACTACCATATGATCAAACAATCCCACATCTGGACATATACCCAAAGGAAATAAAATGAAATGAAATCACATTTGAAGATATACTTGTACTCTTATAATCATTTTGTGGTGTTATTCATAATAGATAAAATATGAAAATTAATGTATATATTCTTTGGCAAATAGATATGTCTATAAAAGAGATATAGTGTCTATAAAATGGGCAAATCTATTTGCCAAAGAATACACACACATATATATAATGCTTATATATGGAATATATATATATATATATATATATATATATATATATATATAATCACACACCAACACCAACTTGGATCCTCCTGGAGGATATTAAGCTGCATGAAATAAAGCAGACACACAAGAAAACACTTATAATTACAATTGTATATGGAATCTAATAATCAACTTTTGGAAGTACAATATAGGATGGCAATTTTCAGTGACTAAAGGGAGGGAGAAATGGGAAGATGTGGTTCAGATGCTACAGTTTCCAGTACACACGCTAAACAAGATCTATTGTGCAGTAGTTTAAATACAGTTAGCAGTATTTTATATTTGAGTGTTTCTGTTAGAGTAGAACTCACCAGTTAGTAATATTCCCACAATTAAAAAAAAATGCTGGGGGGAGGAGCAAGACGGTGGAGGAGTAGGAGGTTGAGGTAGTCAGATACCATAAGTTCAGCTAGATAGTTATGGAACCATTCTAAAAGCCAGCATACTCAACAGGAGAGAGAAGAGAGGAAGAACAACAATTCTAGGAGCAGAAAATCGACCACTTTCCTAAAGGTAGGATGTTTCGAAAAGTGAATCCAAAGCAATGGGAAGAGAGACCACAGGGAGAGGGGCTGGCTCCCTGTAGCCACAGAGCCGCAGAGCACAAAATCAGAACTTTTGGAGTCTGCTCCACTGAGGGACATCACACCAGAGGCTAGGTGGTGGATTTACTGCTCACAGGAATAGTGTGGTTTCAGGTCCCATGAGGTCACAAAAGAATCTGGGGTGTCTGAGTGCAGCAGTGCTCACAGGTGTCAGGGCAGATAAGCTGGTGGCAGAGAAGGAGCCCTGGACTGTGCTATCAGCTCGGGCTTTCCTTAGACTGTGATCTGAGGCACAGTCGGGCCATGGCTCTTCAAGCTTGGACCCTGCAGAGCCAGCTTGGAGAGACTCCCTCCTTCCTCCTCTGAGAGGAGTGGTATGGGAGCACGCAGCATGAATCTGCTGGGTTTGGAGACTTGAGACGGGGATGTGCCAGAGATAGAGGAGCTCTGCCATGGGTGGCTGAGCCCGGAGCTTGGGTGAGGAACAGGGAGACAGGAATAATAGACTACCTTCATCTAAGGGTGCACTAAAGAGCGGGGCCCTGAGCACTCGGATCCATTGGCTGGAGACTGAGAGGCAGCCATTTGCATTCCTGGCCTCCAGGGCTGTACTAAAAGAACTCAGGGAACAAAGACTCCTGAGAGCGAACCTGAGCAAATTGCTTGGCGCATCCCCTGGCAAGGCAGGGCAATTCCAACTCGGGCAAAGACATTTGAGAATCAAGGCAAAAGGCATCTCCCCAGAAGATCAGTGAGAATATCCAGCCAAGCCCAAGTTCATCAATCAGTGAAAATTGTGGAATTCCAGATTATTTTTCTCTGCCACTCATCTATTCTTAGCTCCATAAAATGACAAGGCGGAAAAACCCACCACAAAAAAAAGAACAAGAGACAGTACCTAAAGCTAGAGACCTAGTTAATAGTGACATTAGTACTATGTCATATATAGAGATCAAAATGACAGTTATCAAGGTGCTGGCTGGGATCAAAAAAAAGCATGGAAGATACTAAAGAATCCTTTTAGTATTAGGGATAAGAATCCCTTTCTGGAGAAATAAAATCCCTTTTGGGAGAAATGAAAGAACTAAAAACTAACCAAGTGGAAATCAAAAAAGCTATTACACAGTTCAACAAAAAATGGAAGCCCTTACTGATAGAATAAATGAGGCAGAAAGAATTAGTGATATAGAAGACCAAATGACAGAGAATAAAGAAGCTGAGAAAAAGAGAGACAAATATTGGACCACAAGGGGAGAATTCAAGAGATAAGTGATACTGAGATACAACAATATTAGAATAATACGGATCCCAGAAGAAAAAGAAAGAAAGAAAGAGGCAGAAGGTATATTGGAGTAAATTATTGCAGAGAATTTTCCTAATCTGGCGAAAATAACAAGCATCAAAATCCGAAAGAAACAGAGAACCCTCCTCAAAATCAATAAAAATAGGTCTACACACTGTCATCTAACAGTAAAACTGCACGTCTTAGTGACAAGGAGAAAATCCTAAAAGCAGCTCAGGAAAAGAAGTCTGTAACATGAGAGACTATGGACTCTGAGCAACAGTCTGACGGTATTGGAGAGGAAGAGGTGAGGGGTTTGGTGAGCCTGGTGGTTGGTATTGAGGAGGGCACACATTGCATGGAACATTGGGTGTGGTAAATGAACAATTATTCTTGTAACACTGAAAAGATAAAATAAACATATGTGGGAAGAAAAAAATAAAAGAAATAAAATAAAAGAAGTCTGTAACATAAAAAGGCAAAAATGTTAGATTGGCAGCAGAACTATCCACAGAGACCTGGCAGGCCAGAAAGGGCTGGCATGATATATTCAGAGCACTAAATCAGAAAATTGTGCAGCCAAAAATATTATACCCACCTAGGCTGTTACTGAAAATAGATGGAGAGATAAAAAGCTTCAAGAACAAACAAAAACTAAAGGAATTTGCAAACACCAAACCAGCTATACAGCAAAATTTGGAAAGGGTGTCCTCTAAGCAAAGAGAGAGCCTAAATGGAACAGAGACCAGAAAGGAACAGAGACAATATACAGATAACAGTCATCTTACAGGCAATACAATGGCACTAAATTCATATCTATCAATAGTTACCCTAAATGTAAATGGGCTAAATGTCCGAATCAAAAGACACACAGAATCAGAATGGATAAAAAAAAAAAAAAAAGACCCATCGATATGCTGTTACAAGCAACTCATCTTAGACCCAAAGACACCTCCAGTTTTAAAGTGAGGGGTTGGAAAACAATTTACCATGCTAATGGACATCAAAAGAAAGCTGGGAGGCAATCCTTATATCAGATAAATAAGATTTTAAGCCAAAGACTATAATAAAAGATGAGGAAGGAGACTATATCATACGTAAAGGGACTGTCCAACAAGAAGATGTAACAATTGTAAATATCTATGCCCCTAACAGGAGTGTAGCCAATTATAAAAACCAATTAATAACAAAGTCAAAGAAACACATCAACAATAATACCATAATAGTAGGGGACTTTAATACCCTCCTCACCAAAGTGGACAGATCATCTAAGCAGAAGATCAAAAGGAAATAAAGGTTCTAAATGACACACTGGAACAGATGGATATCACAGATATATTCAGAACATTCCACCCCAAAGCAACAGAATACACATTCTTCTCTAGTGCACATGGAACATTCTCCAGAATAGATCACATCCTGGGACACAAATCAGGTCTCAACTGATACCAAAAGATTGGAATCATTCCCTGCATATTTTCTTACCACAATGCCATGAAACTAGAACTCAAACACAAGGGGAAAGTTGGAAAGAACTCAAATACATGGAGGCTAAAAAGCATCCTACTAAAGAATGAATGGGTCAACCAGGAAATTAAAGAAGAATTAAAAAAATTCATGGAGACAAATGAAAAGGAAAACACAACTGTTTAAAATCTTGGGATACAGCAAAGGCAGTCCTGAAAGGAAAATATATAGCAATACAAAACTTTCTCAAGAAACAAGAAATATATGAAATACATAACCTAACCCTACACATAAAGGAGCTGGTGAAAGAACAGCATAGAAAGCCTACACCCAGCAGAAGAAGACAAATAATAAAGATCAGAGTATAAATCATTAAAATAGGAACCAAAAGAACAGTAGAACAAATCAATGAAACTAGGAGCTGTTTCTTTGAATGAATTAATAAAATTGATAAACCCTTGGCCAGACTTATAAAAAAAAAAAAAGTACCCAAAAAAATAAAATCTCTGAATGAAAGAGGCGAAATTAAAAACAACAGCAAAAAATACAAACAATCATGAGAACATATTACGAGCAACTATATGCCAGCAAATTAGACAATCTGGAAGAAATGGATGCATTCCTAGAGACACACAAACTACCAAAACTCAACCAGGAAGAAATAGAAAACCTGAACATACCCATAACCATGGGGTGATTGAAACAGTCATCAAAAATCTCCCAAGAAACACGAGCCCAGGGCCAGATGGTTTCCCAGGGGAATTTTACATAACATATAAAGAAGAATTAATACCTATACTCCTGAAATTGTTCCAAAAAATAGAAAAGGAAGGGAAACTTCCAAACTGATTTTATGAGGCCAGCATTACCTTGAACCCAAAACCAGACAAAGACTCCATAAAAAAGAATTATAGACCAATATCCTTGATGAACGTGGATGGACAAATACTCAACAAAATACTACCCAATAGGATTCAATGTCACATTCACCAAGACAAAGTGGGATTTATTCTTGGGCTACAAGTTTGGTTCAACATTCACAAATCAATCAACATAATACAATACATTAATAAAAGAAAGAACAAGAACCATATGATACTCTCAATTGATGCTGAAAAATTATTTGACAAAGTAGAACGTCCTTTCCTGATCAAAACTCTTCACAGTGTCGGCATAGAGGGCACATTCCTCAACATCATCAAAGTCATCTATGAAAAACACACAGCGAATATCATTGTCAATGGGGGAAAGCTGAGAGCTTTTCCCCTGAGATCAGGCACATGGCAGGGATGCCCACTATCTCCACTGCTGTTCAACAAAGTCCTAGAAGTCCTACCCTCAGCAATCAGGCAACAAAAAGAAATAAAAGGCATCCAAATTGGCAAAGAAGAAGTCAAACTCTCAGTCTTTGCATATGATATGATACTTTATGTGGAAAACCCAAAAGACTCCACTCCAAGACTGCTGGAACTCATACAGGAATTCAATAAAGTGTCAGGATATAAAATTAATGCACAGAAATCAGTTGCATTCCTATACACAAACAACAAAACAGAAGAAAGAGAAATTAAGGAGTCGATTCCATTTACAATTGCACCCAAAACCATAAGATACCTAGGAATAAACCTAAACAAAGAGGCAAGGAATATGTACTCAGAAAAGTACAACGTGCTCATGAAAGAAATGGAGGAAGACACAAGGAAATGGAAAAACGTCCATGCTCAAGGATTGGAAGAACAAATATTGTGAAAATGTCTATGCTACCTAAAGCAATCTATACATTTAATGCAATACCTATCAAAATACCATCCATTTATTTCAAAGAAATGGAAAAAATAATCCTGAAATTTATATGGAACCAGAAAAGACCACGAATAGCCAGAGGAATATTTGAAAAGAAAACCAAAGTCAGTGGCATCAAAATTCCAGACTTCAAGCTCTATTACAAAGCGGTAATCATCAAAACAGTGTGGTACTGGCACAAAAACAGACACATAGATCAATGGAACAGAATAGAGAGCCCAGAAATGGAACCTCCACTCTATGGTCAACTAATCTTCGACAAAGCAGGAAATAATATTCAATGGAAAAAAGACAGTCTCTTCAACAAATGGTGTTGGGAAAACTGGACAGCCTCATGCAAAAGAATGAAACTGCACCATTTTCTTGCACCACACACAATAATAGACTCAAAATGTATCAAAGACCTCAATGTGAGGCAAGACTCCATCAAAATCCTGGAGCAGAACACAGGCAGCAACCTCTTCGACCTCAGCCTCAGCAACTTCTTCCTACAAACATCTCCAAAGGCAAGGGAAGCAAAGGCAAAAATGAACCACTGGGACTTCATCAAGATCAAAAGCTTTTGCACAGCAAAGGAAACTGCCAACAAAACCAAAAGACAACTGACAGAATGGGAGAAGATATTCACAAATGACATAACAGGTAAAGGGTTAGTATCCGAAATCTATAAAGAACTTCTCAAACTCAACACCCAAAGAACGAATAATCCAATCAAGAAATGGACAGACTATATGAACAGACATTTCAGTAAAGAAGACATCCAAATGACCAACAGATACATGAAAAAATGCTCAACATCACTCGGCATGAGAGAAATACAAATCAAAACC
>CM052809.1:3264466-3281996 GCA_028533885.1 Nasua narica | reverse complement strand
GTCAGGAAACGACACATGTTGGCGAGGATGCAGAGAAAGGGGAACCCTCCTACACTGTTGGTGGGAATGCAAGCTGGTACAGCCACTCTGGAAAACAGTATGGAAGTTCCTCAAAATGTTGAAAATAGAGCTACCCTATGACCCAGCAATCACACTACTGGTTATTTACCCTCAAGATACAAAAGTAGTGATCCAAAGGGTCACATGCGCCTGAATATTTATGTTTATAGCAGCAATGTCTATAACAGCCAAACTATGGAAAGACCCTTGATGTCTGTCAAAAGATGAATGGATAAAGAATTGATATATATATATATATATCATTCATCAAAAGATGAATGGATAAAGAATTTATATATATATATATATATATATACACACACACACACACACACACACACACACACACACACACACACACACACACACAATTGTATACTATGCAGCCATCAAGAGAAACGAAGTCTTGCCATTTGCAACGATGTGAATGGAATTAGAGTGTATTATGCTAAGTGAAATATGTCAGTCAGAGTAAGATAATTATCACATGATCTCTCTAATATGAAGAATTTGATAGGTAGGGTGGGAGGGTTGTGGGGGGGTGGGGGAGATAAATGCAACAAGATGGGATGGGGAAGGAGACAAATCATAAGAGACTCCCAAACTCATGAAACAAACTAAGGGTGGTGCAGAGGTAGGGGGTAGGGTTAAGGATATTGCGGAGGTTATGTGCTATGCTAACTGCTGTGAAATGTGTAAGCCTGATGATTCACATATATGTACCCTGGGGTAATAATACATTATATGTTAATAACTAAAAAGGAAAAAGTGGAAAGAATGCTAAGTGAGTTGTTGCACATGCTAATTAGTGTGTAGTGATTATTTTAAAGTACATTATCTTTTATTTTAAATATTTTATTTATTTATTTGACAGATAGAGAGAAAGAGATCACAAGTAGGCAAAGAGGCAGGCAGAGAGAGTAGGGGAAGCAGGCTCCCTGCTGGGCAGAGAGCCTGATATGGGGCTTAATCCCAGGACCCTGAAATCACGACCTGAGCCAAAGGCAGAGGCTTTAACCCACTCAGCCATCCAGTTTCCCATTGTGTAGTATCTTTTTTAAAAAGATTTTATTTATACCATTTATATTCTGAGTAACTTTTAAAAGGTATGAATTTAGTGCCATTTTATTCCGTATTTCTGTAGATTGTCTCTGTTACTTTATAGTCTATATGACTCTTGGATTATCTCTTCATTTACAGAATTTCCCTTGGTATTTCTTGCAATACTGTCTTTTTGGTGACATATTCTTTCAGTTTCTGTCTGTCCTGGAAACTCTTTAACTGCTTACATTCTATATGATAACCTTGCTGGAGAAAGTATTCTTTGCTGCATGTTCTTCTCATTTAGTACCCAGGCTATGCCTTGCACCACTTTCTGGCCTGCCAGGTTACTATAGAAAGGTCTGATGTTATTCCGATGTTCCTCCTCTGTACATAATAAATTTCTTCCTCCTAGCTTCTCTCACGATTACTTTCTTGGGTCTAGGATTTGCAAGCTTCACTATTATATATTGAGACAATGATCTGTTTTTATCGATTTTGAGAGCAGTACTCACTGCCTCTTGGACGGGAATGGTTGTTTTCTTCCCCTGATTAGGGAAGCTCTCAGCCATGATTTGCTCAAATATACCTTCTAGCCCTCTCTCTCTCCTCACTCTTGGGTACCAATGATCTTGATATTGGGTTTTTTCAATGTATCATTAAATTCTCTCAGTCTCCCTTCTGTACTATGAGTGATTTTTCTCTCTGTTCTTTAATTTTCCTTCTTTCCATCAGTATGTCTTCTGTTTTACTTACTCTAGCTGTTAGAGCATCCAATTTAGACTGCATCTCATTCATAAAATTTTTAAGTTGTCTGATTAAATCTCATTTCTGCCCATAAAATTCTGTATTGTTATGTATGCTTCTTTTCAAGTCTAGTTATTATCTTTATAATTTCTATCCTGAATGTTATCTTTGATGTCTTGCTGACATCCGTATCCATTTGTTCTGTGTCAGAGAAATTTGCTTTTGGTTCATCCCTTTGTTGCGTTCTCCTCATAGTCATTCTGCTGAAGGATGGTTGAGCAAGTGAACAGAGTCCAAAATATAAACCACAACCCAAGCAAAATGCACCCTATAAAAAATATGAAGTGGTCAGAATCTGTTAGATAGAGAAGCAAAGCCAAGATGATCCAAAACAAGTAAAAGTGGTGGACTATAATTTCTCAGGGGAGACAAAGTATAACAATAGGGGGAACATATCTCAACATCCTAAATGCCATCAATGGAAAGCCTACAGTGAATATCATTCTCAATCGGGAAAAAGAGAGATTTTTTCCCTTAAGGTCAGGATCGTGACAGGGATTTCCACTCTCACTACTATTGTTCAACATAGTACTAGAAATCTTAGCTTCAGCAATTAGACTACAAAAATAAATAAAATGTATTTAAATGGGCAATGAAGAAGTCAAACTCTCTCTTCACAGATGACATGATACTTTATATGCAAACCCAAAGGAATCCACCCCAAAATTTCTAGAACTCATACAGCAATTCAGCAATGTGGCAGGTTTCAAAATCAATGCACAGAAATCAGTTGTATTTCTATAAACAATGTAACTGTAGAAAGAGAAATTAAAGAATAGATCCAATTTAAAATTGTACAAAAAACCATAATATACCTTGGAATAAACCTAACCAAAGGGTAAAAGATTTGTACTCTAGGAACTACAGAACACTGGTTAATGAAATTGAAGAAGACACAAAGAGATAGAAAAACATGATATGCTATGAATTAGAAGAATAAACATCATTAAAATATCTATGCTGCTCTGAGCAATCTGCACATTCAATACGATCTCTATCAAAATACCATTGACATTTTTCACAGAGCTAAAACAAACAATCCTAAAATTTTCATGGAATCAGAAAAGACCCCTAATCATTAAGGGAATATTGAAAAAGACAACTAAACCTGGAGGCCTCACAGTGTCTGTCTTCAAGCTCTATTACAAAGCTGTGATCATCAAGACAGCATGATATTGGAACAAACAGACACATAGTTATATGGAACAGAATAGAGAACACGTAAGGATCCTCTACTCCATAATCGATTAAACTTTCACAAAGTTTGAAAGAATAGCCAATCCAAAAAAAAAAAAAGACATTCTCTTCAATAAATGGTGCTGGGAAAATTGGACAGACACATGAAGAAGACCATTTTCTTACACTGTAAACAAAATAAACCTAAAATGGATGAAGGATCTAAATGTGAGGCAGGAATCCTGCCTCCTTAATCCTGAATCCTTAATATATTAGAGGAGAACACAGGCACTAACCTCTTTGACCTTGGACAAAACAACTTTTTTAAAGACTTATCGCTAAAAGCAAGGGAAACAAAAGCAAAAATGAACTAATGGGACTTCAGCAAGATAAAAGGCCTCCACACAGTAAAGGAAACAATCAATAAAAATAAAAGGCAATCCATGGAATGTGAGAAGATATTTGCAAATTATATTACAGATAAAGGGCTGGTATCCAAGATCCATAAAGAACTTCTCAGAGGGGCAGCAAGATGGTGGAGAAGTAGGAGATCCTGTTGCAACCTGTCCCCTAAAGTGAGCTGGTTATCTACCAGAACATGCTGAAAACCCATGAAATCAGCCTGAGGAGCAAGATTTTTCACCTCTGGATCTCTATGGGTGCAGAAGACAGCAGTGGAGAGGTAAAACAAAGTGGGAACACTGGAACTGATATTGGAGGATAAACAAAAGGGGGAGGGAGCCACCAGAAGCAATCCAAGGAGAGTAATACCCCAAAGGGACCTGCCCAGTGGTTGGGGACCAACATTAATGTAAAGTTCAGTTAAAAACACTTAAAAAGAGCAAAAGGTTATGAGGAGCAACTAGTTGAAGGGGTGATTGTGAGAACGGGCCTGGGCCCATCTTTCCAGGAAGGACACCACTTGCCATAAAGAGAGACTGGTGGAGGGCATCCAGTCCGTGTTTCATGAACCTGCAGCTTTCCAATCCTTGTACAATTTTGTGGGTGGGACACACCCCTGCAAGGGCCTTAGAGACTCTGCTGTGGTCCAGGAGCCTGCAGCTTTTCTCTGTCTCCAGCATTCTTTGGACTGAGTGCACAACAAACTGCAAGAAATTCATAGCATGCGGGAGGATCTGGGTGCTCCCAGACAGCCCCAGAGAGAATGCCAACAGTTGGCCTAATCTCCAGGAGGAATCTAAGCACACCCTGCACAGACCTGGAGCCCAGAGAGCACTCGCAGAGCCACTTAACGGTGGCCGGGGGTGCACACCACCTCTGACAGACTGCTCTGTGAGCAGAATTTTGTGTAGGGTAGTGTGTGTTCTGGACCAACCAAAGGGGAGCAGACTGAGGCTTCTCTGTGATGCAGAGGTCTGGGTACCTACGGGCAGATTACTTGCTTGTACTCTCCAAAAAGCTGAAAAAGCTATAAAAGGCCAAAAACCTTCAGAGAGCAAAATACTGAGAAACCGGTTGCCACAGAATGCAGCCCATTGATTGGGGAGCAAGGTAACGAAACTCAAGGAAGATTGACTGGAAAACAAAGCTGTAGGCCCCTCACCCAGAACACAAGTCACAAAACAAAAGGGCAATAACCACAGGGTCCCCATAAAATTTTAAATTCCCAGCATCAGGGGAAATCAATATATTAAGCTCCTGATACTACCCTCAAATCTGTATATTTCATAGATACAAGTTTTTTTCTTTCTAATTTACTTTCTTTTTTTTCACTTGTTTTCACATGTCTTTTTTTTTTAATATTCTTAAACGACTTAACATTACAACTAGTGACTTAATAAAACAATAAACTGAGGAAAACTTGACTCGCCCAAGAGGAGTTATAACCACCCTCCCATCTTTTCCTGTCAGTGTTTCTATGTATTTGCTTTTGTTCTGGTATTTTATAAATCTTGTTCCTGGGGTTTGTTTGGACTAGATTATTTTCTTTCTTGTTATTTACAAGAAATATTAAAGGGTGTTCTATAAAAGTAGAAAGAACTCATGAGTGATTTAGAACAGAAATTTACTATCTATAGAAACAAGGACAACACAGGCAACATATCAATAAAAACTTATCTTTAAATAATCACTCTCAATGTGAACAGACTTAATGCTCCGATAAAATGGCAAAGGGTTGAAGAATGGATAAAACGACAGGACCTCTCCATATGCTGTCTACAAGAGATACATTTGGAACCAAAAGATGCATCCAGACTGAAAGTGAAAGGATGGAGAAACATTTTTCATGCCAATGGGCCTCAAAAGAAAGCTGGGGTAGCAATTCTCATATGGGATAAATTAGATCTTAATGTAAAGACTGTAGTCAGAGATACAAAAGGATACAACATCATTTTTAAAGGATCTATCCTCCAAGAAGATGTAACAATTTTTAACATTTATGCCCCAAATACAGGAGCAGGCAACTACACAAGCCAACTGTTAATCAAAATAAAGTCATATTGATATGAATACATTAATAGTAGGAGATCTTAACATGCCCTTCTCAGTAACAGACAGATCATCTAAACACAAAATCAATAAAGAAACAAGTGCTTTGGAATGACACTTTGGACCACATGGACCTCATAGATATATACAGAACATTCCACCTTAAAACAACGGAATACTCATTCTTCTCCAGCGCACATGGAATTTTCTCCAGGAGAGACCACATACTGTGTCACAAATCAGGACTCAACCTATATCAAAAGATTGAGATTATCCTCTGCATATTCTCAGACCACAATGCTTTGAAACTGGAACTCAACCACAAGAAAGTTTGGAAGGAATTCAAACACTTGGAGGCTAAAGACCAACCTGCGGAACAATGCTGGGATCAACCACAAAATCAAAGATAAACTTAAACAATTCTGGGATACCAATGAGAATGAAGACACATCAATCCAATACCTATGGGACACGGCAAAGGTGGTCCTTAGGGGGAAATACATAGCCATTCAACCTCACTTAAAAAAAAAGAAAAGAAAAGAAAAGAAAAATCTCAAATATGCCAGCTCTCTTTACACCGTGAAGAACTGGAAAATCAACAACAAATTAAGCCAACCAAATGCACAAGAAGGGAAATAATCAAGATTAGAGCAGAAATCAACAAGTTAGAAGCTAGAAAAACAGTTGAATAAATACATGAATCCAGAAGTTAGTTTTCTGAAAGAATCAAAGAGATTTGATAAGCCACTGGCAAAACTAATCCAAAAGAAAGCAGATAGGACCCTAATTAACAAAATTATATGAAAGGGGAGAGATCAAAACTAATCCAAAGAAATAGAAACAATCATCAAAAATTATTATCAATAGCTATATGCCAATAAATTAAACAACCTAGAAGAAATGGATGCATTCCTGGAAACCCATAATCTTCCAAGACTGAAAAAGGAAGAAATTGACAACCTGAATAGGCCAATATCAAGTAATGAGATTGAAGCAGTGATCAAAACACTCCCAAAAAACAAGAGTCCAGGACCTGATGGATTCCCTGGGGAATTCTACCAACCTTTCAAGGAATAAATAACACCTATTCTCCTGAAACTATTTCATAAAATAGAAACAGAAGGAAAATTTCCAGACTCTTTCTATAAAGCCAGCATTACCCTGATCCCCAAACGAGGCAAAGACCCCACCCAATAGAAGAATTTCAGACCAATATCCCTAATGAATATGGATGCCAAGATTCTCAACAAGATCCTAGCTAATAGTCCCAACAGAACATTCAAAAGATTATTCATCATGACTAGGTAGGATTTATCCTGGGGATGCAAGAGTTCTTCAACATTCTCAAATCAATCAATGTGATAGAATAGATCAATAATAGAATGGAGAAGAACCCCATGGGGGGTTCAGCATCCATTCTTTATTAAAATTATTGAAAATATAGGGATAGAAGGAACATTCAACAACAACATAAAATCTATCTATGAAAAGGTCACAGCAAATATCAAAGTCAATGGGGAAAAGCTGACAGCCTTTCCATTGAGATTAGGAAAACGACAAGATGCCCATTTTCTCCACTCTTGTTCAACATATTAGCAAAAGTCCTAGCGGCAGCAACCAGAAAACCAAAAGAAATAAAAATCTCTCTCTTTGCAGATGACACGATACATTATATGGAAAACTGAAAGGACTCCACCCCCAAACTACTACAACTAATACAGCAATTCAGTAATGTGGCAGGATTCAAAATCAATGCACATAAATCAGTTGCTTTCCCATACACTAAGAATGAAAATATGGAAAGGGAAATTAGAGAATCGACTCCATTTACTCTAGCACCCAGAACCATAAGACACCTGGGAATAAACCTAACCAAAGAGGTAAAGGATCTGTACTCAGGTAACCACAGAAAACTTATGAAAGAAATTGAAGAAGACACAAAAAGGTGGAAAAACATTCCATACTCATGGATCAGAAAAATAAACATTGTTAAAATGTCTATACTGCCCAGAGCAATCTACACTTTCAATGCTATCCAGATCCAAATTCCACCAGTTTTTTCAAAGGGCCGGAGCAAGCAATCCTAAAATTTATATGGAAGCAGAAAAGACCCCGAATTGCTAAGGAAATGTTGAAAAATAAAAACAAAGCTGGCGGCATCAAATTGCCTGATTCCAAGCTTTACTACAAAGCTGTGATCACCGAGACAGCATAGTACTGGCACAAAAACAGACACATAGACCAGTGGAACAGAATAGAGAGCCCATATATGGACCTCAAACTCTATGGTCAAATCATCTTTGACAAAACAGGAAAAAATATCCAGTGAAAAAAAGAATGTCTCTTCAATAAATGGTGCTGGCAAAATTGGACAGCTTTATATAGAAGAATGAAACTTGACCATTCTATTACAACGTACATGAATAAAAAGTTGAAATGAATAAAGGATCTCAAAGTGATGCAGGAATCTATCAAAACCCTAGAGAACAACATAGGCTGTAACCTCTATGATATCATTCATAGCAACTTCTTTCAGGACATACCTCCCTCAAAAGGCAAAGGAAACAAAAGCAAAAATGAAATTTTGGGACTTCATCAAGATAAAAAGCTTCTGCACAGTAAAGGAAACAGTCAGTAAACCAACTGGCACCCCACAGAGTGGAAGAAGGTATTTGCAAATGACACTACCAACAAACGTCTGACATCTATGATCTATAATGAAGTCCTCAAACTCAACACTCACAAAACAGATAATCAAATTAAAAAAAATGGGCAGAAATCATGAGAAGCCAATTCTCCAAAGGAGACCCACAAATGGCTAACAGACTCATGAAAAAATGTTCATCATCATTAGGCATCAGGGAGATTCAAATCAAAGCCACACTGAGATACCACCTTACACCTGTTAGAATGGACAAAATCAACAAGACAGTAATAAGACAGTAAACAACAAATGTTGGAGAGGATATGGAGAAAGGGGAACCCTCTTCCATTGTTGGTGGCAATGCAAGTTGGTGCAGCCACTTTGGAAAACAGTGTGGAGATTCCTGAAGAAATTAAAAATTGAGCTACCGTATGGCCCTGCAATTGCACTACTGGGTATTTACCCCAAAGAAGCAGATACAGTACAAAAAAATGCTACATGTACCCCAATGTTCATGGAAACAATGGCCACAATCGCCAAACTGTGGAAAGATCCAAGGGGCCCTTTACCAGATGAATGTATAAAGAAGATATGGTCCATATATACAAGGGAATATTATGCCTCCATCAGAAAGGATGAATACCCATCTTTTGTATCAACATGGATGGGATTGCAAGAGATTATGCTGAGTGAAATAAGTCAAGCAGAGAGAGCTAATTATCATATGGTCTCACTTATGTGTGAAGCATAAGGAAAAACATGGAGGGCATTGTGGGAAGGAAAGGAATGGTGAATGGTGGGAAATCAGAGGGGCAGGTGAAGCAGGATAGATTGTGGACTCTGAGCAACTAACTGAGGGTTTGGAGCACTAGGGGTGGGAGGTTGGGCAAACCTGGTTGTTTGTATTGAGGAAGGCACGTATTGCATAGAACACTGGTTTTGGCACATGAACAATTAATCTTGTAACACTGAAAAAACAAAATATATGTATTTGGGGGGCAAAACAGGAAAAAAAAAGAAAAGAACCTTTCAAACTCAACATCCCCCCCAAAAATAATCCAGTCAAGAAATGGTCAGAAAACATAAACAGGTAGTTCTGCAAAGAAAATGTAAAAATGGCCAACAGGCATATGAAGAAATGCTCCACATCACTTGCCATCAGGGAAACAAAAATCAATACCACAGTGACATACCACCTTACACCAGTTAGAATGGCTTACAATTCAGAAGACAGGGAATAACAAATTCTGGTGACGATGGAGAGAATGGGGGACTCTCTTACACTTTTGGTTGGAATGTAAGCTTGTACAGCCACTCTGGAAAACATCATGGATTTCCTCAGAAAGTTAAAAGTAGAAAAATAGGGGCACATGCATCTCAATGTTAATAACAGCAATGTCCACAATAGCCAAACTTTGTAAGAAGCTGCGATGTCCTCCAACAGATAGTTGGATAAAGAATTTGTGGTTCTTTTCACTACATCTGTATCTTTGGGATAACTAACCAGCAGTGCAATTGTTGGGTCATATATGCACCCCAATGTTCATAGCAGCAATGTCCACAATAGCCAAACTGTGGAAAAAAAACCTGAGATGTACTTCAACAGATGAATAGATAAAGATGTGGTTCATACATACAAGGGAATATTGCTCAGCCATCAGAAAGGATGAATACTCTACTTTTGCATTTATGTGGATGGGACTGAAAGAGATTATGCTGAGCGAAATAAGTCAAGCAGAGAAAGTAAATTATTATAAAGTTTCACTTACTTGTGGAACATAAGATATAACATGGAGGATATTAGGAGAGGGAAAGCAAAAGTGAATTGGGTAAAATCGGAGGGGGGTATTGAAACATGAGAGGTTGTGGACTCCGAGAAACAAACTGAGGGTTTTACAGGGGAAAGAGGTGAAAGGATGGGTAAGCCGGGTAGTGAGTATTAAGGAGGACACATATTTCATGGAGCATTATGTATTATATGTAAACAATGAATCTTGGAACACTAACATCAAAAACTAATGATGTACTGTATGGTGACTAACATAATACAATACAACAAAGAAGATGTGGTTCATATATACAATATATATAATACTCATCCATCAGAAAGGATGAATACAAACCATTTGCATCAACATGAATGGAACTGGAGGGGATTATGAAAAGCAGAATAATCAAGCAGATAAAGACAATTATCATATGGTTTCACTCATATGTGTAACATAAGGAATAGTGTGGAGTGCAATGGGGTGGAGGGGAAACTGAATGGGAAGAAATCAGAAAGGGAGACAACCCATATGATATTTTTGACTCTGGGAAACAAACTGAGGGTTGTTGAAATGGAGGTGGGTGGAAGGAGGGGGTAAGTGGGTGATGGGAATTAAAGAGGGCACGTGACATGATGAACACTGGGTGATACACATAACTAATGAACCCTTCAACATTATATCAAAAATTATTGATGTACTATACCTTGGCTAATTGAATTTAAATTTAAAAAATATTTATGTATTTGAGAGATAGGGAGAGAGAACGCATAAGCAGGGGGGAAGGAGGAGAAGCAGACTTCCCACTAAGCAGAGAGCCTGAACTGGGGCTCAATCCCAGGACCCAGGAAACATGACTGGAGCTGAAGGCAGATACCTTACCAACTGAGCAACCAGTGCCCCTAAGGTGTAGTGTCTTAAATGAAGTTTTGCACCTTAAACATATATGATTTTTGCCAATTATACCTACATAAATCTGAAAAAACAAAGTTATTACAATACTAAGAGACAATAATTTATACTAGATATGTCAAAAGTGAGTTGCATGAGTGATCAGTGAACAGTAGCTGTGACTTTTTTTTAACCATCTTCATCATTGCCACTAAAATCGATATAGTTAACATCATATTATTTTTACCCACAAAACTGTCATCTTTGGATTTCTCAGTGACATTGTTCCCAAAGATTTTCAAAGCACCAATTGATTTTCACAAAGCATCCTAAGTTGCTATCAGAGATTTAATTATTACTGCACTGGAAAGTTAATGGTAGGCAAAGAAAAAAAAATTTAAATGCAATAGTTAGTACAATTGGGCAAAATTTGTGTTAAAAAAATCATAACACTTCACTATTCCTATGAATGCCTGAATTACTTCCAGAATGTGTCATTTACATTCAGAAAATATTGCCTCCATAGACAGATATATTTAGTCATTACTGTATGAGTATTATTGTAAATTCTATCTTATGCATTTGAATAAGATCTAGGCAAGAAATCCTTTAATTAGAAATTACAGGTGCATATAAAGAAAAATCCTGCATAAGCAACAATATGTTTATCCCGGGAAACATTTAACCACTTTTCAGTCATTGGCAAAATAGCCCCTCACCCCAAATCGAGGAAAGAAATAGGAAAAGCTTATTTTATACAATCACTATTGATGATTTGGACTCCTACATGCTAGCTTTATTCATTGAATTTCATGTGAGCCCATCTAAAGGCTATCCCAATAGGACACAAACCTGTTTTGCAAAAACCCTTATTTCCTTTCCATATGGGATGCACATTTATGAACTAGCTCCTAAACCACTTTCTATTGTAAACAGTGCAGCTATTCTCACTCAAACTCCAGTTAAAATCTTTATTTCCAAACTTGACCAACCCTTACATAGATTACATCACTCATTTCCTTAACTGACAACCTTAAATCTGGAATGATTTCAATTCAGTCAATAACCTGCAATCCAAAAGGATTAACCCAATGGTATCAAGAGCTAGGTGATCACATCATATGCATGCATGAAAACAGCTCTGTAAAATAAAATGTATAATATATATGCCATACTAAAGCATTCTTTACTTAGCTGTAATCTCCTAACCTGCAGGGTGTACATTACTGGCTCTAGACTCAATACATCTTTTCTTTCTCAATGGATAATATGCTTAAAATTCAATTATTTTTTCTAAAAATGCCTTAGTTCAGACAACCATTCAGTTTTATTTGCATTCACATATTTAGTATATATTTTGCCTGAGAGAAATATTATTTTTAAAGTGACCATATTTTCATGAATATAGCACCATTTACCTTAATTTTATTTACCATAAATCCAGAAAAGTTAATAGATGCTCATAGATAATATCAGCCATTGATTATGATATCAATTTCATCATATTTACTACCATTTCACAACGGATTGCAGAGTATAACACCAATTATTTCAAAAATTATCTACGTGGTTTAAAGAGAGTTTTATGTTGTTTGTTAAGTACATAAGTATGTAAGCAATCTATTTACTTTTTTACTTTTAATTATATATCTAATATAAAAGTATGGAATTTATAAATATATATATATATATATATATATATATATATATAGCTTGTTTATTCTAAGTTTTTAAAAATAGTTTTTATTATTTCTTATCAAAACTATCTTAAGCATTTGCAGAAGTATCCCAACCTTAAATGATAAATAAAAATAAAAATACTATAAGACATGTACCTTCTATTTCCTTGCACATTTACAAATTTACTGGTGTGAATAACTGACATTGGTCCTCCAGTCATAGCATGAACAAGATCTATGAACAAAGTCTATTCTGAATAGACTTCTTTAAATATTTTTCAAACCAGTGCTTAAACTTATCTCTCATCCCTGCCCTTGACATTTTAGGTAACTCCATAAAGACTAAACAGCAGGGCTCCTGGGTGGCGCAGTTGGTTAGGCAACCGCCTTCGGCTCAGGTCATGATCCCGGAGTCCCGGGATCGAGTCCCACATTGGGCTCCCAGCTCCATGGGGAGTCCGCTTCTCACTCTGACCTTCGCCCTTCTCATGCTCTCTCTCACTCTCTCTCTTTCCTAATAAATAAAATCTTTAAAAAAAAAATACTAAACAGCAATCATGATTTTGGGACATCTTTGGAGATTAAGGATAACACTTGGTGTTCTGGGTGTTTTCACTCGGGAATGTCCACTGAGACAGGAATGTGTAGGTTAAATCACCAATTGCTCAGCATGGCCTTAAGCCAAAGTTTAAAAATGAGCTCTTATAATTTGTGTAGACATTTTAATAACTGTATAAAGGTCAATTCAGAAGATAAGCAAATATTATTACTCAGACTTTTTGAATATTATGTCTCTAATGTATAATTTCTTTATATATTTTGGATAGTAATCTCTTATTGGATAAATCATTTGCAAATATCTACTCCCATGTCATGTTGTTGTTAATGGTTTCTTTCACTGTGCATTTAAAAAAAAATTGCTGTAGTCCCAAGAGTTTAATGTGGATTTTTGCTTATTCTGCTGGAGAAGTCATATATCAATTATGTTTCTATTGCCAATATAAAGGTAGTAATTTTCTTTTTAAGAAAAAAATTTCAAAAATATTTTATTTATTTATTTATTTGACAGAGAGCAAGAGACAATACAAGCAGTGGGAGAGGAAGGAGCACGCTTCCCACTGAACAGGGAGCCTGATGTGAGGCTCTATCCCAGGACCCTGAGATCATGACCTGAGCTGAAGGCAAATGCTTAATAACTGAGCCACACAGGCACCCTGAGAAATTTTTGAGAAAATCCGTTTTGAATTGATATTTGTGTATGGTGTAAGAAAATGGTTTAGTTTAATTATTTTGTATTGTTGTCTAGTTTATATAGCACCATTTACTGAAGAGACTGTTCTTTCTTCCATTATATATTCTTATCCCCCTTTTTGTAGATTAATTGACCATATAAGTCAAATATATTTAACCCAATTATATAAAAGCTACTTTGTTGTATTGATCTATGTGTCAGTATCTGTGACAGAACCATATGTTTTGTTGTCATTGTTGTTCTTTCATTAATTTAACTTTGTAGTAGCTTAAAATATGGGATTGTGATACCTCCAGCATTGTTCTTTTTTTCTCAAGATAGCTTTGGCCATTGGGGTACCATTCCTTTTTGGTTTAATTTACCATATAACATATGATTTGTTTCAGGAGTACAGGTCTGTGATTCATCAGTCCTACACAATTCACAGCACTTACCATAGCACATATCCTCTCCAATGTCAGTTTCTCCAGCCACCTTATCCTTCCCACCCTCCTCCCCTCCAGCAAATCTCAGTTTGTTTCCTGAGATTATGACTCACTTATGATTTGTCTCCCTCTCTGGTTTCATCCTGTTTCATTTTTTCCTCCCTTGCCCTATGATCCTTTGTCTTGTTTCTCAAATTCCTAATATCAGTGAGATGATATGTTATTGTCTTTCTCTGATTGACTTATTTCAATTAGCATAATACACTCTAGCTCCATCCACATCATTGCAAATGCCAAGATATTGGTTTTTTGATGGCTGCATAGTATTCTATTACATATACTCTTATATATACTACTATTCATGGTGTTCTAATATATATATTAGAGATAGATGATAGATAGATAGATAGACGATAGATTGATATCACATCTTCTTTATCGGTTCATCTTTTGACAGATCTTTAGGTTCTTTCCATAGTTTGGCTATTGTGGACATTGCTGCTATACACATTGGGGTACACATGTCCCTTCAGATAACTATGTTTGTATCTTTAGGGTAAATACCCAGTAGTGTAATTGCTACACCATAGGATAGATCTATTTTCAACATTTTGAGAAGGCACCATATTGTTTCCAGAGTGTTTGCACCAGTTTGCCTTCCCAAAAAACAGTGTAGGAGGGTTCCCCTTTCTCCGCATCCTCACCAAAACCTGTCGGTTCCGGACTGGTTAATTTTAGTCATTCTGACTGGAGTGAGGTGGTATCTCACTGTGGTTTTGATTTGTATTTCCACAATGCTGAGTGATGTTGAGCACTTTTTCATATGTCTGTTGGCCAGTTGGATGACTTCTTTGCAGAAATGTCTGTTCATGTCTTCTGCCTTGATTGGATTATTTATTCTTTGAGTGTTGAGTTTGAGTTCTTTATAGATTTTTGGATACTAGCCCTTTATCTGGTCAGTCATTTGCAAATATCTTCTCCCATTCTGTCAGCTGTCTTTTGATTTAATTGACTGTTCCTTCAGTGTGCAGAAGTTTTTAATTTGATGAAGTCCCAGTAGTTTATTTTCACCCTTCTATACCTTGCCTTTGGCAATGCTACTAGGAAGAAGTTGATGCAGCTGTGGTCGAAGAGGTTGCTGCCTGCGTTTTCCTCAAAGATTTTAATGGATTCCAATTTCACACTGAAGTCTTTCATCCATTTAAAGTTTATTTTTAATTTCTTCAAGAATCTCCACACTGTTTTCCAAAGTGGTTGCACCAACTTGCATTCCCACCAACAGTGGAAGAGGGTTCCCCTTTCTCCACACCCTCTCCAACACCTGTTTACTGTCTTTTTGATTTTGGTCATTCTAACTGGCATAAGGTGGTGTCAATGTGGTTTTGGTTTGAATCTCCCTGATGGCTAATGATGATGAACATTTTTTCTTGTGTCTGTTAACCATTCGTAAGTCTTCTTTGGAGAAGTGTCTCTTCATAGCTTCTGTCCAATTTTCGACGTAATTATCTCTTTCTTGAATGTTGAATTTAAGGAGTTCTTTATAGATCTTAAATATCAGACCTTTGTCTATAGTGTCATTTGCAAATATCTTCTCCCATTCTGTCGGTGGCCTGTTTGTTTTGTTGACTGTTTCCTTTGCTGTGCAGAAGGCTTTTATCTTGATGAAGTCCAAAAAGTTCATTTTTGCTTTTGTTTCCTTTGCCTTTGGAGACGTGTCTTGAAAGAAGTTGCTGTAGCCAATGTCAAAGAGATTACTGCCTATGTTTCCTCTAGGATTTTGATAGATTCTTGTCTTACATTGAGGTCTTTTATCCATTTTGAGTTTATCTTTGTGTATGATGTAAGAAAATGGTCAAGTTTCATTCTTCTATATATTTGACTTTGAGAGACTAATTAATCATAGGGAAAAAGCCATGAATTCTGTATGCTGTATTCGCATAGTTCTGAAGTTTTTCAGTTCTCATTGATCAGTGAACTTGGTCTTGGCTGGATGTTCTTGTTAATCTTCTGGGGGAAGGATCTGTTGTAGTATTCACAAATGTCTTTGCCCAAGGTGGAGTTTCACTGCCTTTGCTAGGGGTCAGGCTAAATAATCTGCTGTTTTGTGCTCAGCAGCTTTTGTTCTATGAACAATTTCTGTAAAGCTTTTGAGGATCAGAATGAAGATAATGATCTCTTAATCTCTGGCCTAGTAGGAGTTGAGAATTCATGGCCCTGCTTCCCAATCTGCGCTCAGAGAAAAGCAGTCAACTACATCCATCTTTCCAGTCTCTGGCCTTACTCCATGTTCACCCAGCCTGTGACTTAGCATCTGCCACTTGTAGAATTCCTGCTCAAAGAGCAGTGACTCGACTTTGCCTAGGATGATGGTTTAAGGTAACCCCAAACTTAGAGCCCACTGTTTGGCTCTGTCTTTGAAGTCAGCTTCCCCACTCCAATGCCTGGGAACTCTGCCACACTAAGACACCCCTTGTCTTTTGTGACCCCATGGATTTTGACACCACACTGTACCAGCAAAGGCTCTAACCCTTGGTTAGCCTCTCAAGCGATGTCCCTCAGTGGAGCAAACTTCTAAAAGTTCTGATTTTGTGCTCCAGTGCTATTCTGTTTGCCGAGATTCAGCCGGGAAACTTCCCCTCCCCCTGTGGTCTATCTTCCTGTATATTGCTTCGGATTCACTTCTTCACACATCCTAGCTTACAGAAAATGGCCACTTTTCTATTCCTAAAATTGCTGGTCTTCTTTTCTTTGATCTCTTTTTGAGTTTGTAGGTATTTACAATGGTTTGATAACTAGCTGAACTCCTGGGACCTAATGATATTTAGGTCTCCTACTCCAACACCATCTTGTTCCTCCACCACTAGCCATCTTTTCTTTTCCTTTTTTTTTTTCTTTTGGTGTATTTTATATAATTTTTTATTGTAAATTTTAATTTGTTTCTTACCATAGAATGTGTTATTTGTCCCAGGGTACATGTCTATGAGTCATCAGGCTTATACATTTCACAGCACTCACCATAGCACATATCTTCCCCAATGTCCATTACGCAGCCACCCTATCCCTTGACCCCTACCTCCCAGCAACCCTCAGTTTCTTTCATGAGATTAAGAGTCTTTTATGGTTTGTCTCCTTCCTGATCTCATCTGGTTTCATTTCCCACCCCCACCCCCTGCATTCCCTTCTCAAATTCTTCATATCAGACAGATAATATAATTGTCTTTCTCTGAATGACTTATTTCACATAGTTATGATACCCTCTAGTTCCATCCACATCATTGCAAAATGGCAAGATTTTGTTTCTCTTGTTGCCTGCATAGTATTCCATTGTGTGTGTGTGT
>CM052809.1:3235559-3258643 GCA_028533885.1 Nasua narica | reverse complement strand
CCAACTTGCATCCCCACCAACAGTGGAGGAGTGTTCCCCTTTCTCCACATCCTCTCCAGCATTTGTTGTTTCCTGTCTTGTTGATTTTGGCCATTCAAACTGGTGGAAAGTGGTATCTCAGTGTGGTTTTGATTTGAATCTCTCTGATGGCTAAAGATGATGAACATTTTTTCACATGTCTGTTAGCCATTTGTAAGTTTTCTTTGGAGAAGTGTCTGTTCGTGTCTTCTCCTCATTTTTCGATGTGATTATCTTTTTTGTGATTGTTGAGTTTGAGGAGTTCTTTATAGACCTTAGATATGAGACCTTTGTCTGTAGTGTCATTTGCGAATATCTTCTCTCATTCTGTAGGTTGCCTGTTTGTTTTGTTGACTGTTTGCTTTGCTGTGCAGAACCTTTTTAACTTGATGATGTCCCAAGAGTTCATTTTCGCTTTTGATTCCTTTGGCTTTGGAGACATGTCCTGAAAGAAGTTGCTGTGGCTAATGTAATAGAGGTTACTGCCTAAGTACTTCTCTAGGATTCCTGCCTCACGTTGAGGTCTTTTATCCATTTCAAGTTTACCTTCCTGTATGATGTAAGAGAATGGTCAAGGTTCATTCTTCTACATATAGCTGTACAATTTTGCCAGCACCCTTTATTGAAGAGACTGTCTATTTTCCACTGGATATTTTTGCCTGTTTTGTCAAAGATGATTTGACCATAGAGTTGCAGGTCCATCTCTGGGCTCTCTATTCTGTTCCACTGGTCTATGTGTCTGTTTTTGTGCCAGTACCATGCTGTCTTGGTGATTACAGCTTTGTAGTAAAGTTCGAAATCAGGCAATGTGATCTCCCCAGCTTTGTTTTCTTTTTCAACATTTCCTTAGCAATTCCGGGACATTTCTGGTTCCATACAAATTGTAGGGTTGTTTGTTCCTGCTCTTTGAAAAAAACTGGTGGAATTTTGATCGGGATGGCATTGAAAGTATAGATTGCTCTGGGCAGTATAGACATTTTAACAATGTTTATTCTTTCCATCCATGAGCATGGAATGCTTTTCCACCTTTTTGTGTCTTCTTCAATTTCTTTCATGTGTGTTCTATAGTTCCTGGAGTACAGATCCTTTACCTCTTTGTTTAGGATTTTTCCCAGGTATTTTATGTTTCTTGGTGCTACAGTAAATAGAATTGATTCTCTAATTTCCCTTTCCATATTTTAATTGTTAGTGTATAGGAAAGCAATCGATTTGTGTGCATTGATTTTGTATCCTGACCCATTACTGAATTGCTGTATGAATTCTAGTAGTTTGGGTGTGGAGTCTTTTCGGTTTTCTTTGTAAAGTATCATGTTATCTGTGAAGAGAGAGACTTTGACTTTTTCATTTCCAACTTGAATACATTTATTTCTTTTTGTTGTCTAATTGATGTCGCTGGGACTTCCATGTGCACTCCTGAAGAATTAGTGTTTGGTTGTTTTAGGGTGGAATGTTCTGTATATATCTATGAGGTCCATGTGGTCCAATGTGTTATTCAAAGCTCTTGTTGCTTTATTGATTTTCTGTTTAGATGATCTGTCAATTACTGAGAGTGGTATGTTAAGATCTCCTAGTATTAAGGTATTCATGTCAATATGACTCTTATTTTCATTAACAGTTGGTTTATGTAAATAGCTGCTCCTATATGGGGGCATAGATGTTTACAATTGTTTTATCTTCTTGGAGGATAGACCCTTTAAGAATGATTTAGTGTCCTTCTATATCTCTGACTACAGACTTTAGCTTAAAATCTAATATATCTGATATGAGAATTGCTATCCTAGCTTTCTTTTGAGGTCCATTGGCATGAAAGGTGGTTCTCCATCCTTTCACTTTCAGTCTGGATGTATCTTTTGGTTCCAAATGTGTCTCCTGTAGACAGCATATGGACGGGTCCTGTCGTTTTATCCATTCCGCAGCCCTGTGCCATTTTATGGGAGCATTTAGGCTGTTCACGTTGAGAGTGATTATTGAAAGATATGTGTTTATTGACATCATGTTGCCTGTGAATACCTTCTTTCTATAGATCGAAAATTGCTGTTCTAAGTCACTCATGTGTTCTTTCTGCTTTTATAAAACCCTCTTTAATATTTCCTGGAGTGCCGGCTTGGTGGTCACATACTTTTAATCCCTGCCAGTCTTGGAAGGTCTTTATCTCTCCATCTATTTTGAATGTCAGCCTTGCTGGATAAAGTATTCTTGGCTGCATGTTCTTCTCATTTAGTGCCCTGAATATATCATGCCAGCCCTTTCTGGCTTGCCAGATTTCTGTGGACAGGTCTGACGTTATTCTGATGGGCTTTCCTCCATATGTAAGGACTCTCTTTCCCCTAGCTGCCCTCAGGACCTCCTGTCTAAAATTATAATTTGCACATTTTAATATTATGTGTCTTGGTGTTTTTCTAGATTTAACGATCCTGGCAGGTGTCCTTTCTGCCTCTAGGACACAAACACTTGTTCCATTCCTCAGATTGGGGAAATTTTCATGTAGAAGTTGGTCAGCTTTATCTTCTAGTCTTCTGTCCTACTCTACCCTCTCTGGGATGCCAATGATTCTGACGTTGCAACATTTCATGGCGCCATTTATTTCCCTAAGTCTGTTCTCATGATTCTTGAGCAGTTTGTTCCAGCTCTCCTCCTGGCCTTTCATCTCAACCATTTTATCCTCTAGATCACTAATTCTATCCTCTGTCTCCAGAACTCTAGCTGTTAGATTATTTAGATTGGATTGGATCTCATTAATAGAGTTTCTTACCTCTGCTATACTGGATCTCATTTCTACCCTTAGGGATTCTATAATGTTTTGCTCCATCGTAGCCATTGCCTGGATAATTGTCACCCTGAATTCCCTTTCTGACATACTGTTGATGTCCATTTCCAATAGTTCTGAAGGAGAGGGTGTAGTCTCTGGATTTTTCTTCTCTTGGGTGTTCCTCCTCCTAGTCATTTTGATGAGAAGTGGAGGAGAGGATGTATAGCTGGATATATTGCCCCCGATCCAGGCAGGGTGCACCCTGGCAGGTTTTGGAGCAATTGGTGTTTACCACCAAAAAGAAAAAATAAGGATCAAAAAAAGATAGAGAGAAGGAGAAAAAGAGGAAATCCCATCCAGAATGGGCCCCAAAACTAAGGTTTATAAGGTGTGCAAAGAAGCACGAACAAATATATAGACCAACACAAATAAATGACAAGAAGTAGAAGAACCTAGCAGAATGAACCCCAAGAATAAGATTTATGTAATACCAGAACAAAAGCAGATACATAGAAACACTGACAGAAGGATAAGATGGGAGGTTGGTTATAACTCCTCGCAGTTGACAAAGGTTATTTCAGGTCCTCCTGGGTTTATAGTTGTATTAAACCCCTTGTTGTAATGTTAAGTAGTTAAAAAAAAATAAAAGAAAAAAGAAATGTGAAATCAAGTGAATACTAAAAGAAAATAAAAAATAGAGAGAGAGAATAAGAGAGAGAAACCAAAAACAAAAACAAAAAAAATTTGTATCTATGGAATAGACAGGTTTGAGGGTATTACCAGGAGCTAAATATATTCATTTCCCCTGGCATTGGGGGTTTAAAATTTTATGGGGACCCTGTGGTTATAGTCTTTTTTTTTTTTTGGCTAGTCTTCTGGGGGAGGTCCCTGCCGCGTTGTTTTCCAGTCAGTTTTGCTTGGGTTGAGTCACCATGCCCCCCAGTCAAGGGGCTGAGCTTTGTGGAAACCAGTTTCTCAGTCTCTAGCTCTCTGAAGGTTTTTGGCCTTTTGTAGCTTTTTCACCTTTTCAGGGAGTCCAAGCAATGAATCTGCCCAGAAACACTCAGACCTCTGATTTGCAGGATGCCCGAATCTCTGCTCCCCTCTGTGTGGTTCATAACACACACTCCACTCTGCTAAATTTCTGCTCACAGAGCAGCCTGTCTTATGTGGCGCGAGACCATAGCCACCTTTCTGAGGCCTCCATGTGCGGACCCAGGAGGTATGCAGTGGGCTGGGAAAGTCGCGACCCCAGCTGTCTTTCTGCAGCTCCCACATGGGGACCCTGGAGGCTTGTGGCAGGCCAGGAAATTTGCGACCCTAGCCACGTTTCTGTGGCTCCAAGAGAGGCGCGCGGGAGGTTAGGCAGCTTGACCATGTTCTCTCTGAGGCCAGCGGGGATTGCACAGGCTCTGTAACAGGCTGCAAATGTCGCTGTTGCGGGCGCTCACAGAGAAAAGCTGTGGCTCCTGGACCACTGCAGACTCTCTAAAGGGGTTTGCAGGTACGCGCCTGGCCCACAGGTTGTTGCAGAGAGCGGAAAGCCACAGGTTCAGGAATTGCGGACTGGATCCCCCCACCAGTCTCACTTAGGGGAGCTCCTTCCTTGGAGTGTGGATCCAAGTGCCAGTGCCCGCGACAACCCACTTCCACTAGTTACTTCTCAGAACTTTTTGCTCTTTTTAAATGTTTTTAAAGGACTCTACATTAATGCTGTTTCCCCGCCACCGGGCGCTTTCCTTTGGGATATTACTGTCCTTGGTTAGCTTCTGGCAGCTCCCCCACTTTTGTTTATCCTCCGATATCAGTTTGAGGGTTCCCACTTTGCTTTTACCTCTCCACTGCTGTCTTCTGCTTTCGGAGAGATCCCGGAGTGAGAAATGTTTCTCCTCAGGGTGATTTAATGGGTGTTCAGTGTGTTCTGGTAGATTTCCAGCTCACTTTTGGGGACCGGTTGCTGCAGGATCTCTTACTTCTCTGCCATCTGTCCCCCCTCATCCTGATCTCAGCATTCTTGACCATGTTGGTCTTTAGTCTCCAAGTGTTGGAATCCTTCCAAACTTTTTCTTGTAGTTGAGTTACAGTTTTAAAACATTGTGCTTTGAGAAAATGCAGGGAATCATCTCTATCTTTTGTTATCTGTTGAGGCCTGATTTGTGACCCAGTATGTGGTCTATTCTGGAGAAAATTCCATGTGCACTTGAGAAGAATGATTATTCTGTTGTTTTAGGGTGGAATGTTCTGTATATATATATGCAGTACATGTGGTCCAATGTGTCATCCAAAGCTGTTGTTGCTTTATTGATTTTATGTTCAGAATATTTGTCAGTTACTGAGAGTGTTGTGTTAAGATCTCCTAGTATTAAGGTATTCATGTCAATATGACTCTTTATTTTGATTAACAGTTGGTTTATGTAGTTGGCTGCTCCTATATTGGGGGCATAAATGTTTACAATTGTTAGATCTTCTTGGAGGATAGACCCTTTAAGGATGATGTAGTGTCCTTCTGTGTCTCTGACTAAAATCTTAAGCTTGAAATCTAATTTATCTGATATGAGAATTGCTACCCCAGCTTTCATTTCAGGTCCATTGGCAAGAAAAATGGTTCTCCATCCTTTCACTTTCAGTCTGGATGTATCTATTGGTTCCAAATATGTCTCTTGTAGACAGCATATGGACAAGTCCTGTAGTTTTATCCATTCTACAACCCTGTGCTGTTTTATGGGAGCATTTAGGCTTTCACAATGAGAGTGATTATTGAAAGATTTTTGTTTATGACATCATGTTGCCTGTGAAGTCCTCGTTTCTGTAGATGTCAAATTTCTATTCTAAGTCACTCGTGTGTTCTTTCTAATTTTATAAAACCCCCTTTAATATTTCCTGGAGTGCTGGTTTGGTGGTCACATACTGTTTAAATCCTTGCCGGTCTTGGAAGCTCTTTATCTCTCCATCCATTTTGAATGTCAGCCTTGCTGGATAAAGTATTCTTGGCTGTGTGTTCTTCTCATTTAGTACCCTCAATATATCATGCCAGTCCTTTCTGGCTTGACAGGTTTCTGTGGACAGGTCTGACATTATTCTGATGGGCTTTCTTCCATATGTAAGAAATCTCTTCCCCCTACCTGCCCTCAGGACCTCTTGCCTAAAAGTAAAATTTGCAAATTTTACAATGATGTGTCTCCCTGATTTACTAGATTCATTGATCTTGCGGGGGTGCCCTTTCTGCCTCTAGTACACAAACACTTGTTCCATTCCCCAGATTGGGGAAATTCTCATGTAGAATTGGTCAGCTATATCTTCTAGACTTTTGTCTTTCTCTACCCCCTCTGGGATGTCAATGATTCTCACGTTTCAACATTTCATGGCATCATTTATTTTCTTAAGTGTGTTCTCATGATTCCTGAGCAGTTTGTTCCAGCTCTCCTCGTGACCTTTCATCTCAACCATTTTATCTTCTAGATCACTAATTCTATCCTCTGTCTCCATAACTGTAGCTGTTAGACTTTTCAGATTGGATCTCATTAATAGTGCTTCTTACATCTGCTAAACTGGATCTCATTTCTGCTCTTAGAGATTCTATAATGTTTTTCACCATCCTAGCCATTGCCTAGATAATTGTCCCCTTGAATTCCCTTTCTGACATTCTGTTTATGTCCATGTCCAATAGTTCCGAGGGAGAGGGTGTAGTCTCTGGATTTTTCTTCTGTTGGGTGTTCCTCCTCCTAGTCATTTTGATGAGAAGTGGAGGAGAGGATGTATAGCTGTATATACCAGGAAGTGTGCACCCTGGAGGGTTTTGGAGCAATTGGGATTTACCACCAAAAAGAAAGAATAAGGATAAAAGAAGATAGAGAGAAGGAGAAAAAGAGGAAATTCCAGCCAGAATGGGCCCCAAAACAAATATTTATAAGGTATGTAAACAAGCATGAACAAACATATAGACCAACAAAAATAAATTACAAGAAGGAAAAGAATCTAGCAGAATGAACCCCAAGAATAAGATTTATGTAATACCAGAACAAAAGCAAATAAATTGATAAAATGAGAAGATGGTTATAACTCCTTGCAGGCTAGGAAGGTTATTTCAGATCCTCCTTGGTTTACAGTTGTATTAAACCTCTTGTTGTAATGTTAAATAGTTAAAAAAAAAAGAAATGTGAAAGCAAGTGAATAATAAAAAGAGAGAGGGAGAGAGAATAAGAAAGAGAAAAAAAAAACTTTTATCTATGAAATATACAGGTTTGAGGGTTTTACCAGGAGCTTAATATGTTGATTTCCCCTGGTGTTGGGGTTTTAAAATTTTATGGGGAATCTGTGGTTGTAGTCCTTTTGTTTTTTGGCTGGTCTTCTAGGGGAAGGGCCTGTGGCATTGTTTTCCAGTCAGTCTTGCTTGGGTTGAGTCACCCTGCCCCCCAGTCAAGGGGCTGAGCTCTGTGGAGACCGGTTTCTCAGTCTTTTGCTCTCTGAAGGTTTTTGGCTTTTTGTAGCTTTTTCGCCTTTTCAGAGAGTCCAAGCAATGAATCTGCCCAGATGAACTCAGACCTCTGAGTTGTAGGAAGCCTGAGTCTCTGCTCCTTTCTGTGTGGTTCAGAACACACACTCCCCTCTGAAATTTCTGCTTACAGAGCAGCCTGTTAAAGGTGGAGCTGAACCATAGCTGCCTTTCTGTGGCTTTGCAAGTGAGGCCCTGGGAGGCCTCTGGCAGGCCATGAAAGTGGTGAAACCAGCCCCCTTTCTGTGGCTCCGTGAAGGTGACCCCGGTGGTTAGGCCACTTGCATGCATTCTCTCTAGGGCCAGGGGGGATTGCTCAGACTCTGCAACGGGCCGTGAATTCACAGTCGCGGGTGCACACAGAGAAAAGCTGTGGCTCCTTGACCACAGTGGACTCTCTAAAGGTGCTTGCAGATGCGCACCTGGCCCACAAAATGTTCCAGAGAGTGGAAAGCTGCAGGTTCAGGAACCACAGACTGTTCCCCCCACCTGTCTCACTTTGAGAAACTCCTTCCTGTTAGCGTGGGTCCAGGCCAATGCCTGGGACCATGCCCTTCCACTGGTTACTCCTCAGAATTTTTTGCTCTTTTAAAGTGTTTTTAAGGGACTCTTCATTAATGCTGGTCCCCTGTCACTGGGCACTTTCCTTTGGGGTATTACTGTCCTTGGTTAGCTTCTGGTGCCTCCCTCCATCTTTTGTTTATCCTCCAATATCAGTTTGAGTGTTCCCAGTTTGCTTTTACCTCTCCACTGTTGTCTTCTGCTCTCTGAGAGATTCTAGAGTGAGAAATCTTGCTCCTCAGGGTGATTTCATGGGTGTTCAGAGTGTTCTGGTAGATATCCAGCTCACTTTTGGGGACCAGTTGCAGCAGGATCTCCTACTTCTCTGCCATCTTCTAGTCCCATCTGTTTTTCTATTTCAACATTTCCTTAGCAGTCATTGGTCTTTTTTGGTTGCATACAAATTTTAGGATTGTTTGTTCCAGTACTTTGAAAAAATAACGGTCGAATTTTGTTCAGGATGGCATTGAAAGCATAGATTGCTCTGGGCAGTATAGACATTTTAACAATGTTTATTCTTCTGATCCGTGAGCTTGGAATGCTTTTCTACTTTTTTGTGTCTTCTTCAATTTCTGTCATGAGTATTCTGTAGTTCCTCTAGTAGAGATCTTTACCTCTTTGGTTAGGTTTATTCCCAGGTATCTTAGGGCTCTTGGTGCTACATTAAATGCAATCAACTCTCTCATTTCCCATTCCATAATTTCATTGTTAGTGTATAAGAAAGCAACTGATTTCTGTGTATTGATTTTGTTTCCTGCCACATAACTGAATTGCTGTATGAGTTCTAGTATTTTGGGGGTGGATTCTTTTCGGTTTTCCATATAAAGTATCATATCATCTATGAAGAGAGAGAGTCTGATTCTTCATTGCCAATGTCAATACCTTTTATTTCTTTTTGTTGTCTAATTGTTGTTGCTAGGACTTCTAGAACTATGTTGAACAGGAGTGGTGAGAGTGGGCATCCTTGTCGTGTTCCTGATCTGAAAGGGCAGGCTGTCAGTTTTTCCCCATTGAGAATGATATTTGCTACGTGCTTTTCATAGATAGTTTTATGATATTTAGAAATCATTCTTCTATCCTTATGCTTTGAAGCTTTTTAATCAGGAATGGATGCTGAATTTTGTCATATGGTTTTTCTGCATCAATGGAGAGGACCTTGTGTTTTTTCTCTCTTCTCTTATTTGTTCTATCACAATGATTTGCAAATTTTGAACCATCCTTGCATCCCAGGGACAAATCCCACCTGGTCTTGATGAAAATCTTGTCAATATGCTGTTGGATCCTTTTAAATAGGATCTTTTTGAGAATCCTGGCATGCATATTCATCAGGGATATTGGCCTGAAATTCTCTTCTTGCTGGAGTCTTTGCCTAATTTGGGGAACAGGGTATTTCTAGCTTCACAGAAAGAGTCTGGAAATTTTCCTTCTGTTTTTAATTTTGAACCTGTTTCAGCAGAATCGGTATTATTTCTTCCTTGAATGTTTGTTAGAATTCCACAGGGAATCTTTCACGTACTGAACACTTGTTTTTTGGGAGGTTTTTGATCACCGCTTCAATCTTATTTGGTCTATTCAAGTTGTCAATTCTTCCTGTTTCAGTCTTGGGAGTTTATGTTTTCAGGAATGCATCTATTTCTTCTAGGTTGTTTAACTTATTGGAATATAGCTGTTGATAATTTTTTTATCATTCTTTTTATTTCCTTTGGATTAGTCATCATCTATCTCTTTCAATCATAATTTTGTTAATTTGGGTCCTCTCTGTTTCTTTTGGATTAATTTGGCCAGTGGCTTATCGATCTTATTGATTCTTTCAAAAAACCAACTTCTGGATTCATTGATGCCTTCTATTGTTTCTCTAGTTTTTAACTAGTTGATCTCTGTTCTAATCTTGATTATTTCCCTTTTTGTGCATGGGGTTGGCTTAATTTTTTGTTGATTCCTGTTCTTTAAAGTGTAAAGAGAGGTGTTATATTAGGGATTTTTCAATTTTTTTGAGAGAGGCTTCGGTGGCTATGTATTTTCCCCTTAGGACCGCCTTTGCTGTGTTCAATAGGTTTTGGACCAATATGTCTTCATTCTCATTGGTCTCCAAGAACTGATTAAGTGCATCTTTGATTTCCTGGTTGATCCCAACATTCTTGAACTGCTTGGTCTTTAGCCTCAAAGTGTTCAAATCCCTTCTAGACATTTTCTTGTGGTTGAGTTCCAGTTTCAAAGCATCGAGGTCTGAAAATAGGCATGGAATATTCTCAATATTTTGTTATTGGTTGAGTCCTAATTGGTGACCCAGTATGTGGTCTAGTCTTGTGAAAGTAACATGTGTGCTCCAGAAGAATGAGTATTCAGTTGTTTTAGGGTGGAATGTTCTGTGTATCTACAAGGTCCCTCTGGAACAATGTGTCATGCAAAACTCTTGTTTGTTTATTGATTTTCTGTTTAGATGATCTGTCAGTTACTGAGAGTTGCGTGTTAAGATCTCCTAATATTAATGTATTCATATCAATATGACTATTTTGATTAACAGTTGGCTTATGTAGTTGGCTGCTACAATATTGGGGCATAAATGTTTACAATTGTTAGATCTTCAAAAAGAATAGACCCTTTAAAAATTATGTAATTTCCTTCTGTATCTCTGCCTACAGTCTTTAGCTTAAAATCTAATTTATCTAATATGAGAATTGCTACCCCAGCTTTCTTTTGAGGTCTATTGGCATGAAAGATGGTTCTCCATCCTTTCACTTTCAGTCTGGATGTATCTTTTGGCTCCAAATGTGTCTCTTTTTTTTAAGATTTTATTCATTTATTTGACTATTTGAGAGAGAGATCACGACTAGGCAGAGAGGCAGGCAGAGAGAGAGGGGGAAGCAGGCTCCCTGCTGAGCAGAGAGCCTGATGTGGGTCTCGATGCCAGGACCCTGAGACCATGACCCAATCCAAAGGCAGAGGTTTAACCCACTGAGCCAGCCAGGCGCCCCCCAAATGTGTCTCTTGTAGACAGCATATGGATGGGTCATTTTGTTTTATCCAGTATGGGACCCTGTGCCATTTTATGGGAGCATTTAGGCCGTTCACGTGAGAGAGATTAGTGAAAGATAAGTTTTTATTGACATCATGTTGTCTCTGATGTCCTTGTTTCTACAGATTTTAATTTCTTTTCTAAGTCACTCATGGGTTCTTTCTACTTTTATAGAACACCCTCTAATATTTCTTGTAGCGCTATCTTGGTGGTCACATACTCTTTTAATTCTTTAGGTTCTTGGGATCTCTTTATCTCTCCATCCATTTTGAATGTCAGCCTTGCTGGATAAAGTATTCTTGACTACATATTCTTCTTATTTATTGCCCTGAGTATATCATGCCAACACTTTCTGGCCTGACAAGTTTCTGTGGACACGTCTGATGCTATTCTGATCGGTCCTCCTCTGTATCTGAGGAATCTCTTCCCCCTACCTGCCCTCAGGGCCTCTTGTCTAAAATTATAATTTGCAAATTTTATAATTATGTGCCTGGTTGTCTTTATAGACTCATTGACCTTCCCTGCTGACCTTTCTGCCTCTAGGACACGTAAAATTGTTCCATTCCCGATTGGGGAAATTTTTATTCAGATTTGTTCAGCTATATCTTCTAGTTCTGTCTTTCTCTACACCCTCTGTGATTCCAATAATTTTGACATTGGAATGTTTTATGGTGCCATTTATTTCCCTATGTCTCTTCTCATGATTCCTAAGCCGTTTGTTCCAGCATTCCTCCTGACCTTTCTTCTCAACCATTTTTCCCTCTAGATTACCCATTTTATCCTCTGTCTCTGTAACTCTAGCTGTTAGACTATTTAGGTTAGATTTGACCTCACTGATATCGTTTTTTTACATCTGCTATACTGGTCCTTTTTTCTGCCCTTAGAGATTCTATACTGTCATTAATGTTTTTCTCCATCCTAGCCATTGCCTGGAGAATTGTTACCCTGAATTCCCTTTCTATCATACTATTTATGTCCATGTCCAATAGTTCTGAGGAAGAAGATGCAGTTTCTGGGTTTTTCCTCTGTTGTGTATTCCTCATTCTAGTCATTTTGATGTGAAACGAATGAGAGGATGTATAGCTGAATATATCACCCACAATCCAGGGTCAATGAACCCTGGAAGATTTTGGAGTAATTGGGATTCACCACCAAAAAGAAAGTATAAGGATAAAAAAATATAGATAGAGGAAGAGAAGAAGAAGAAATACCAGCCAGAATGGGCCCCCATAATAAGATTTATAAGGTATGTAAACAAACACCAACAAACATATAGACCAACAAACGTAAATGAAAAGAAATAAAAAAAAAACCTAGTCAGAATGAACTTCAAGAAAAAGATTTATAAACACCAGAACAAAAGCAAATATATTGAAACATTGACAGAAGGATAATTTGGGAGGGTGGTTATAACTGGGTGGGAGGGTGGGAGGGTTAGGTAAGTTATTTCATGTCTTTCTGGGTTTATTGTTGTATTAACCCTGTTGGTTTAATGTTAAGTAGTTAAAAAATTAAAAAATAAGGAATGTTAAAGGAGTGAACAATAAAAAAAATTGAAAGAAAATAAGAAAGAAAAAAATGTATCTATGAAATATACAGTTTTTCAGGTATTAGCCAGAGCTTAATATATTGATTTCCCCTGATGTTTGTGATTTAAAATTTTATGGGGACCCTGTGTTTATTGTCCATTTGTATTTGACTTGACTTCTGGGGCAAACTTGCCACAATGTTTTCCAGTCAACCTTGTTTGGGTCTCTCTGCCCCCCAGTCAATGGGTTGCACTCTGTGGAAACTGGTTTCTCAGCATTTTGCTTTCTGAAAGTGTTTGGCCTTTTGTAGCTTTTTCACCTTTTTGGAGAGTCCAAGGAAGGAATCTGCTCGTACCCAGACCTCCATGTCACAGTGAAACCTCAGTCTGCCCCCCCCGGTGGCCCAAAACTCACACTCCCCTCCTCAAAATTCTGCTCACACCACAGCCTGTTGCAGGTGGTGCACACCCCAGCCACAGTTCAGTGGTTCTGCACGTGCTCCCCGTGCTCCAGGCCTGTGCAAGGTGTGCTCAGATTCCTGCCAGAGATTAGGCCACTTGCCCATGTTCTCTCTGGGAGGGAGGGGGCCTGTCACAGGCTGGGACTGTCTTGCATTTGGGGGTGTACTCAGTACAGATAGCATTGCATACAGAGAAAATCTGCAGGCTCCTGGAGCAAACCAGACACTCTATGGCACTCACAGGAGCACACCCTACTCACAAAATGGTGCAGGGAGCAGAAAGCTACAGGTTCATGAACCACTGACTGGACCCCCCCCACCACCACCACCACCAGTCTCTCTTTAGGTGTGGGTGGTATCCTTCCTGGGAACATGGGCCCAGGCCCATGCCTGTGACCACTCCCTTCCACTAGTTGCTCATCAGTACTGTTTGGTCTTTTTAAGTGTTTTTAATGGGAGTCTACATTAATGCTGGTCCCCAACCTCAGGACACTTTCCTTTGGGGTATTACTGTCCTTGTATCACTTCTGGTTGCTACCTCTTCTTTTGTTTATCATTTGATATAAGTTTGAGTGTTCCCACTTTGCTTTACCTCTCCACTGCTGTCTCCGGCTCCCATAGAGATCCAGAAGTGAAAAATCTTGCTCCTCAAGCTGATTTCATAGGTGTTCAGCGTGTTCTGGAAGACATACAGCTCAATTTATAGGACAGGTTGCAACAGGTTCTCCTACTTCTCTGCCATCTTGCCCCCCTCTGGAAATTTACCACTTTTCATATGTTATAAAAGCAAGAAAGAAATAACAGCAGTTTACCTTGTAATTGAACAAATCAGTGATAAATGAACAAATGCATATTTGAAAATGAAGTAAATTCCACTTTGTAATACAAAGTCCACATGTTACCAGAAATTATAAAGTATTCATTAAAATATCATTTATTAAATTTCTATTTAAAATGAATTCAGATTTATGTGTAAATTGATCAATTTAAATCAGTTTATTACAGAACTGTTTTAGAATTAATTTCTCCTGAAAAAGTAAAAATTTTTTATTTAGATAAAATGTATCAGAAATTCTATACAATATTTTCACTACTTATAAATATTTCTAATAGCTACGATAACACTAGCATACAGACTCCACTTAAGATTCAGAATGAGGAAATAATTCTTGCAAGTTAGTATTTGCTATGACTGACTCACAAAATTTTCAACACAAGGATAGACAAATGAAGTTCTTAAAAGTATAAATTTTGGTAAAAACAAATTTGGAGAAAAATGAGCCAAAGAAATTTAGGCCCAATGAAGACATCACAGAATAGTATATTACTATTTAATATATATAAAATTGTAACACAAAATACTGTTTGTCTTTTGTATTGCATTTCATTGGTAGGAAATTAATTTGGAAGAAAAAATATATTCGTTTTTTTCAAAATACATTTATTTTATTTTTTCAGTGTTACAAGATTAATTGTTCATGCAACACACACAGTTCTCCATGCAATACATGCCCTCCTCAATGCCCACCACCAGGCTCTCACAACCCCACACCCCTCCCCTCCAAAACCCTCAGTTTGTTGCTCAGAGTCAACAAAAATATCTTGCTTTTTGACAAGAGAGCTCACATTTTCATTTTGTTTTGTGCCATGTAAATTATGAAGGATATGAGCAGTCTCCTATCTGCCAAATCTGAGAAAATACAGAGCATTCCCTCACTTACCTGTAATGACTAGTAATAGCAACCTACTTACATTGGAAGTTCACCTGAGCTGAGAGATTTTTCTTAGATTTGGTCATGGTTCTTGTTTTGAAAATTGATTTATCAATGACTAAAGCTAGTGTATGTAAGTTGACCTCCCACCAACCTGTTTCAGTAAAACTATAAAACATACTGAGTGGAAAATAAAATATCACATGAGAAACATAGTTTCATAGAAAAATAGCAGTAGCTATTGATCACGCTGTTATTGTTGGGAGTGATTATGGGAATGTCCTTGAAATTGCTAAGCCTACTAAACTTTAATACAGTCAGCTTATAATTTACGTCACAATTTCTTGATCTCTGTTGACACAACCAAATCTTATACTTCATCTTGAGGAATACATGATATGAAATCACTTTTCTAGGATTCACTTCCCTAAAAGGAACATTACCTTGTTATATTTTATTCAGAATGGTACATGGATTTTTTAATTTCTGATGGAGTCTCAGCTAAATCTTTATAAAAAATAAGTTATCATAAATTGAGAGAAAAAGTAACTGGCACAGATAAATCACGTCTATGAGTTTTTGACATTCAGTTACATTCAGTTATTCAGGAAACCTTTATTTTTCTGTTTATGTGTATTGTTAAAGAAGTTGCAAGTATGAGAACTGTTATGTTGAAAGACATTATTTCTACATGAAGAAGCACTATTTCACTGAGAACATATTAGCAAAGAGTGCATTTCAAATTCATGAGAAAAAGCATCATAAAGAAAAAAAAGACTCATAATATTTGCAAGATAATTTTGTCCACACATTATTTTCTTCTCCTCTGATTTTAGCCCTTGCATCAATAAATATTTTATGCATAAAATAATATTTTACTTACTCTACACTGATGAATATAATTATATTCAATGTTGGCTACATATGAAAAAGTTTTGTCTACATTTTCACGAAGCAGATTCTCCGAGTCACTCTTTTGAGGGCCCTCATCACTTCCTTGTTTCTCAGGCTGTAGATGATGGGGTTGAGCATTAGGGTCATAATGGTGTAAAATGCAGCCAGGACCTTGTCCTCTGTTGGAGATCAGAAGGATTGTAGGTATAGATATGTATAAGAAAAGGGTGCAAACTATAAAGTGACCACAGTTAGGTGGGTGCTGTAGGTTAAATAGGCTTTCTTCCTCCCTTCTGTTGACTGCATGTGGAAGATTGTAAAGAGGACCCGGTCATAGGAATATGCAGTGCCAATGAAAGAAAACACAAGGGAAAGGGTGGTATTCACAAAAACTGTATATTGATAGACCCACGTATGGATTCATAGCTGTCCATGTAGGCCAGAGTCAACATGGTGGGGATATCACAGAAGAAATGGTTGATGGTCCTGGATTGACAGTAAGGTATATGGGGGGTATTTACAGTGTGGGCACAGTTGACTGAGCTTATTATCCCAGAGGCTAACACACACACTTTTTTGCTCATACGGATGGGATAGTGAAAAGGAAAACAAACAGCCACATAACGATCATAGGCCATAGGTTTCAGGATCAATGCTTCTGCACATGGTAAGGTCAAGAAGAAGAAGCTCTGAACCCCACACCCAATGAAGGAGATAGACTTGTTTCCAAACACAAAATTGGAAACTATCCTGGGGACAATTGTGGAGATGTAGTTAAGGTCAATGAGAGAGAGCTAAGTAAGGAATCCATGGGTGTATGGAGATGGGTGTCTAGGAAGATGAGGAGAATCATGGACAGTTTGCCAAACAGAGCCATTAGGAAAGCAAGAACAATTATAATAAAGAGGACTAGGCCAATTCCTGTTGATGGGAACAACCCCAATAAAATGAAATCAGTTGATGTTTGCTTATAATTTTCCATGGGGCATTGATAGAATTTTTCTCAAAGCAGACAGAAAATTAAGTCGAGCATAAAACACGATGTTATTTTAATATATAATTTTAGTCAGACTGTGTATTATTTAAAATGTTACTAGTCAAGTGAAACACTGAATTTTTTTGTTTTGTAGAAACAAAGCAAAACAAAACACTTATTTAGGTACTTAGAGATCAAAATTTGAGGATGCAAGCATTAAGTAACCTATGTATTTTCTAGGAAATCATTGAAGTTATTAAAAATACCACATATTTATTAAGAATTCATTAGGAAAATATGTTTTACTGCTATACACAAACACAACATTGCAAAAATCAGATGTTTATTCAAAATATATGCATAGAAAATCAATGTAAATACATACTTTATTTAGTTTTAAGAATAAATGCTTACTTACATGTGGAACATAAGGAAAAACATGGAGGGCATTGTGAGAAGGAAAGGAAGGGTGAATGGGGGGAAATTGTAGGGGGATATGAACCATAAGAGACTGTGGACTCTGAGCAACAAACTGAGGGTTTTGGAGGGGAGGGGGTGGGAGGTTGGGTGAGGTTGGTGGTAGGTGGTGGGTATTGAGGAGGGCACGTATTGCATGGAGCACTGGGTGTGGTGCATGAACAATGAATCTTGTAACACTGAAAAAATAAAATAAACATATTTGGAAAAAAAAAGATATTTTTTCTTCGAAATTAATTTCCTACCAATGAAATGCAATACAAATGGCAAACAATATTTTATGTTAAATTTCATATATATTAAGTAGTAATATACCGTTCTGTATTATTCAGTAATAAGTAATCTGGTAACACCTCTACTAAAATATATTTTTTTAAGATGTTTATTTATTTATTTACTTGAGAGGAAGAGAAAGACAGAGAGAGAGCGAGAGAGAGAGACTAAGAGAGAGTGAGAGAGAGACCACAAGCACAAGCAGGGGGAGGCAGAAGAAGCAGACTCTTCCCTGAGCAGGGAGCCTGATGCTGAGCTAGATCCCAGGACACTGGGATGGCGACCTGAGCTGAAGGCAGAGGCTTTAATCCACTGAGCCACCCAGGCACCCCTCTACCAAAATATTTTAAAAGTAGAAAATATATGAATATGATTCAAAAAGTCCAGTTGATTTCATTCCTTTCAAATTTTTCTGAAATTCAAATGTTGGGGAAATTTCAGCTATACATGAGATTCTCAGATTATTCCGTTTATAAAAACTAAAATGAGTAAAAGTACTATAAAACTATGAATAATTAATTCAACTTTCTTCATTCTAAAGACCATATTTATGGGGCACCTGGCTGGCTTAGTGGGTTAAGCCTCAGCCTTTGGTTCTGGTCATGATCTCAGGGTTCTGGGATGGAGCCCCACATCAGGCTCTCTGCTTAGTGGGGAGCCTCCTTCCCCCTCTCCCTCTGCTTGCCTCTCTGCCTACTTGTGATCTCTCGCTCTCTCTCTGTCAAGTGAATAAATTAATAAATAAAATCTTTAAAACATATAAAGACCATATTTATGACTTTAAAACCTTAAATTATTTTCATTGAAAAATAAGAATGAACGCCTTCCTGGGAAATAAGGAAGATGGAGAAACTAATATAGGAATTTAGGGGGGAAAAAAGGAGTAAATAAGGAGTCAGAGAGTGGAAGAAGAAACTGGTGTATTCATCAAAGTATCCTATCTCTTCTCAGGGTATAGACCCAACTACCCTTGTGTATGTGTGTATGCATGCAAGCATGCACTCGTGATCTCAATTTTGAATAATTACCTTCATCTAAAAACAAAGGCAACATTTCTGGTCATAGATGACTGAAATCATGAGTTCCTAGTGAGAAAATCACTCAAATAATATCTCTTTAACATTGCTTTTCTATCTGCTCTTCTAGACACTTATGCAATTTCTATTTTTATTTTTGCATTTGGCGGAATATAGATATGTCATCTAAGAATAACATAGAGAACATGAAATATTTATTAGGGCACCTGGGTGGCTCAGTTGGTTAAGCAACTGCCTTCAGCTCAGGTCATGATCCCGGAGTCCTGAGATCGAGTCCCACATCGGGCTCCCAGCTCCATGGGGAGTCCGCTTCTCACTCTGACCTTCTCCCTTCTCATGTTCTCTCTCACTCTCTCTTTCTCTAATAAATAAATAAATAAAATGTTTAAAAAAATAATAACATAGAGAACATGAAATATTTATTAAAATAAAACTTTGTGTAAATGTAAACTCCCACTCCATTTATGCCAAAGGGAGATTACCAGAATTCCACATAGGCTGGTATGGATTTTGTCATACACTACTGTCCAAAAACAATGTTAAATTTGGAATTTATTTCCTTTGTTTTTATTTAAGAATACACACTGTTATCATAATAAAGCCGATGAGTATTTTAGACTGCTTTTGTATTTTATAGTCGTAAGTTTTAGCTCCATAACTCCCAGTGTACATGGATTTTTACAAAGAAATTCTGAGGCAAGGGGCGCCTGGGTGGCTCAGCAGGTTAAAGCCTCTGCCTTCAGCTCAGGTCATGATCTCAGGGTCCTGGGATCGAGTCCTGCATTGGGCTCTCTGCTCGGCGGAGAGCCTGCTTCCCCCTCTCTCTCTGCCTACTTGTGATCTCTCTCTCTCTGTCAAATAAATAAATAAAATCTTTAAAAAAAAATTCTGAGGCAAGAAACTCACCTTAATTAATTGGCCAAGATTATTCATCTGAAAATTACATTACATAGATGTTATGTAAATATGTAAAATTAATTATGTAAATATGTTTTGTATAGAAAAGGACAGTAAAACTACCAATAAGATCATAGTTTTGATGTTGAAATATTTATTATAGATTATTTTGTTAAATTCTCATTTATTATAACCTATCACTTGTTTCCCCCCCCTTGCTTGTCCTTTTCAGTTTTTTCTTCTTCCTGTCTCCCACTACTATTTCTTGTTCTCCATATTATTATACTTAATTCTATTCTTTCTTCTTTTCTTTCTTAACATCTCTCCCCATCTCATGTTATTTTGGTAAGTGACAAACTTATAAAAGATAATAGACTATCAACAGCTGAATGATTTTTGAAGGAGAAAATATTTCTCAGGAGTAATCCTTTTAAAACTACTGCATCATTAACTGTGAAAACTCACAGGAAAAATCTAAAAGCTATTAAATAACATGGAGGGCATTGTGAGAAGGAACGGAAGGGTGAATGGGGGAATCAGAGTGGGGATGAACCATGAGACTGTGGACTCTAAGCAACAAACTGAGGGTTTTGGAGGGGGTGGGGGTTGGGAAAGCCTGGTGGTGGGTATTGAGGAGGGTACTTATTGCACGGAGCACTGGGTGTGGTGCATGAACAATGAATCTTGTAACACTTAAAAAATAAAAGTATTTGGGGGAAAAAAGTGTATATTTGCTTTGAAATAAAAAAAATACAAAAAATTACAAAATAATATTAAAAATAATAAATGCTTATGACCCATAAAAGATCATTTTTCTTTCGTACTTAAGACTTACTTCTAAAGTTGAAGCAGCCGGGTGCTTGGGTGGCTCAGTTGGGTAAGTGACTGCCTTCAGCTCAGGTCGTGATCCCGGATCCTGGGATTGAGTTCTGTATCAGGTTCCCTGCTCCTTGGGGAGCCTGCTTCCTCCTCTCCCTCTGCCTTGCCACTCCCCCTGCTTGTGCTCTCTCGATATCTCTCTGTCAAATAAATAAATAAAATAATAAAATCTCCAAAAAACAAAACAAAACAAATCAAAAAGTTATAGCAGCCAGCTTCTGTTGAGGAGCAACATTTCCTTCCTGAGTCCTCTTTACACAGTAGCAACTAATCAGACATCCTTGAAGTCATGTAAAATTATTGCTTGCATCTGTCCTGAAATCTTGAATGAATCCTTCTTGTCCAGTATTATTTATAGAAAATCATTTTCTTACTCCTCACCCATTTTCTGAAGGATACAGTTCATGTAGACCCTTCAACTAAATATCTATATACCATATTCGTGGTAGGTTTCACAAATATGAAAGAGTTCTTTGAAATAACATATATTTTATGTCTCTCTGCTCCTCTAATACTTATATGATATACACTACTCTATGGCACTTTGACTTACTCAGTTTTTTTCTTTTCTTTTCTTCCTTTATTATTTAAATTCCAGTTAGTTAACATACAGTGAAATATTAGTTTCAGGTGCAGAACTTAGTGAATCTTCACTTACATAGAGCACCCAGTGCTCACCCATACAAAGCACTCCTTAATCCCCATCTCTTATTTCGCCCACCCCCCACCCACCTCTCCTCAAGTAACCATCAGTTTGTTTTGTACAGTTAAAAGTCTGTATCTTGGTTTACCTCTCTCTGTGCTTTTTGGTCTTATGATTATTAGTTTTGTTTCTTAGCCACTTTGGAAAACAGTATGGAGATTCCTCAAGAAATTTACTTATATTTTTTATTATGCCAACCAGGAGAGACTGTAGACTCTGAGCAACAAACTGAGTGGTTTGGAGGGGAGGGTGGGGGGGTTGGGGGAGCCTGGTGGTGGGTATTGAGAAGGGCACATAGTGATGGAGCACTGGGTGTGGTGCATGAACAAAGAATCTTGTAACACTGAAAAAATAAAATAAACATATTTGGGGAAAAATATATAAGTAAAAATAGAACAGGTATCAAAAGGCATAATGAGAGATAAAACAGTTCAGATTCTTTCAATAATTCTTTCAATAAATGAATTTAGGTAAAAATAAGTCATTTATTTTTTTAAAGATTTGTTTTTATTTTATTTATTTGAGAGAGAGAGAGAGCATGAGAGGGGAGAGGTCAAAGGGAGAAGCAGGCTTCCTGCAGAGCAGGGATCCCCATGTTGGACTCGATCCCAGGACTCCAGGATCATTACCTGAGCCGAAGGCAGTTGTTCAACCAACTGAGCCACCCAGGCACCCAAGGATAATTCATTTAATTGGGAAAAAAAAAATAACATCCAAGACTCTCCTTAAGGTGGGAGGAGGAATTTTCCACTGACATTACAAGTGAACAACTCTATACATGAATGTAATATTTTAGTCTTAAATATTCTAGATACAAATGATACCAGACTTTTAGTAATCTCCAAATGAGACAGAAATATACACACATATGTGCGCACACACAAATATTCACAGCCTCACACACACACAGATACAAAATGAGCCCAAATGTTTGGGAAAATGCAGAATGATTTTTTAATTGGATTCTTATGTTCAAAGAAGTATGTAATATTATAATTCACAGTTTAAACACCACTAGATAATAAAAGGACATATCAGGTAAAAGAAAGGCTCTTGCATATATATTTATATATATATGATAAAAAAAAGTTTAGGAGAAAGTTTTCTTTTTTTTTTTTTTAAGATTTCTTACTTATTTTTTAGAAATAGAACACACACAAAAATCGGGAAGGGGTAGAAGGAGAGAGAAGCACTCCCTGCTGAGCAGGAAGCCCTATGTGGGTCCCAATGGGCCTCAGTCCTAGGACCCCGAGGTCATGACCTCAGTTGAAAAAAAGAATTGAACACAACCAAATGAGTCACCCAGGCACCCCATGGATTAAGTGAAAGTTTTAAAGATAAACTAAAGAAACACATCTACCAGAGTTCAAAGAAAACAACAGTAAGAAAACGTGAAAGACTATCATTTTTTAAAGTTTGGAGAATTGGATAATTAATATATGGGAACACATATATGCTTATTGTCATAGTTAGAAATGCATATACCAAAATAATAATAGAGTGAATATTATTTAAAAAGTTTTTCAAAAGTATATGCATGATCAACCATATTTTTAAAGATTTTATTTATTTATTTGACAAAGAGAGAGAGATTGAGAGAGAGAGAGATCACAAGTAGGTGCAGAGGCAGGCAGAGAGAGAGGGTGAAGCAGGCTCCCTGATGTGGGCTTGATCTCAGGACCCTAAGATCAAGACCTGAGCTGAAGACAAAGGCTCTAATCCACTGAGCCACCCAGGTGCCCCTATGATCCACCATATTTAAACGGCATACACAGAACAGAGAAAAATAAATGAAAAATATTTTATTGAAAGATGCTTTCTTATCAATTCTACATGTATTCCTGAAAACATTTCTAAAAGTTCTGGTTATTTCCTATAAACATATGGTCCTAAAAATGTCTTGTCACAGGTTATAGTAACAATGATAAAAAGTAAAAACAGAGAGATAGTATATATAGATAGTAACTAAAATAGCATCAGGTTTTATAACAATTTATATTTTTCATATGTTAGTAATATATACCAGAAGATGGAACAATGCTGTCAACCTTGCCATTCTAAACACAAAATGGGATGTAATTATTTTAAAAGGATAGGTAAAGGGAAAATGAGTCCAATGTAATTGAACATGGAGGGGGACTTTATCTACAGTGACTGGAATGATAAGTTAAAGATGGTCTTTAATATTTAGAATTTAATTTTTTTCTCCCCAAAATTGTTTATTTTAATTTTTCAGTGTTACAAGATTGATTGTTCATGCACCACACCCAGTGCTCCATGCAGTACGTGCCCCTCTCGATACCCACCACCAGGCTCACCCCCACACCCCCTCCCGTCCAAAACCCTCAGTTAGTTGCTCAGAGTCCACAGTCTCTCCTGGTTCAACACTCCCTCCGATTTCCCCCCATTTG
>CM052809.1:3208904-3235059 GCA_028533885.1 Nasua narica | reverse complement strand
TCAGTATTTTTCTGTATTTGTTTCTGTTCTGGTATTATACAAATCTTATTCTTGTGGTTCATTCTGGCTGGGTTCTTTTATTTCTTGTTCTTTACTTTGGCCAGTCTTTTTGTTTGTATATGTTGGTCTCTATACATTATAAATCTTATTTTGGGGGCTCATTTTGGCTGGGATTTATTTTTTTTTCTCTTTCTCTCTCTCTTTCTTTTTTCTTTCTTTTTGGTGGTGGATTCTGATTGCTCTGAAACTTTCCAGGGTGCACCTTCCCTGTATCATGGGTGATATATTCAGCTATACACCACCAAAACCACTTCTCATCAGAATGAGTAGGAGGAGGAACACTCAACAGAGGAAAAACCAAAGATTTCACCCTTTCCCACAGTCCTATTGGATATGGACATAAACAGTATGCCAGAAAGGAAATTCAGGGTAACAATTATTCAGGCAATGCCTAGGTTGGAAAAACAAAACAAAACAGTGAGAACATAAAATCTCTAAGGGCAGAACTGAGAACAAATAAGGCTAATATAAAAAATGTTATTAATTGATCCAATCTAATCTAAATAGCCTAATGGCTAGTGTAACTGAGGCAGAGACTAGAATTAGTAATCTAGATGATAATGCTATAGAAAAGAAAGATCAGGAGTAGGGCTGCAACAAACTGCTTAGAAGCCATGACAACAGAATTAGGAAAATAAATGTCAACATGAAACATTCCAATGTCAGAAGTAATGGAATCCCAGAGGATTTGGAGAAAGACAAAAGACTAGAAGATATACATGAAAAAATTCTGATTGAAAATCTCCCCAATCTGGGGAATGGAACAAGTGTTCATGTCCTAGAGGAAGAAGAGACACTCCCCAACATCAATGAGTCTAGAAAGACAACAAGACACATGATTGTGATCTTGATGAATTATAGACATAGATATTTTTAGACATTTATAGACATAAACATAGACATTTATGTCTATAGACATAAACAATTATAGACATAATCATAGACAAGAGGTCCTGAGGTAAGCTAGGGGGAAGAGGTTCCTTATGTACAGAAGAGGTCCAAACAGAATAAATTAAGCCTTGTCCTCAGAAACCTGGCAAGGCAGTAAGGGAGGGCAAGATATATTCAGGGCACTAAATGAGAAGAACATGCAGCCAAGAATATTTTATCCACAAGGCTGATATTAAAAATGGATGGAAAGATAAAAAGCTTCAAAGACCTGCAAGATTTAAAAGGGTATGTGACCACCAAGTCAGGACTACAAGAAATATTAAGGAGTCTTCTATAAAAAAAAAAAAAAAAAAAGAAGGAACACGAGAGTGACATGGAACAGAAAATTATGGAGACAACCTGTAGAAACAAGGACTTCTTATGCAACATGATATAAATTAAAAAATATTTTAATAATCACTCTCAACATGAATGGCCTAAACACTCCCATAAAGTGGAACAAGATCACAGGCAGGATCAAACGACAGGATCCATCCATGTGTTGTCTAGAAGAGACACATTTGGAACTTATACATCCACACTGAATGTGAAGAGTTGGAGAACCATCTTTCATGCCAACGGGCCTCAAAAGAAAGCTGGTGTAGTGATTCTCATATCATATAAATTAGATCTTAAGCTAAAGACTATAGTCAGAGATACAGAAGGACACTACATCATTCTTATAGGGTCTATCCTCCAAGAAGATCTAATAATTGTAAACATTTATACCCCCCATATAGGATCAGCCAATTACATGAGCCAACTGTTAATCAAAATAAAGAATCATATTGACATGAATACATTAATAGTAGGAGACCTTAACATGCCACTCTCAGTAATAGACAGATCATCCAAACAGAAAATCAATAAATAAAAAAGAGCTTTGATTGACACATTGGTCCAGATGAACCACATAGATATATACAGAACATTCCACCATAAAACAACAGAACACTCATTCTTCTGGAGCGCACATGGAACTTTCTCCAGAATAGACCACATGCTGGGTCACAAATCAGGACTCAACCGATACCAAAAGATTGATATGAATCCCTGCATTTTCTCAGACCACAATGATTTGAATATGGAACTCAACCAAAAGAAAAAGTTTGTAAGGAATTCAAACACTCGGAAGCTAAAGACCAACCTGTGCAAGAATGGTTGGGTCAACCAGGAAGTCTAAGATGAACTTAAACCATTCATAGAAATTGATGAGAAGGAAGTCACATTGATCCAAAACCTTTGGGATACTACAATGGCAGTACTAAGGGAAAAATATAGAGCCATCCAAGCCTCACTCAAAAAAATTGAAAAAACTCAAATACACCAACCTTCTTTACACCATAAAGAACTGAAAAATCAACAACAAATTAAGCCAACCCCACAGAAAAAAAGTGAAATAACTAAGATTAGAGCAGAGGTCAAGCAGTTAGAAACTAGAGATATAGTAGAACACATCAATAAACTAGAAAGTGTTTTTTGGAAAGAATCAATAAGATCAATAATCCACTGGTCAAACGAATGCAGAAGAAAAAAGAGAGGACCCTTATTAACAAAATTATGAATGAAAGGGGAGAGATCATGACTAACCTCAAGGAAGTAGAAACAATCATCAGAAATTATTATCAACTGCCATATGCCAATAAGTTAAACAACCTAGAAGAAATGGATGCATTCCTGGAAACCTATAAACTTCCAAGTCTGAAACAGGAAGAAATTGACAACCTGAATAGACCAATATCTAGTAATGAGATTGATGCAGTGATCAAGAACTTCCCAAAAACAATAGTCCAGAACCTGACAGATTCCCTGGGGAATTCTACCAAACATTCAAGGAAGAAATATCACCTATTCTTCTGAAACTGTTTCACAAAATAGAAACAGAAGGAAAATTTCCAGAATCTTCCTATGAAGCCAGCATTATCATGATTTCCAAAACAGGCAAAGATCCCATCGAAAAGGAGCATTTCTTACCAATATCCCTCATGAATATAGATGCCAAGATTCTCAACAAGATCCTAGCTAATAGGATCCAACAGAACATTAAAAAGCTTATTCATCATTACCAGGTGGTATTTACCCCTGGAATGAAAGGATGTTTCAACATTTGCAAATCAATCAATTTTTTTTAGAACAAATTAATAATAGAAGAGTGAATAACCACATGGTCCTCTCAATTGACACAAGAAAAGCATTTGACAAAATACAGAATCTGTTCTTGATTAATACTCTTCAAAGTATATGGAAAGACAGAACATTCCTCAACTTCATAAAATCTATCTATTGTAAGCCCACTGTGCATATCATTCTCAATGGTTAAAGCTGACAGCCTTCCTTTTGAGATCAGGAACATGAAAATGATATCATCTGTAGCCACTCTTATTCAACATAGTACTAGAAGTCCTAGAAACAACAAACAGACAACAGAAAGAAATAAAAAGTATTCAAATTGGCAAAGAAGATGTTAAACATGTCTTTGCAGATGACATGATACTTTATATGGAAACTCAAAAGACTCCACCTCCAAACTACTAGAACTCATACAGCAATTTAGTAATGTGGCAGGATACAAAATCAATGCACTGTGATTGGAGGAGCAAGATGGGGTAGGAGTAGGAGGCTGAGATAGTATCAGATCCCAGAAGTTCAGCTAGATAGTATTCAAATCATTTAAACATATACAAACTCAACAGGAGATAGAAGAGAAGAAGAATCACAATTCTGGAAACAGAAAATGGACCACTTCCTGGAAGATAAGACGTGTGGAAAAGTGAATCCAAAGTGACGGGAAGATAGACCGTGGGGGGAAGGGCCAGCTTTCAGCAACCCACAGTACAGTGGTGCACAAAATTCAAACTTTTAGAAGTCTGCTCCACTGAAGGATATTGCTCCACAAGCTATATGGGGGGTGGTGCCATCACAGGGACAGTGTGGTTTCAAGACCCATTAGGTCACAGAAAGACCAGAGTACCTGAAGTTGGCAGAGCTCCCAGATATCAGAGCGAGGAAGCCAATGGCAGAATCAGAGACAAGCAGTAAGCTCAGGAATACCTTAGAGTTCCAAGGCACAGTTGGGCCACTGCTCTTCAATGAAGACCACCACAAGGGGCAGATCTGGAGAGAGCCTTTCCTTTCTTTCTTCTGGAGGAGTGGCACTTGAGCATGCTGCAGGAATCTGCTGGGATTGGAGACTCCAAGACGTGCCATGCACCAGAGACAGAAACACTCAGTCACAGGCCAGCTGAGCTCGGAGTGCGGCCAGAGACTAGGGAGATGGGAGTGATATATTGCTCTTCTCTGAGGGCACACTGAAGAGTGGGGCCCTGAGCACTCGGCTCCTATGGGCCAGAGATTGGGAGGTCGCCATTTTCATTCCCATCATCCAAAGCTATAGGGAAAGCATTCAGGGAACAAATGCTCCCTAGAGCAAACCTGAGCAGATTGCTTGGCCTGACCCCTGGCAAGGACAGTGCAATTCCACCTTGACAAAGGGATTTGAGAATCACTGCAACAGGCTCCTCCCCCAGAAGATCAGTGAGACTATCCAGGCAAGACCAAATTCACCAAACAATGAGAACTGTGGAACTCCAGATTTAGGAAAAAGCAACACATAGAATTCATGGATTTTTTCCCATCATTCTTTAGTCTTTCAGAGTCAATTTTTTAAATTTATTTTTTCTTATTCTATATTTTTATTTTATTTTTCCTCTTTATACTTTAAAGTTTTTTAACTAGTCTTATCAATACATTTTAAAAATATTTTCCAATTTTCACTGTTATAGTCATATGTTATATCCTCATTGTATTTAACCTTATTTTTATATACACATAGAGGTATTTTTCTTTAAAATTTTGGGATACAATTCCTTCTAACAGATCAAAATATTCTCTAAATATAGCACACAGCTTTGTTCAAGTCTCAACCCTGATCACATTCTTTCTAATATTTTTTAATTTCTTTTTTCATCCAAACTCTTTTCAATCCCTTTTTATAATCTTTTTAAATTTTCATCATTACACTCACATTCCATCCCTTCATAGTGTTTACCCTTGTATTTGTATATTTGTATGTTTTTTTCTTCTTTAAAATTTTAGGAGGTAGTTTCTTCTAACAGAAGAATAGAACACCCAAAATCAGGTGTGAGTCTCTACTGTAATCACAAGTTTTATATAGATATAGATATAATATATAAGTTGACAAATATGACCTACTTATATGACCTATAGATATATAGGTCCTATACATAGGACCCATAGATACATAAGACCCATCTATCTATATATATCTTATATATTTATATAAGATATCTATATCTATCTATCTATCTATCTATCTAATATATAAGTAGGTCATATTTTCCAGGCTAAATATAAGCCTGGAGACCAGAACTGGAGAGATCAAAGATATACTGAGAAAATTAGGATTACAGGAAAGTATATAGCAATACAAGCCTTTCTCAAGAAACAAAAAAAGGTCTCAAATACTCAACCTAACCCTATACTTAAAGGATCTGGAAAAAAAGAGCAAAGAAAGCTGAAACCCAGCAAGCGAAGAGAAATAATAAGGATCAGAGCAGAAATCAATTAAAGAGAAACCAAAAGAACAGTGGAATGAATTATCTATACTAAGTACTGGCTCTTTCTTTTTTTCTTTTCATTGCTTTCTTTTTAAGATTTCATTTATCTATTTGACAGAGAGAGAGAGAAATCACAAGTAGGCAGAGAGGGAGGTGGGGGGCGGGAATCAGGCTCCCTGCTGAGCAGAGAGCCCAATGTGGAGCTCAATCCCCAGGCCCTGAGATCATGAGCTGAGCTGAAGGCAGAGGCTTTAACCCAATTAGCCACCCAGGTACCCCTAAGAGCTGTTTCTTTGAAAGAATTAATAAAATAGATAAGACCTTGGCCACACTTATCAAAAAGAAAAGAGAAAAGACCCAAATTAGTAAAATCATGAATGAAAGAGGAGAAATCACAACCAACACCAAAGAAATACAAACAATTACAAGAATATAGTATGATCAACTTTACGTCAGCAAATTAAACAATCTGGAAGAAATGGATGCATTCTTAGAGACACATAAACTACGAAAACTGAACCAGGAAGAAATATAAAACCTGAACAGACCCATAACCAGTAAGGAGATTGAAGCAGTCATCAAAAATCTCCCAACAAACAAGAGCCCAGGGCCCAATGGCCTCCCAGAGGAATTCTACCAAACATGTAAGAAGAACTAATGCCTATTCTACTGAAATTGTTCCACAAGATAGAAATGGAAGGGAAACTTCCAAACTCATTTTATGAGGCTGGCATTAACTTGATCCCCAAACCAGACAAAGACTCCATCAAAAAGGAGAATTACAAACCAAAATCTTTGATGAATACGGATTCATCTCCAAATTCTCACCAAAATACTAGTCAGTAGGATCCCACAGTACATTAAAAGGAGTATTCACCATGACCAAGTGGGATTTATCCCTTGGGTGCAAGGTTGGCTGAACATCTGCAAATCGATCAATGTGATCCAATACATTAATAGAAAGAAAAAGAACCATATGATACTGTCAATTAATACTGACTAATCAATTGACAAAGTTCAGCATTCTTTCTTGATCAAAACTCTTCACAGTATAGGCATAGAGGGTACATTCCTCAATATCATTAAAGCCATCTATGAAAAACCCACAGTGAATATCATTCTCAATGGGGAAGAACTGAGAGTTTTGCCCCTAAGATCAGGAACACAAAAGTAATGTCCACTATCTCCACTGCTATTCAACATATTACTAAAAGTCCTGGCCTCAGCAATAAGACAACAAAAAGGGATAAATGCATCCAAATTGGCAAAGAAGTCAAACTATCATTCTTCGCAGATGACATGATGCATTATGTGGAAAGCCCAAAAGATTCCACAACACGACTGCTAGAACTCATACAGGAATTCATTAAAGTGTCAGGATATAAAATCAATGCACAGAAATCAGTTGCATTTATATACACCAACAGCAAGACATAAGAAAGAGAAATTAAGGAGTTGTTTCTATTTACAGCTGCACCCAAAACCATAAGATACCTAGAGATAACCTGATCAAAGAGGCAAGGAATCTGTACTCAGAAAACTATAAAGTGATCATGAAAGAAATTGAGGAAGACACAAAGAAATGGAAAAAAAAAGTTCCATGCTCATGAAATGGAAGAATAAATATTCTGAAAATGTCTATGCTACCTAAAGCAATCTATACACTTAATGTAATCCCTATCAAAATGCCATCAATTTATTTCAAAGAAATGGAAGAAATAGTCCTAAAATTTATACAGAACCAGAAAAGACCAGGAATAGCCAGAGGAATGTTTGAAAAGAAAACCAAAGTCAGTGGCATCAAAATTCCAGACTTCAAGCTCTATTACAAAGCTGTAATCATCAAGACAGTGTGGTACTGGCACAAAACAGGCACATAGATCAATGGGACAGAATAGAGAGCCCAGGAATGGACCCCCGGTTCTATGGTCAACTAATCTTTGATGAAGCAGTAAAGAATATTCAATGGAGAAAAGACAGTCTCATCAACAAATGGTGTTGGGAAAACTGGACAGCTACATGCAGAAGAATGGAACTGAACCATTTCCTTAAACTACACATAAAAATAGACTCAAAATGGATCAAAGACCTCAATGTGAGACAAGACTCCATCAAAATCCTTGAGGATAACACAGGCAGCAACCTCTCCAACCTCAGCCGCAGCAACATCTTCCTAAAAACATCTCCAAAGGCTAGGGAAGCAAGGGCAAAAATGAACTACTGGGACTTCATCAAGATCAAAGCTTTTGCACAGCAAAGTAAACTGATAACAAAATCAAAAGACAACTGAAAGAATGGGAGAAGATATTCACTAATGACATATCAGGTAAGGGTCTAGTATCGAAAATCTATGAACTTCTGAAACTCAACACCCAAAGAACAAATAATGCAATCAAGAAATGGGCAGAAGATATGAACAGACATTTCAGCAAAGAGGATGCCCAAATGGCCAACAGACACATGAAAAAGTGCTCAATATCACTCAGCATCAGAGAAATACAAATCAAAGCCACAATCAGCTACCACCTCACACCAGTCAGAATGGCTAACATCAGCAAGTCAGGAAATGACAGATGTTGGCATGGATGCAGAGAAAGGGGAACCCTCCTACAATGTTGGTGGGAATGCAAGCTGGTATAGCCACACTGGAAAACAGTATGGAGGTTCCTCAAAAAGTTGAGAATAGGCTTCCCCTATGACCCAGCAATCACACTACTGTGTATTTATCCTAAATATACAAATGTTGTGACTGAAGGGGCACATGCACCCAAAAAATTATAGCAGCAATGTCCACAATAGACAAACTATGGAAAGTCTCCAGATGTCCATTCTAAAGATTAATAAATAAAGAAGATGCGTGCACGCACACACACACACACACACACACACACACACACACAATGGAATACTATGCAGCCATTAAGAGAAACGAAATCTTGCCATTTGCAATGACGTGGATATAACTAGAGGGTATCATACTCAACAAAATAAGTCAATCAGAGAAAGACAATTATGTGATCTATCAGATATGAAAAATGTGAGAGGCTGGGTGGGTGGTTTTGGGGGGTGGAGGAGGGAAATGAAAAAAGATGGGATAAGAAAGGAGACAAACCACAAGAGACATCTAAATTCATGAACCAGGGGGGCCTGGGTGGCTCAGTGGGTAAAAGCTTCTGCTTTAGGCTCAGGTCATGATCCCAGAGTCTTGGGATCAAGCCCCGCATTGGGCTCCCTGATCGGCAGGGAGTCTGTTTCCCCTCACTCTCTGTTTGCCCCTCTTTCTACTAGTGATCTTTCTCTCTGTATCAAATTAAAAAAAAATCTTTAAAAAAATTTTAAAAAAGTAAAAAAGAAAACACTCACAAAACAAACTGACGGTGGTTGGGGGAATGGGGGGGTACAGATAGGGTGGCTGAGTTATGGACATTGGGAAGGGTATGTGCTATGGTAAGTGCTATGAAATGTGTAAGCCTGATGATTCACAGACATGTACCCTGCATCAAAGAATACATTATATGTCATAAAAAAATCAATACAGAGAAATCAGTTGCTTTCCTATACACTAACAATGAAAATATGGAAAAGGAAATCAGAGAATTGATTCTATTTACTATTGCACCAAGAAACATAAGATACCTGGGAATAAACCTAACAAAGAAGTAAAGGATCTGTACTCGAGGAATTACAGAAAACTCAAGAAAGAAATTGAAGAAGACACAAAATGTTGGAAAAGCATTCCATTCTCATTGATCATAAGAATAAACATTGTTAAAATGTCTATACTGCCCAGAGCAACCTATAAGTTTAATGCCATCCTGATCAAGGTTTCACTGGCAGTTTTAAAGGGCTGAAACAAAAATCCCAAAATTGTATGGAACCAGAAAAGACCCCAAATTGCTAAGGAAATGTGGAAAAATAAAAACAAAGCTGGGGGCATCATGTTGCCTGATTTTAAGCTTTATAACAAGGCTGTGATCACCAAGACATCATTGTAATGGCAAAAAATCAGAAACATAGACCAGTGGAAAAGAGAATAGACCCCAGCTATGGATTCGCAACTCTAGGGTCAAATAATCTTTGAAAAAACTGGAAAAAATATCGAGTGAAAAAAAAAAGACAGTCTCTTAAATAAATGGTGCTGTGAAAATTAGACAACTATATGTAGAAAAATGAAATTTAACCATTCTCTTAAACCACACACAAATATAAACTTGAAATGGATAAAAGACCTCAACATGAGGCAGGAATCTATCAAAATCCTAGAAGAGAACATAGGCAGCAACCTCCCCCAGAAGACAACCCAAAAACAAGACGACAATAACCACAGTTTCCCATAAAAATATAGAACACCAACGTCAGGGGAAATCAATATATTAAGCTCCCAATAATTCCCTAAAACATGTATATTTTATTGATACAATTTCTTTTTTTTTCTATCTTTCTTTCTTTTTTTCCTTATTCACTACTAATCATGTTTCTTGTTTTTTTTTTCAATATTTTTTAAACTACTTAACATTACAATTACAGGCTTAATACAACAATAAACCCAACAAGTCCCAAAATAATCTTCCTCACCGGCATTGAGGAGTTATGATCATGCTCCCTATCCTTCTGTCAGTGTTTCTGTGTATTTGATTTTGTTCTGGTCCTATATAAATCTTATTCCTGAGGTTCATTCTGACTAGGGTCCTTTATTTCTTTTCATTTACTTTGGTTGGTCTATATGTTTGTTCGTGTTTGTTTATATACCTTACAAATTTTTTTCCCCAAATTTATTTTAATTTTTCAGTGTTACAAGATTGATTGTTCATGCACCACACCCAGTGCTCCACGCAGTACGTGCCCCTCTCGATACCCACCACCAGGATATATACCTTACAAATTTTCTTTTTGGGGCCTATTCTGGCTGGGATATCTCTCTCTCTCTCTCTCTCTCTCTCTCTCTCTCTGTCTCTTTTTTTTTATCTTAATTCTTTTCTTTAGGTGGTGAAATCCAAATGTTACAAAAACTTCTAGGGTGCATGCTGTCGGGATCATGGTTGATATATTCACATATACACCCTTTCATCCACTTCTCAAAAAATTGACTAGGAGTAGGAACACCCAACAGGAAAACCCCAGAGACTGCAAACTCTCCCTCAGAACCATTAGACATGGACAATAGTATGTCAGAAATGGAATTCAGAGTGACAACTATCCAGGCAATGGCGAGAATGGAGAAAAACATTAATGACAACATAGAATCTCTAAGGGCAGAAATGAGAACCAGTGTAGCTGATGAAAAAAATGCTATCAGTGAGATTCAATCTAATCTAAAATGTCTAACACCTAGAGTTATTGAGTTAGTGATCTAGAGGATAAAATGGTTGAGAAGAAAGGTCAGGAGGAGAGCTGGAACAAACTGATCAGGAATCATGAGAAGAAACTTAGGGAAATAAATGACGCCATGTAACATTCCAATGTAAGCATTATTGGAATCCTAGAGGGAGTAGAGAAAGACAGAAGACTAGAAGATATAGTTGACCAAATTCTGAATGAAAATTTCCCCATGGAACAAGTGTTCATGTCCTAGGGCGGAAAGGACACCTGTCAAAATCAATGCACCTAGAAAGTCAACAAGACACATCATTGCAAAATTTGCAAATCATAATTTTAGAAAAGAGGTCCTCAGGGCAGCTAGGGGGAAGACATTCCTTACATACGGAGGAAGAACCATAAGAATAATGTCAAATGTGTCCACAGAAACCTGGCAAGCAAGAAAGACCTGGCACGATATATTCAGGGCAGTAAATGAGAAAAACATGCAGCTAGGAATACTTTATCCAACAAGTCTGACATTCAAAATGGATGGAGAGATAAAGAGATCCAAGACCGGCAAGGATTAAAAGAGTATGTGAACGCCAACAAGCACTGCAGGAAATATTAAAGGGGGTTCTATAAAAGTAGAAAGAGCGTGTGAGTGACATAGAACAGAAATTTATAATCTATAGAAACAAGTACTTAACAGGAAACATGATGTCAAAAAACACATTTCTTTCAATAGTCACTCTCAAGATGCATGGCCTAAATGCTCTCATAAAATGGCACAGGGTTGCAGAATAGATAAAACGACAGGACATGGACATATGCTTTCTACGAGAGACACATTCAGAACGAAAAGATACATCCAGACTGAAAATGAAAGGATGGGGAACCATCTTACATGCCAACAGGCCTCAAAAGAAAGCTGGGGTAGTGATTTTCACATCAGATAAATGAGATTTTCTGTAATCAGATACAGAAGGACACTACATCATTGTTAAAGGGTCTTTCCTCTAAAAACATCTAATAATTGTAAATATTTATGCCCCCAATATAAGAGCAGGCAACTACCTAAGCCAACTGTTAATCAAAATAGTCATGTTGATATAAGTACATTAATAATAGGAGATATTAACATGCCACTCTCAGTAACAGACATACCATCTAAACAGAAAATCAATAAATAAACAAGAGCTTTGAATGACACATTAGACAACTTGGACCTCATAGATATATACAGAACATTCCACCCTAAAACAGCAGAATACACATTCTTCTCGAGCACACATGGAACGTTCTCCAGAAGAGACCACATACTGCATCACAAAACAGGATTCAACCAATACCAAAAGATAGAGATGATTCCCTGCATTTTCTCTGACCGCAATGCTCTAAAACTGGAATTCAACCACAAGGAAAAGGTTGGAAGGAATTCAAACACTATGAGGCTAAAGACTAACCTGTTCAAGAATGCTGGCATCAACCAGGAATTCAAAGATGAGCTTAAACAATTCATGGAGACCAATGAGAATGAAGACACATCAGTCCAAAACCAACGGGATACGGCAATGCGGGTACAAAGGGGGAAATAGAGCCATCCAAACCTCACTCAAAAACATTGAAAAAAACTCAAATACACTACCTCTCTTTATACCTGAAAGAACTCGAAAATCAACAATATTAAGCCAATAACATGCAAAATAAGGGAAATAATCAAGATTAGAACATATACCAAGGATTTAGAAACTAGAAAAACAGAAGAATACATCAGTGAATTCAGAAGTTGGTTTTTTGAAAGAATCAATAAGATAGATAAGTCACTGGTCAAACTAAACCAGAAGAAAAGAGAGGGGACCCTAATTAACAAAACTTTTATTGAAAGGGGAGAGATCACGACTAATTCAAAGGAAATAGAAATAATCATCAAAAATTATTTCCAACAGTCATATGCCAATAAGTTAAACAACCTATAAGAATTGGGTGAATTCCTGAAAACTCATAACCTTCCAAGACTGAAACAGGAAGAAATTGACAATTTGAATAGACCAATATCTAGTAATGAGATTGAAGCAGTGATCAAAAACCTCCCAAAAAACAAGAGTCCAAGACCTGAAGGATTTCCTGGGGAATTCTACCAAACATTTAAGGAAGAAATCATACCTATTCTCCTGAGAATGTTTCTAGATATAGAAACAGAAGGAAAACTTCCAGACACTTTTCATGAAGCCAGCATTACCCTGATCCCCATACCAGGAAAATACCCCATCCAAAAGGAGCATTTCAGACCAATATCCCTGATGAATATAGATGCCATGATTCTCACCAAAATCCTAGCTAATAGGATCCAACAGCACATTAAAAAGATGATTCATCATGAACAGGTGAGATTTATCCCTTGGATGCAAGGGTGGTTTAACATTTGCAAATCAATCAATGTTATAGAACAAATCAGTAAGGAAAGAGAGAAGGAACACATGGTTCTCTCGACTGATGCAGAAAAAGCATTTGACATAATTCAGCATCCGTTCCTGATTAAAATTATTCAAAGTACAGGGATAGAAGGAACATTCTTCAAAATCATAAAGTCTATCTATGAAAAGCCCACAGCAAACATCTTTCTCAATGGGGAAAAGCTGAAAGCCTTCCCTCTGAGATCAGGAACATGATAAGGATGCCCAGTCTCACCAGTCTTGTTCAACATAGTGCTAGAAGTCCTAGCGACAGCAATCACAACAGAATGAAACAAAGGGATTCAAATTGGCAATAAAGAAATCAAACTCTCTTCGCAGATGACATGGTACTTTAAATGGATACCCAAAAGACTCCACCCCCCAAATTACTAGAACTCATACATCAATTAAGTAAGGTGGGAGGATACAACATCAATGCACAGAAATCAGTTGTTTCCTATACACTAACAATGAAAATATGGAAAGGGGAATGAGAGGATCAATTCCACTTACTGTAGCACCAAGAACCATAAGATACCTGGGACTAAACCTAACCAGAGAGGTAAAGGATCTGTAATCAAGGAACTACAAAATGCTCATGAAAGAAATTGAAGAAGACACAAAAAGTTGGAAAAGTATTCCATGCTCATGGATCAGAAGAATAAACATTGTTAAAATGTCTATACTTCCCAGAGCAATTTATACTTTTAATGCCATCCCGATCAAAATTCCACAGGTTTTTTCCATTGGGAAACAATCATAAAATTTGTATGGAACAAGAAAAGACCCCTAATTTATAAGAAAATGTTGAAAAAGAAAATGAAAGCTGGGGACATCACATGGCCTGATTTCAAGCTTTACTATAAAGCCGTGATCATCAAGACAGCATGGTACTGGCACAAAAACAGACACATAGACCAGTGGAACAGAATAGAGGGCCCAGATATAGATCTGAACCTCTATGGTCAAATAATCTTTGTCAAAACAGTCAAAAATATCCCGTGTAAAAAAGACAGTCTCTTCAATAAATGGTGCTGGGAAAACTGGACGGTTATATGTAGAAGAATGAACCTTGACCATTATCTTACACCATACACGAAGATAAACTTGAAATGGATGAAAGACCTCAATGTGAGGCAGGAATCTATCAAAACCCTAGAGAAGAACATAGGTAGTTACCTATTGGCATCATCAACAGGAAGTTCTTTCAAAACATGTCTCCAAAGGCAAAGAAAACAAATGTGAAAATGTACTTTTGGGACTTCATCAGGATAAAAAGCTTTTGCACAGAAAAGGAAACATTCAACAAAACAAGGAGTTTAGTTGAACAACAAAACAAACCCACAGAATGGGAGAAGATATTCACAAATGACACTACAAGCCCATGTCTGGTATGTAAGATCTAATAAGATCTCCTCAGACAGCACTCATGAAACAGATAATCACAGCAGATAATGGGAAGAAGACATTAACAGACACGTCTCGAAAAAAGACATACAAGTGGCTAACAGACATATGAAAAATATTAATCATCTTTAGCCATCAGGGAGATTCAAATTGAACCCACACTGAGATACACCACTTACATCGGTTAGAATGGCCAATATCAACAAGACAGTAAACAAAAAATGTTGAAGAGGGTTGGAGAAAGGAGAACCCTCTTCCACTGTTGGTGGGAATGCAAGTTGGTGCAGCCACTTTGGAAAACAGTGTGCAGATTCCTCAAGAAATTAACAATAGGGCTATCCTATGATTTTTCAATTGCACTACTGGGTATTTACCCTAAAGAAGCAGATGCAGTACAAAGAAGGGCCACATGTACTCTAATGTTCATAGCAGCAGTGGCCATAATCACCAAACTGGAAAGAACCAACATCCCCTTCAACAGATGAATGGATAAATAAGATATGGTCCATATATACAATGAAAGTTTATGCCTCCATCAGAATGGGTGAATACCCAACTTTTGTATCAGCATGGATGGGATTGGAAGATATTATGCGGGTGAAATAAGTCAAGAGGAGAGAGTTAATTATCTTATGATCTCACTTACTTGTGGAGCATAAGGAAAAACATAGAGGGCATTTTGAGAAGAAAGGAACAGTGAATAGGGGGAAATCAGAGAGGGCGATGAACCATGAGAGACTGTTGACTCTGAGCCACAAGCTGACGGTTTTGGAGGGGCGGGGTTAGGGTGTTTTGTAAGCCTGGTTGTGGGTACTGAGGAGGGCACATATTGCATGGAGCACTGGGTGTGATTCATGAGCAATGAATCTTATACCACTGAAACAATAATATAAAATTATTTGGGAAAAAAGAAAAAAGAAAAATGAAGACAAAGAATTTACAGGATGGGAAAAACTGAAAGCATCTGTGACCCCCAAGCAAGCCAGCAAGAAATATGAAGGGCAATTCTGAAAGCAAACTGAGACCCTAAGGGTAACATAGACCAAAAAGAAACAGAAAATCTACAACAATAGGGACTTTACAGTCAACACAATGACAGTAAATTTGTACCTTTCAATAGTTATTCTAAATGTAAGGTTTTTGAGTGCTCCCATCGAAAGACACAAGGTTGCTGATTGGATAAAGAAGCAGTATCCATCAATTTGATGTCTACAAGAGCTTAAAGGTACCACTAGACTGAGAGGGAGGGGATGGAGAACAATGTATTGCACTAATGGACCTCAAATGAAAACTAGGGTAGCAATCCTCGCATCAGACAAATTAGATTTGAAACCAAAGATCATAGTAAGAAATGTAGAGGGCCACTATATCATACTTAAAGTGTCAATCGAACAAAATCTAACAATTGTAATTATCTATCCCCCAACATGGGAGCAGCCAATTATATAAACTAATAACCCAAATAAGGAAATATATTGGTAATAATATATTCATAGTAGGAGATTTTAACACTCCACTCACAGGAATAGACAGATCATCTAAGCAGAAAATCAACAAAGAAAAAAAGAGCTTTTAAGGACACATTGGACCAGAAGGGCTTCGTAGACATATACACAGAATTCCTTCCTAAAACAACAGAATACTAATTCTCCTTGAGACCACATGGAATATTCTCTAGAATAGACCACATACTGGGTCACAAATAAGGCCTCAACTGATACCAAAAGATTGAGGTTATTTCCTACATATTTTGGACCACGACGCTTTGAAACTCGAACTCAACTACAAAAAGAAATTTGGAAAGAACTAAAAAACTTGGAGGTTAAAGAGCATCCTGCTAAAGAATTTATTTGTCAACTAGGAAAGTAAAGAAGAACTTAAATAATTCATTGAAACTAATGAACCATAATTATCATATGGTTTCAGTCATGTGTGGAATACAAGAAATAGTACAGAGAACAATAGGTGTAGGGGAGAAACCTGAATAGGAAGAAATCAGAAAGGTAGACAAATCATATGAGACACTTAACTCTGGGAAACAAACTGAGGTTTGTGGAAGGGAAGGGGTGGGGAGATGGGGTAACTGCATGATGGGCATTAAGGAGGGCATATGATGTGATGAATATTGGTGATGTGAACTGATGAATCACAGAATGTTATATCAAAACCCAATGATATACTATGCCTTGGCTAACTAAATTTAAATAAAAAATACAAAACATTTTATGAGAATAGTATGAACAATTATATGCTAACAAACAAGGGAATCTGAAGAAATGGACAAACTCCTGGAAACATACAACTACCAAACTGAATGAAGAAGAAATAGAAAAGCTGAGCAGACCTATCACCAGCAATGAAATTGAACTGCCAATTAAAAATTTCCCAACAAACAGGATTCCTGGGCCAGATGGTTTCTCAGGGGAATTTTTCAAAAATATTTAAAGTTGTGGGCCCCTGGGTGGCGCAGTTGGTTGAGCGACTGCCTTCGGCTCAGGTCATGATCCCGGAGTCCTGGGATCGTGTCCCACATCGGGCTCCCAGCTCCATGGGGAGTCCGCTTCTCACTCTGACCTTCTCTCTCTCACTCTCTCTCTTTCCTAATAAATAAATAAATAAAATCTTAAAAAAAAAATTTAAAGTTGTAATGCTTATTCTGAAAATGTTTTAAAAAAATGGAAATGGAAAGAAAACTTCTAAACTCATTCTATGAGGCTAGAATTACCTTGTACCCCAAACAAAAGAAAGACCCCACCCTGTAGGAGAATTATAGGCCTATATCCCTGATGAATACAGATGCAAGAATTTTCACCCTGATACTAGCCATAGGATACTAGAGTACATTAAGATGATTATTCAACTTGAAAAATTGATATTAGTTTCTTGGTTGGATGAGTGGTTTGATATTTGCAAATTCATTGATGTGATACACCACATTAACATCAGAAAGGACAAGAACCACATGGTCATTTCAATAGATCCAGAAAGAGCTTATGATGAAATACAGCATTTGTTCTTGAAACAATCCCTCCACCCTGTAGGGATAGAGGAAACATACCTCAGTGACATAAATGCCACATATGAAAGGCCAAGAGTGAATATCATCCTCAATGGGGAAAATCTAAGACTTTTTCCCATAAAGTCAAGAATATGACAGGTTGAACACTGTCACCCCTGTTGTTCAACATTGTACTGGAAGTATTATGCTAATCACAAAACAAAAAGAAAAGGCATCCCGATCAGCAAAGAGGAAGTCAAACTTTCACTCCTCACAGATGATATGATACCATGCAAAAAACCCAAAAGACTTAACAAAAAATTGCTAGAGAGGAGGCAATAATGCAGCAAAGTTAGAGCATATAAAAACAGTGTATAGAAATCTGTTTCTTTTCCATACACTGGAGCAGCAGAAAGAGATATCAAGGAATCAATCCAGTTAACAATTACATCAAAAACTATATGATACCATAAGAGGCATTAACCTAACCAAAGAGGTCGAGTGATATACTCTGAAAACTCCAGAATACTAATGAAAAAAATCTGAGGAAGACATGAAGATATGGAAAAACATTCCATGCTCATGGATTAGAAAAACAAATATTGTTAAAATATTTATATTACACAAATCATTCTAGACATTCAATACAATTCCTCTTAATACCATCAGCTTTTCTCATAGAGCTGGAATAAACAATCATGAAACCTGTATGGAATCAGAAAAGCCCCTGGATACCCCAAAAAAATGTTGAAAAAGAAAATATTGAAAAAGAAAAGGTGGAGCCATCACAATTCTGGACGTCAAGCTATGTTACAAATCTGTAATCATTAAGACTTTATGGTACTCACACAAAAACAGACACATAGATCCATGGAACAGAATAGAGACCCCAGAAATGGATCCTCAACTCTATGGTCAACAAATCTTCAGTGAAGCAGGAAATAATATCCAATGCATAAAAGACAGTCTTTTCAACAAATGGTATTGAGAAATTTGGACAGCTACATGCAGAAGAATGAAACTAGACCATTTTCTTATATTATATAAAAAATAAATTGCAAATGGGTGAAAGACCCAAATGTGAGACAGGAATCCATGAAAATCCTAGAGGAAAATACAGGCAACAACCTCTTTGGGCTCACCAACAGCCCCTTCTTGCTAGACACATCTCTGAAGGCAAGGGAAATAAAAAAAAAATGAACCAATGAGATTTCGTCATGATAAAAAGCATTTGAACAGCAAAGGAAGTCGACAAAACTAAAAGACAACATGTAAAATGGGACAAGATATTTGCAAATGACTTATCAGATAAAGGGCTTGTATGCAAAATCTATAAATAACCTACCAAATTCAACAGCCGAAAAACAAATAATCCAGTCAAGAAATGGACAGAAGTCATGAACAGACATTTCTCCAGAGAAAACACACAAATGGCTAACAGACACATGAAAAAATGCTCAACACTACCCTCCAAGACGAAAATCCTAATAAAAAAACACAGTGAGATATAGCCTCATGCCCATCAGAGTGCTTAAAATTAACAAGTCAGGAAAGGACAGATGTTCCTTTGCGTGCAGAGAAAGGGAACCCTCTTAAACTATGGGTGGGAATTCAAACGTGTATAACCACCCTGGAAAAGAATATAGAGGTTCCTCAAAGTGAGAAATTAAACTACCCTATGACCTAACAATTGCACTACTATTTTTATAGCTGCTATGTCCGCAGTTGCCAAAATATGGAAAGAACCCAAATATCCATCAACAGATGATTGAATAAAGAAGAGGTTGTATATATATATATGCAATGGGTGTAATATGCAGCTGATGAATCCCTAAATTCTACGCTTGAAGCTACTATACTATTTGTTAACTAACTTAAATTTAATTTGAAAAAAATTTTTTAAAAAAAGAAAAGGAACGAAATAGGAGGAATCAGCATGTTCCATGTGAAGATGTGTTGTTAGTGGCAGATATGATCAGTAAGAAGAGAAGATCTGGAAGTAGACCTATGTGGAAGTAGACCTATGCCAGTATGCCTCAATCATGTCAATGATTTTCAACAAAGGTGAATTATCCACTTAATGTGGGTAGTCTACGCAACAAATTGTGTCAGAGCCATTGGACATCCATTGGCATAGACCAAACAAAATTCCCTATACGTAAACTTCACCTCTTATACAAATATGAACTCAAAGTTATGAGGATCGTTTCAAAGAAAATATAAAAGTATTAAGGAGGACATGTGTTTTGATGAGCACTGGTTATTATAAGCAACTAATGAATCTTTGAGCACTATATCAAAAACTAATGAGGTACTATATGCTAGCTAACTGAACATTGAAAAGTGTGTAAACCTTTTACATAGAATCAAGGGAGAAGATCTTCAGGTATTAGGGATTGCTGAGTTCTTAACCATGTCACTAAAAGCACCCTTCATTAAAACAAACAGACAAACAAAAAATACTTGATGAATAGGACTTCACCAAAATTGAAAATTTTTCTTTACTAAGAACTTTTGCATAGACCAGTGGAACAGAATAGAGAGCCCAGACATGGACCTGCAACTCCATGGTCAAATAATCTTTGACAAAACAGGAAAAAAAATCCAGTGGAAAAAAGACAGTCTCTTCAATAAATGGTGCTGGCAAAATTGGACAGCTATATGTAGAGGAATGAAACATGACCATTTTCTTACACCATACACAAAGATAAACTCGAAATGGATAAAAGACCTCAACGTGAGGCAGGAATCTATCAAAACCCTAGAGAAGAACATAGGCAGTAACCTCTATGACACTAGCCACAGCAACTTCTTTCAGGACATGTCTCCAAAGCCAAAGGAAACAAAAGCAAAAATGTACTTTTGGGACTTCATCAAGAAAAAAGTTTCTGCACAGTCAAAGAAACAGTCCACAAAACAAACAGGCAACCCACAGAATGGGAGAAGATATTCACAAATGACACTATAGACAAAGGTCTGATATCTAAGATCTATAAAGAACTCCTCAAACTCAACACTCACAAAACAGATACTCACATCCAAAAATGGGCAGAAGACATGAACAGACGCTTCTCCAAAGAAGACATACAAATGGCTAACAGACAAAAACTAGCTAACAGACACATGAAAAAGTGTTCATCATCTTTAGCCATCAGGGAGATTCAACTCAAAACCACACTGAGATACCACCATACACCAGTTAGAATGGTCAAAATCAGCAAGACAGTAAACAACAAATGTTGGAGAGGATGTGGAGAAACCAACAAGCTATAGACTCTGAACATATTTGCAAACTACATTATCTGACAAAGATCTTCCATCTAGAATATGGAAAGAACTCTCAACCTTGAAAAGGAAACAAACTATCCAAATAGAATATGGGCAAAAGACATGAATAGATATTTCTCCAAAGAGAACATGTAGGTGACAAGTAAGCACAAGAGAAACAAATATTCAACATCACTAACCATGAGAGAAATTCAAATGTAAATGTGACTGAGTTATCACTACTACCTGCCTGTTAGGACAGCTGTAAAAACATCAAATGTTGGAAGGAGGCGGCTCTCCTACATTGCTGATGGGAATGTAAATGTAACAGAAACTCTAGTAAGACAGTTTGTTAGGTGCTACAGAAGCATAGCATAAACCCTATAACCTAGCAAGCACTGTTCTGGACCTTTATCCCAGAGAATAAAAATTTAAGCTCCCCTGAAACACTGTGCACCGATGTTCATTCTGGGTTTGTATGTAATTGCTAAAAGACTGGAAACAACCAAAATGGGTGAAGGGTGCCTATGTGAAGGGAACTTTCTCAACTACATGAGGCTTCTTTGAATCTATAAATCTGCCTCTCTACTTCCCTACATATCTGTAGCAATGTAGCAATGTTACAACTGTCTGCACACATCAGAATAGTCCCTAAGATAAGCAGTCCCACCTTGGCTCACTGGAGCTCCAAGCTGCACTAAAGTCCGAAGGACCTTAATGTGTGGGTGTCAATCTGCAGTGAAGGAGGCAGGAGGGGGTCTGTCACTGGTCTGTGACTGGGCAGGTGCTCGGCTGTGATACCCTGTAACCCTAAGGGGCAGAGAGACCAGATGTGGGACAAAGGCAGCACCCAGACTGCTGTCTTCCTAGAGGTGATGTTTTGCCTTTGGGAAGAAAAGGCGAGGACAAGGACCTTTCTCATATTCTACCCTCCTTTTTTCCCTCCCTCCTCTGGACTGCATCTGTCCCTTGCCATTTCGTTCCTCCTCCTCACACAACCACCTCCAAACAAAGTTGCTCTCATTGTAGAGATGAAGGAATGGGCATTTAAGAGGTGAGCAGCCTTGGGGTGCCAGCCCATCCAGGAGCCTGATATTTGTGGAAGTCAGGGTATGGTGAGCAGGGTCTATGCTTGGCTTGGGCACAGGAGGTTCCAAGTGCTGGGATCACGTAAGCAACCCACATCCCCCTTACATCTAAGTGACCTGGACTCCACAAGCCCCCACACTGGCTCCTGAAAGCAGCACTATCAAATCAGCTCAGACACCATCCATTTTAGAGATGTAAGCCTCCCGCCAACTTCCCATTTCCTCTTGAATTTCACTTTCCACATCCAGAGGAAGGTTCTTCATGGCTCCTATCCATGCATACACAGGTTAAATGAGCACACTGATTTGGCTGAGCTCAGCCCAGGAGCCACAGCTCTAGGCCCTTCCCCTTCCAGGGCAGCTGTAGCCACAGGTGAGCCCCAGCTCACTGGGATCAGCACCTCACCTGTGCTTCCATCCCACATCCACGTTGCTAAGAGGGACCATTTCCCAGGAAGGGCGAAACCTGGAATCTCACCCTCCAACTCCATTCTGATGCACAATCTCCAATTTATCATAGAATCTGAGCTCTGCCTTTTGGAAGTGGTCCCTTCCCTTCAAGCCCAAGTAGACCCTACAGTCTCCAAGGTGCACCTGTTCCCAGATCCATCACACTGTGTCTTGCTCTTTCCAAACTCCCTATCACTCAAAGCACTCAGTGTGAATCCCACATGCCTCCCCCAATTCCTCCAGTGATTTTTTGGTCAGAACAGAGTCCACCATCCTGGCCCCTCACACCACTCGCCCCTGTGACCTGACACCACACCTCACCTGGAGACAGAATGATCCCAAGCCTCTGGACCCCTTCGCCGTAGTTCCCTGGTCTTGTCGCATTTGTTCTTCCAAGTCCTGTATCACATAGGAACCTGTTGTGGAGAAACACCCACTTTCATGGCCACAGGTTGAAGACATAATATCAAGTTCCAACATAAAGTTTAGCAACAATGTGCTAGGAGGTCTCACCAAAAATGCTTTACAAAGAAATCCTTGTGTACAGACATACTGCGTCTCTTTTCCATCCATCCAAATGGTGCTGATCTCAGTAGCTGTGCTTCACTTGTGCTCAAGGTCAGCTCTACATACTTCACTGATACTGTACCAGAGCTGTGGAGACCCCTGCCTAGTATCACGAGAATGTGATGACTCATAAGGGGCAGTACTTTAATCCAGACTGCACAACACAGTCACCTTGTTTTGTTTTTTTTTCTCATAAATTACTCATTCAGAAATGATCATTTTAAATTGTCTATTGAACCTAATATTTAGATTTATATCACACCCCGACTCCTGGAGATGACCACACTTTCCCAAGCTCCTCTTCTATGTCATCAGGAGGTGAGCGCTCAGACTTCACTCCTTGGGCACTGTGTGGAAGGCAATAACTTCCAGGAAGACCTTCATTCGAATGAAGAACCCCTCCACCTCATGGAGCTGAGCCTGCCTCTCACTGAACTGCTTGGCCTCTTGTTTTAAGGCCTCTACCTCTCCCTCTAGGATGCAGCAGCCCATATAGGAGCCCAGTGTTTGTGGAACCCAGAGTATTGTTCAATTACAGGATCTCAGACAGTGACTGCACAATGCTCTGGGCCTGGGTCTCCTCTATAATTTCCTCCCAGTGCCTTTCCTCATTTCATGCCCTGAGATTTAATGCAAAATCTTAAAACCACTGGTCTGTTTCATCTTCTAGGGTGTGGCATCATTTTCTTCTAAGGAAAAGAACTCCCCAAAAGATGAATAATGCACAGGTATCAGGCCACAGGGACCTTAGTGTGAAGTCAATCCCAGGTGAGAAGTGGCTCACATGCTCACTTCTCTGCAGAATTAGAATGCACCCAGTCAGAGGGTTTGGGTCATGCTGTTGTCCCAGTGGCTTTTTAAGCCAATACTGAGCCTGACTGGAGGGCTCCTGGTTTGAAGGCTTCTTCAAACCAGGCAATGGGATCAGTGGCAATGGGATCAGTGGACATATGAATGTAGTGCTGAACAGGTTTGGAAGTCTCACAGACTGAGACCAATTGGAAAGCCCTGTGTTTGAGTGCCCTGTGCTCTGGGCATAAGAAAGGATATGCATCCTATGGTATGTGGTGAGCCTGCTGTTCAACAGCATTTTTGCCTAGTGCAGAGCTGTGTTGTTGGTCTCCAGGTCCATGGACATATGGTGAGATATCTGTCTAGTTGCCTTCTTGGCCCAGCACAGAGCTGAGTAGTTGGTCTCCAAGTCCAAGGGCACATGGTAATCCTTTGTCTATGTGTCTCTTTGGACTAGTGCAGAGCTGTGTTTTGGTCTCCAGCTCCAAAGGCACATTGTGTGACACCTGTCCAGGTGCCTGCTTGGTGTAGCACAGAGATGTGTTGTTGGTCTCCAGACCCTAGAGCACATGGTGATCCTGTTGTCTATGTGCCTGTTCAGCCTATCACAGAGCTGAGATTTTGGTTTCCAGGTCCAAGGGCACCAGGTGAAGCTACTATCCAGGTAACTTCTTGCCTGAATGCAGAGTAGTGGAACAGGGCTCCATGTCCAACTGTACATAGTGATCAGATTGTCTAGGTAAGTTCTTGGCAACGTGCTGAGCTGGGTTGGTGGCCTCCAGGTCCAAGGGCACATGGTGCACCCTCTGTTCAGGTATCTGCTCAAACTCTCTCAGAGCTCCTTTCTTGGTATCCAAGTCAAAAACCACGTTGTGGGGCGCCTGGGTGGCTCAGTGGGTTAAAGCCTCTGCCTTCAGCTCAGGTCATGATCTCGGGGTCTTGGGATCGAGCCCCGCATCGGGCTCTCTGCTCGGCGGGAGGCCTGCTTCCCCCTCTCTCTCTGCCTCTCTGTCTACTTGTGATTTCTGTCAAATAAATATATAAAATCTTTAAAAAAAAAAGCAACCACATTGTGAGCCTGCTGTCCAGTTGATTCCTTTTCCCAATGCCGAGCTGGGATTCAGGACTCATGGTTTCTTGGCATTTGGTAAGCCTCATGCTCTCTGGGCTCACATGCCTTGTGCCACCTGGCCTGGCCAGCTTATGGTATGAGGGCTCCTTGTCCGCCCCATGTCTCTGTGAATCACTGGCTAGTGGCAAATGGGTTCAGATGGCTCCCAGGCTTTGGGTTCTTGGTGGGTGCTCTGTTTTGGGACTGATTTCTTTATGTTCTGCTGTGTTTGAGGGTTTGCGTTCTGTGGGATCTTATTCAGCCAGGACTTTTAGGGACCATGAAAGGTCACACTTGTGGGATAATTTGGATAACATGGCACTAGAACAAATGCTACTCTCAACTCATCCATCAGAGCTTAAATATAGGTGTAGAAAATGGTAGATAGTTGTTTGGTACATTTTCCCACAATAAACATAAACCTGGAAAATGATTAAGCTGTGTTGCAAATCATTACCTGCTTGCCAAAATGACATTCAGCTCTCATAGAAGGGAGATAGCATAACCCAGCCTATAGCCAGGTTCATGTCTTTGTGTCCAACAGCCAACCAGAAAATTCTGGGGGGAAGGGTTAAGTTTTTCTCCTCCCTTGTTTACAACTATGTATCAAATTATAAAAGATCTAAGAATATAAATGCTGCAAGTCAACAAGTAGAAAAGGGACCACTGTTTGGAAGGCAGGAGTTGTGGAGACTTGAATCGGCTGTGATATAGCTGAGGATACAGTGGAGATGAGGCAGTCGGCTTGAGGAGGCTACCACAAAGTTTTATAAGTAGCGGGTGCAAATACAGAGAAGATTTGTTATATATATGTTATATATTCCAACGGAATATTACTAAGCCACCAAGAAAAATGGTATCTTGCCATTTACAATGATCTAGATGGAACTAGAGGGGATTATGCTAATTGAAATTAGCCAGAGAAAGATAAATGCTGATTCCCCCATTCATCCTTCCTTTCTTTCTCACAATGCCCTCTTTGTTAAAAAAAAAAAAAAAGACTAATGCCATAAGATTTCAACCATATGTGGAATTTAAGAAACAAAACCAATGAACATAGTAGGAAGTGAAGAGAAGAAAAAAAATGAAATTAGACAAAAACAGAGAGAAGGCAAACCACAAGAAACTCTTAACTGTAAGGGATCAAACAAAGGCTT
>CM052809.1:3187706-3208404 GCA_028533885.1 Nasua narica | reverse complement strand
TCTATCTTTCTCTGCCCTTTCAGCTCTTCCAATAATTTTTATTTGGGAATGTTTCATGGCATTATTTATTTCCCTAATTCTTTTTACATGACATATAAGCAGTTTTTCCAGTCCGCCTGATCTTTCTTCTGTATCACCTTGTCCTCTATATCCCTAATTATATTTTCTGCATTGGTTATACTGGCTATTAGACGATTTGCATAAGATTGGACTTCATTGATAGCATTTTTGTCTTCAGCCATATTGGATCTCAGTTCTGCCCTTAGAGATTCTATGTTGTCACTAAAGTTTTTCTCCAACCTTGCCATTGCCTGGTTAGTTGGTACTCTGAATTCACTTTCCAACATACTGTTTATGTCCATATTCAGTAGTTCTGAGGGAGGGGCACAGCGTCTGGGTTTTTCATCTGTTGGGTGTTTCATCCCCTAGTCATTCTGATTAGAAGTGGTTGAGGGGATGTATAGCTGAATATATCAACCATGATCCAGGCAAGGTGCACCCTGTAAAGTTTTGGAGCAAATGGGATTCAACACCATGAAGAAAAAAAGAGAGAGAGAGAGAAAGAGACAGATTTAAAAAAGAGAAATACCAGCCAAAGTAAGCCCCAAAAGTAAGATTAATAAGGTATATAACCATACAGGAACAACCAAATGACTGATAGGAGTAAATGAAAAGAAAAAAAAAAAAAGAAGTATCCAGCCACAATGATTCCCAAGAATAAGATTTACATGATACCAGAACAAAAACAAATACACAGACACACTAAAAAAATAATAAGTTTGCAGTGTTTATAAATCCTCCATGTGGGCAAGGGAGGTTATTTTGGATCTTCCTGGGTGTTTTGTTGTATTAAGCCTCTAGTTGTATTGTTTTTTTTTTTCTTTTCCCAAATATATTTATTTTATCTTTTCAGTGTTACAAGATTAATTGTTCATGGGGTGGCTGGATGGCTCAGTGGCTTAAAGCCTCTGCCATCAGCTCAGGTCATGGTCTCAGGGTCCTGGGATTGAGTCCAATATTAGACTGTAAGCACAGCAGGGAGCATGCTTCCTCCCTGCCACTGTGACTACTTGTGATCTCTCTCTATATCAAATAAATAAATAAAGTATTTTTTAAAAAAGGATTAATTGTTCATGGACCACACGCCATGCTCCATGCAAAACATGCCTCCTCAATACCCACCATCAGGCTCGCCAAACCCCACACCCCCTCCCCTACAAAACCCTCAGGTTGTTGCTCAGATTCCACAGTCTCTCATGGTTCATTGTCCCCACCCTTTCCCCCCATTCACCCGTCACTTCCTTCTCACGATGCCCTCCATGATTTTCTTTATATTCCACACATAAGTGAGACCAAAAGATAATTGGCTCTCTCCACTTGACTTATTTCACTCCGCATAATCTCTTCTAGTCCTGTCCATGTTGATACAAAAGTTAGATATTCATCCTTTCTGAAGGAGGCATAATATTCCATTGTATAGATGTACCACATCTTCCTTATCCACTCATCTGTTGAAGGGCATTTTGGTTCTTTCCACAGTTTGGTGATTGTGACCAATGCCGCTATGAACATTGGGATACATGTGGTCCTTCTTTGTACTGCATCTGCTTCTTTGGGGTAAATACCCAGTAGTGCAACTGCAGGGTCATAGGGTAATTCTATTTTTAATTTCTTGAGGAATATCCACACTGTTTTCCAAGGTGGCTGAACCAACGTGCATTCTCACCAAGAGTGGAAGAGGGTTCCCTTTTCTCCACATACTCTTCAACATTTGTTGTTTACTGTCTTGTTGATTTTGGCCATTCTAACTTTTGTAAGGTGGTATCTTGTTGTGGTTTTGATATGAATCTCTCTGATGGCTAAAGATGATGAACATTTTTTCATATATCTGTTAGCCATTTGTATGTCTTCTTTGGAGAAGTGTCTGTTCATGTCTTCTGCCCATTTTTGGATGTGATTATCTGTTTTGTGAGTGTTGAGTTTGAGGAGTTCTTTATAGATTTTAGAGGTCAAACCTTTGTCTGTAGTGTCATTTGTGAATATATTCTCTCATTCTGTGGGTTGCCTGTTTGTTTTGTTGACTGTTTTTGTTTTTTGTTTTTTGTTTTTTTTTTTGCTGTGAAGAAGATTTTTATCTTGATGAAGTCCCAAGAGGTAATTTTCTCTTTTCTTTCCTTTGCTTTTGGCGACATGTACTGAAAGAATTTGCTGCAGCTGATATCAAAGAAGTTACTGCCTATGTTCCTCTCTAGGATTTTGAAAGATTCCTGCCTCATGTTGAGATCCTTTATCCATCTCGAGTTTAACTTTGTGCATTGTCCAAGAGAATGGCAAAGTTTCATTCTTCTACATATAGCTATCCAATTTTCCCAGCACCACTTATTGAAGAGACAGTCTTTTTTCCACTGGATACTTTTTCCTGCTTTGTCACAGATTATTTGACCATAGATTTGTAGGTTCATAGCTGGGCTCTCTATTTTCTTCCACTAGTCTATGTGTCTGTATTTGTGCAAGTACCATGCTTTCTTGGTAATCACCACTTTGTAATAAAGCTTGAAATCAGACAATGTGATGCTCCCAGCTTTGTTTTTCTTTTTCAACATTTCCTTAGCAATTCAGGGTCTTTTCTGGTCCCATACAAATTTTAGGATTGTTTGTTCTGGCCCTTTGAAAAAACCGGTGGAGTTTTGATCCGGATTGAAAGTATACATTGCTCTGGGAAATATAGACATTTTACAATGTTTATTCTTCCGTTCCATGAGCATGGAATGCTTTCCCACCTTTTTCTGTCTTCTTCAATTACTTTAATGAAGGTCCTGTAGTTCCTCGAGTACAGATATTTTACCTTTTTGGTAAGGTTTTTTTCCCAGGTATCTTACGGTTCTTGGTGCTACAGTAAATGGAATCGATTCTCTAATTTTCCTTTACATATTTTCATTGTTAGTGTATAGGAAACAACTGATTTCTGTGCATTGATTTTGTATCCTGCCACATTACTGAATTGCTGTATGAGTTCTAGTAGTTTGGGGCTGGAGTGTTTTCGGTTTTCCATGTAAAGTATCATGTCATCTGCAAATAAGGGAGAGTTTGATCTTTTTATTGCCAATCTGAATACCTTTTATTTATTTTTGTTGTCTGATTGCTGTCACTAGGACTTCTAGTGCTATGATTAATAAGAGTGATGAGAGTGGGCATCCTTGTTGTTTTCCTCATTTCAAAGGAAGACTGTCAGCTTTTCTCCATTGAGAATATTGTTTTCTGTGGGGTTTTCACAGATAGACTTTGTGATGTTGAGGAATGTTCCTTCTATTCCTATATTTTGAAGAGTTTTAATTAGGAAAGTATGCTGAATTATGTCAAATGATTTTTCTGCATCTATTGAGAGGATCATGTGGTTCTTCTCTCTTCTGTTGTTGATTTGTTCTATCACAAGGATTGATTTGCAAATGTTGAACCACCCTTGCTTCCCAGGGAGAAATCCCACCGGGTCATGATGAATTGTCTTTTGAATGTGCTTTTGGATCCTATTAGCTAGGATCTTTTTGAGAATCTTGGCATCCATATTCATCAAGGATATTGGTCTGAAATTCTCCTTTATGATGGGGTCTTTGCCTGTTTTGGGGATCAAGGTAATGCTGGCTTCATAGAGTCTGAAATTTTTCTTTCCGTTTTTATTTTTTGAAACATTTTCAGGAGAGTAGATATTATTTCTTCCTTGAATGTTTGACAGAATTCCCCAGGGAATCCATCAGATCCTGGGTCTTGTTTTTTGGGAGGTTTTTGATCACTGCTTCAACCTCATTAGTATATATCCTTCTATTCATGTTGTCAATGTCTTCCTTTTTCAGTCTTTGAAGATTATGGGTTTCAAGATTATGGGTTTCGAGGAATGCATCTATTTCTTCTATGTTGTTTAACTTATTGGTATATAGCTGTTGATAATAATTTCTGATACTTGTTTCTATTTCCCTGGTGTTAGTCATAGTCTCTCCCCTTCCATTTATAATTTTGTTACTATGGGTACTCTCTCTTTTCTTTCAGATTACTTTTGCCAGTGGCTTATCGATCTTATTGATTCTTTTAAAAAACCAACTTCTGGATTCATTGATGCGTTCTACCTTTTCTCTAGTTTCTAACTCATTCAGCTCTGCTCTAATCTTGATTATTTCCCTTCTTGTGCATGGGGTTGGCTTAATTTGTTGTTTATTTTCCAGTTCCTTAAGGTGTAAAGAGAGCTGGTGGATTTGAGATTTTTCAATTTACTTTGAGTGAGGCTTGGATGTCTATGTTTTCCCCCTTAGGATTGCCGGCCTTGTCCCAATAGGTTTTGCTTTGATGTATCTTCGTTCTCATTGGTCTCCATGAATTGTTTAAGCTCATCTTTGATTTCCTGGTTGATCCCAGCATTCTTGAGCAGGTTGGGCTTTATCTGGCTTTCATTTGATGCCTATTTATATGATAACTGTTTCTCAGTACTCTCAATTTCAATCTGCAGGTAACTTTAGATCTAAAGTAAGTAGCTTGTTAGCAGCAGACAGATGGGTCTTTTTATTTATTTGTACGTTTGTTTTTTGTCCATTTGACACCGTAGGTCTTTTGATTAGCATCTTTATTCTATTTGCATTCAGAATAATCATTGATGGATATTTAGTGGCATTTTATTACTTGCTGTGTCATTGTTCTTGGAAATTTTCTCAGAGACTTTACCATCTTTGTCATTTTTGGTCTTTTCTTTTTAATCAAAGAGTGTCAATTAATATTTCTTGCAGGGCTGGTTGAGTGGTCATGAACTTATTTAGTTTTTGTTTGTCTTCTAACCCAAATGAAGATTATGCTGGAGAGACTATTCTTGGCTACAGATTTTTCCTATTCAGCCCATTGAATATATCATGCCACTCCCTTGGCTTGCCAGGATTCTGTTGAGAAATTTCCGATATTCTTATAGGTTTTCACTTGTAAGTTAAGGACTTCTTTGGTCTTGCTGCCTTTAAGATTATTTTTCTTTATCACTGTATTTACAAATTGAATTAGCACATGTCTTGGTGTTAGCCTACATTTGTTGATTTTGATGGGGAATCTTTGCATTCCCTGGTCTGGATGTGTGTTTCCTTCCCCAGATTATGGAAATTTTGAGTTATTATTTTATCAAAAACATTTTCTGTCCCCTCGTCTCCCTTCTCCTTTCTTCTCCTTTCTTGGTCTTCTTCTTATTGTTCTTGTTCTTCTAATTTCTAATTCTTCTTCTTCTTCTTCTTCTTCTTCTTCTTCTTCTTCTTCTTCTTCCTCCTTCAACTCATAATGGTGTTATGTTTGATGAATTCCTTGAATTCCCTAATAATTAAATAATTAATTGAGTTGCGTAATTATATTTTGTTCTTTTGTTCACTTTTATTATTTTCCAATAATAATGATCTTCTTGGTCATTAATTCCTTGGCTTCTTCCAGTCTGCTATTCTTTGCCTCAAGGATGTTCCCAATATTGTTTATTGCATCCTTCACTTCTGAATGAGAATTTTTGGATTCTTTTATCTCTGTGGTAAGGATTTCCATTATTCCTTCTATTACTTTCTCAACTTCAGTGAGTATGCTTATGATTGTTGCTTTAAATTCTGAATTAGTTTGGTTACTGATATCAGTTTCTTTTTTATTTTAAGATTTTGTCTATTTATTCAGGAGAGACTGAGGCAGAGGGAGAAGCAGCCTCCCTGAGGAGCAGGGAGCCCAATACAGTATTCACTCAAAGAACGCTGAGATCACTCCCTGAGCCAAAAGCAGACACAACCAACTGAGCCACTTGAGCGCCCCTGTTATCAGTTTCACTTAGATCTCCTGTTGTGGCTTAATGTCTTCTCTCATTTGGGATAAATTTCTCTATCGTGAGCTTTTTGTCTAATCTCCGCCTTCTTCTTTATGTTAGAATAACTCATTATGTTTCCTGACTCTGAAAATAATGGCTTTATAAAGAAGTCACACATTGTCTAGATCCTAGCTCCTCAGTGAGTGTCTCTGGTGTGTGTTGTTGGCATTCTGCTGCTAGTTTTGACTGTTCCTTCCTTCAGGCCAGTATCTTCAGAGGCTTTTTTTATCTTCTATAGACAATGATTGTTGCCTGACCTGATGTGATGAATTTTAAATAGGTATACTCTGGACTGCTTGTGAAATGAGAACTGACAGAAAATTCACCAATTCTGGAAGAACACTTATTGGGAGATGTGTTGTGGATTGGGGTGTGTGATGGTCTTCTGGAGCAGGGGATTTCCAGGCTAAGACTGAGGCAAGATTGACTGAGGAAGACACTCCAGTCGGATTGCAAGGTGGTGTGGGTTGGTGTAAGCAAATTAGGCAATCATTGTAGGTACTACACTGCTTCCCAGAGGTATACTGGAAGCATACTGCTTCTGTATTTATGCTGAGAGGCAGTGGATGAAAATGGAGACAGCCATTTCCTTTGTTTCTGGAGAGGTATCTCAGTGAAAGCTGCTTCTCCTGGATGTGCTTTGAGAAAAGTAAGTAATCTCTCCCTTATGTGCCCCAGACATTCTTCTCATTGCTGTTTCTATGCTCTTTGTCCTTATGTTGTTTGTCTGCCTTTTCCAGGAGTAGCAGAATGCCCTTAAGGCTCCAGCGAAGCCAAACCCAGGGACTTAAAACTCCAGGCTTTAAGCATACTAGTGGTTAGAATCCATAAAATTTAGTCACTCTCATTTTCCAAGCCAATGGCTTTGGGGAACATTCTCCTACATTTCCCTGTGTGCTTCTTTTCCATCCTTCTTCACAACAATAGCTTCCTCCCTCTCCTCAGCAGCCATGGTTCCTTTCCCCTCTAAAAAACAAACCATTAGAGACTCTTAATCTTAGGGGAAAAACTGAGGGTTGCTGTGGAGGAGGGGATTGGGTGGTGGAGTATCTGGGTGATGGATATTGGTGAGGGTATGTGTTGTAATGAGTACTGCATTTTATGTAAGATTGATGCATCACAGGCCTGTAATCATGAAACAAATAATACATTATATATTATTTAAAAAAGACAAAAAATAAAAATACTAATTCAAAAATATTCAAAAATTATACAATATAATACAATACAATACATGCACTTCTTACCTTCTTCAAGACAACCTCCTCCGTCACTTTTATTGTGGAATGTGTTCTGTCAGTCTTTAGATCAGTTTCTGAGGTATTATATATCCCTAGGGAGTAAAACATAACCAAATAATTTTGCTAGCTCCACATAGAATTTATAGTCTTCTTCTTAGAAACCATAATAATCTTTCTATGATATGGAATCACAAATTTGCCCTTGATTCTTCACATTTGCCATATACAGTACTTGCATACGTACTAATAATCCCACAAAGCAATCTCATAATTTTAGTTTTTACATAGTTATAGGAGTTATAAAGAAAATAAGAAGGGCACCTAGGTTGCTCAGTGGGTCAAAGTCACTGCCTTTGGCTCATGTCATGATCTCAGGGTCCTGGGATCGAGCCCTGTATCAAGCTCTCGGCTCAACAGGGAGCCTGCTTCCCCCTCTCTCTGCCAGACTCTCTGCCTACTTGTGATCTCTCTCCCTGTCAAATAAGTAAATAAATGAATAAATATATAATCTTAAAAAAAAAGAAAGAAAATAGGAGGGAATAGCCCAAATAGGATCACAAGTCTGGCATTTATTTGTATATTGATCATTTTTGTATTATTTCTTATTTTTCTTAGGAAAGCAGTATATATTTTATAATTTCCTTCAGACTGAGGGAAGTTAGTATAGTTTGCCATCAACACATTGTTTTAGTTTTTCCCTAGTATTGCCTTTATATTTCCTTCTAACATTAATCATATTTTTGGACATAAAAACTTCAGTCAACAATTTTCCCCGTCAGTATTTTAAAAATGTTTTTCTTCCCTGTTTGGGTTGCCATAATTCTGCTGAAAAATAATCCATTATTTCTAACATTTCTCTCTCTATATATAAAGTATTTTATTTCTTGCTGCTTTCAAATAGTTCAACATTAGTTTCAATTATAGTTTGTTTTCAATATTTTGGGCAACTATTTATTTTTGTTTAAGTTATTTGTGTGTGTCTATGTGTTTCTGTCTCCTTGCCCCAAGTCCTATGCCCTTGAATTCTGGCATAACTGTCCTTCTAAGTCAAACCTGCATCAGTCCCAGTGTGGTAGATCCTCTCCCATGAGACCAGTGTAAAGCCCTGTCCACACAACCTTCTTAAAGCCTGGAGTTCAGGGGCACCTGAGTGGCTCAGTGGGTTAAAGCCTCTGCCTTCGGCTCAGGTCATGATCTCAGGGTCCTGGGATCGAGCCCCGCACTGGGGCTTTCTGTTCAGCAGGGAGCCTGCTTCCCCCTCTCTCTCTTCCTGCCTCTCTGTCTATTTGTGATTTCTCTCTCTGTGTCAAATAAATAAAATCTGAAAAAAAAACAAAACAAAACATAAAAAAAAGCCTGGAGTTTAAAAAGGCATCGAGGTTGGCTGGAAGAAAGCCCAGGACATCACTGAGCTGTGCCTGGAGAGAAGACAGGCAAAATCCCTGGGACAGACAGCATGAAAACAGTGATCTGGAAAATGCCTGAGACACACAGGTGGGGGATAATTTGCTCTTCTGAAGGTGCTATTGTGAGGGCAGCAAACACTGAGATGATATTCATGGGACAAAGGAGCTGGATGGTGTCATTTCCCTCCCTTTCCCCTCAACATTAGCCAGTTTCAGTAACCAGCTTACTGCTGACACTGACTGCCTAAACCTGCTTACTCAGTGTCCTGCCCTCCTTGCACTCTGTGGGTACTGCCCTTCTTGAAAAAGTGTACTTCATCCCCAATACAGTAGTCTCCTTCCCCAGAAAACCAGCAGAAATCCCTTCCTACAGGACATCTCCTGAACAGAGAGTTTTGCAGGACTTTAGTGCTACTGGAAGTACCATTAGGTCTCAGTTAACAAGCAGAACACACCACACCTACTTCAAACTCAACACTCTTGCCAAGGTCCAAAAATTGCCCACTGCACACAAGGAAAACCTCTGCAGACAATGGCCTGAAGGGTAGCACAGGCAAAACACAGCAAGAGAATGTATGCATCACACACAGAGAGAGAGTCCCTAAAGTGGCAGTCTCTGGGTACTATATAACCTCTTCTTCCTAAAATAATTAGTCTCAAAAGTGTGAAATATAATGGGTTTTCCTAATACACAGAAGAGCACAGAGACTTAGACAAAATGCCAAGGCTGAGGAATTCACCACAAATTAAAAAAAAAAAAAAAAGGAGATTATGTCAAGGCCAGATATCTAATCAAAACAGATATAAGTAACTTGCATGATGGAGAATGAATTTAAGGCAACAGTCTTAAAGATATTTGATGGGCTACAGTAAACAAAAGAAGACCTCAGGGAGCCCTGGACAACAGACATCAAAGAGTTAAAAAAAAAAAAAAACAGAAATGAAAAACGCAATAACAGATTTGAAACAGATTGGGTGCAATGAGCACAAGGATGGAAGAATCAGAGGAATGCATGAGTGATATAGAAGACAAAATCATGGAAAATAAGGAAGTTAAACAAAAGAGAAAAAGAAGAATTATAGAACACAAGAATAGGTGTAAAAAAGAGTGACTTTATCATGTAAAATAACATTTACATTATGAATTCCAGAAGAAGAAAAGAGAGAGAAAAGGGGACATAAAAGCTATTTGATAAGATAACAGCTAAAAACTTCCCTCATCTGGGGAAGGAAACACACATCCAGATCTAAGAGACACAGAGAACCCCCATCAAAATCAACAAATACAGATCAACACCAAGATATACGGTAATTTAACTTGCAAAAACAGTGATAAAGAAAAAATCTTAAAGGAAGCAAGACCAAAGAAGTCCTTACTTTACAAGTGAATACGCATAAGAATACCTGGAGAATTATAAGAGTAGCTGAGCTCCCCTGCTAGAACCTCCAAACAAGCTCTCAAGGTCCATTTGTAGGAGAACTTAGGGTAGTCAAGCTTCCAAGACTCCAGACACATCCAAATGAGGCGCTGCACGTGGCAGTCTGCCTTTAAAAAAAAAAAAAAAAAAAAGAATACCTGGATATTTCTTGGGGCGCCTGGATAGCTCAGTGTCCTGGGATCAAGCCCTGCATCTGGCTTTCTGCTCAGCAGGGAGCCTGATTTCCCCTTTCTCTCTGCCTGCCTCTCTGCCTACTTGTGATCTCTCTCTGTCAAATAAATAAATAAAATCTTTAAAAAAAAAAGAATACCTGGAGATTTCTCAAGAGAATCTTGGCAGAGGGAGTGGCATGATATATTCAATGTGCTGAACGGGAAAAATCTGTAGCCAAGAAAATCCTATCCAGCAAAGCTTCCATTCAGAATAGAAGGCTAGATAAAGAATGTCCCAGACAAACAAAAACTAAAGAAGCTCATGACCACTGAACCAGCTGTGCATGAAATATTAACTCTTTGAGTGAAAAGAAAAGACCAAAAATGACAAAGATGGTAAAGTACCTGAGAAAAATTCTGGGAAAAACGACACAAGTAATACAGTGATACTAAATACCTATCTATCAATAATTACTTTGAATGTAAATGGACTACATGCACCATTCCAAAGAAATAATATGTCACAGAGGATTAAAAAAAGGGAAATCTATATGGTGCTTATTAAAAATTCCTTTTACACCTGAAGGCGCCTGTGATGGAAAATGAAAGGACTGAGGGGAGAGGTAAAATGGCAGAGAAGTAGGAGACCCTTTTTCAACCAGTCCCCTACAATGAGCTAAATATATACCAGAATACTCTGAACACCCATGAAATCAGCCTGAGATATAAGATTATATACTTCTGGATCCCTACAAGGGCAGAAGACAGAAATGGAGAGGTGAAGTAGAGTGGGATAGCTCGGACTGTTATTGGAGGATAAACAGAAGGGAGAGGGAGCCACCAAAAGGGACCCAAGGAGAGTAATACCCTAAACAAAAGTGCACTGTGATTGGGGAACAGCATTAACTTGGAGTCTTGCTAAAAACACTCAAAAAGAGCAAAAGATTTTGAGGGCAACTGGTGCATTTGGGCAGACATGGGCCTAAGCCCACGGATCCAGGACGGTCACCACTGACAACCGACTGTGTCAGAGGGAATCTGGAGGAGCCTCCAGCCTGTGGTCCATGAGTCTGTGGCTTTCTGCTCCCACACTGCTGCTCAGGCCAGGCATAATGCAGCCTTTGACTGACAGAACTTCGTGTGGGCGCCAGTAGCGATCTTCTATGGCCCTATGCGGGATCCAAGAGCACTCCTGCCTGTGCCTGGGGGAGTTTGGTGGGGGCACCATCCAGTGATCTTCCATGGCCCTCTGCAGGATCTGAGAGCACTCCAACCAGAGACTGAGGGAGCTTGGTGTGATGCCAGGGGTGGTCTTCTGAGGCCCTCCACTGACTCTGAGCATTCCCATTGTGGGGCTGGACCCCAGAAAGCAGTCCCAGCAATAGCAGCCACCAGAAGCAGGTTCCCAGGACCAATATCACTCATGGTTTTAGTGGCACAGGGGTGCAGTGACAAGTGGGGGCTTTGGGCGAACACTGGGACAGTGGCTGGAGGTGAGCACCACCTGTGGGAGGCTGTGGTGTGCAGCGGAGTCTGTAGAAGGGGAGACTGTGTGTCTGGACCACACAGAGGGGAGCAGACTGAGGCTTTTCTCTAAGGAAGAGGTCTGGTAACAGGCAGATTCTCTGCTCTAACCCTCTAAAAAGCCACAAAAAGCTGCAAAAAGCCACAAAAAGACACACAAAAAAAACCACACAAAAAACAAAAGCCTCCAAAGAGCAAACCCTGAAAAACCGTTTTCCACAGAGCCCAATCCCTTGAGATCCTGCAGGGCTACTCAAACCAAGCAAGATTGACTGGAAAACAATGCAGCAGGCCCCTCCCCCAGAAAACAAACCAAAATCAAGAGGACAAGGACAATAACCACAGGGTCCCCATAAAATTGTAAAACCCGATCATCAGGGGAAAACAATATATCAAGCACCAGGTATTGCCCCCAAACGTGTATCTTTTATAGACACAACTTATTTCTTAATTAATTTTTACAATTCTTGTTTGTTTAATCTTTTTAACCTACTTACCATTACAACTAGAAGTTTAAAACAACATATTCCATAATAACTTTATACCTTGAACTTTTTTCATACATATAGCAGTGTGTCTTTTTCTTTTTCTTCTATTTTTCTTTTCCTTTTTTTAATATATATAGATATAAAATCCAAGGTAATCCTCTTTCTTTATTCAATACAACTCCTATATATAAACCATTTTAATGGGGCACTTTCCCTGTATCTTGGAAAGTTGTATCCTTTAACAACGATAAAAAGATACACCCAGAAAGAACCAAAATAAACTTCCTCACCCACATGGAGGATTTACAACCGACCTCCCATCTTATTCTTATGTCATGTCTCTGTGTATTTGTTTATATTCTGGTATCATATAAATCTTATTCTTGGGATTCATTTTGCCTGGGTTCTATTGTTCTTGTCATTTATTTTTGTTGGTGTTTTTCCTTGTTTGTGTCCATTGTATACCTTATAAATCTTATTTTGGGGGCTCATTTGGGCTGGTATTTCTCTCTCTCTTCTTTTCTTTTTTCTTCTTTTTTGGTGGTGAATTCCGATTGCTCCAAAACTTTCCAGGTTACACCTGGCCAGGATCATGGTTGATATACTTAGCTATACATCCCATTAACCATTTCTCATCAGAATCACCTGGAGGAGAAACACCCAACAAAGGAAAAACCCGGCGACTGCATGCACCCTCCCCCCAGAACTAATGCATATGGACATAAAGAGTATGTCAGAAAGAGAATTCAGGTTAACAATTATTCAGGCAATGGGTAGGTTGGAGAAAAACATTAGTGACAACATAGATTCTCTAGGGGCAGAACTGAGAATCAATATGGCTCACGTCAAAAATGCTATCAATGAGATCCAATCTAATCTAAATAGTCTAACAGCTAGGGTAATGGAGACAGAGGATAGAATTAGTGATCTAGAGGACAAAATGATAGAGAAGGAGTATCTGGAGGAAGGCTGGAACAAACTGTTTGGAAACCATGAGAACAGAATTAGGGAAATAAATGACACCATTAAACGTTCACAGGTCAGAATTATTGGAGTCACTGAGGGGGTGGAGAAAGACAGAAGAAGAGAAGATATAGCTGGCCAAATTATTTATTTTAAGATTTATTTATTTATTTATTTGAGAGACAGAGAAAGTGAGAGAGAGCATGAGAAGAGAGAAGGTTAGAGGAGGAAGCAGAGTCCCCGTGGAGCTGGGAGCCTGATGTGGGACTTGATCCTGGAACTCAAGGATCATGATCTGAGATGAAGGCAGTCACTCAACCAACTGAGACAGCCAGGTGCCCCTAGCTGGCCAAATTCTGAATGAAAATTTCCCCAATCCGGGGAATGGAACAAATGTTCGTGTCTTAGAGGAAAAAAAGATACCCTACAAGATCAATGAGTCTAGAAAGACACAGAGACACATTATTGTGAATTGGTAAAATATAAGCTTAGACAAGAGGTCCTGAGGGGAGATAGAGGGAAGAGATTCTTTACTTACAGAGGAAAGCCCATCAGAATAACATCAGACCTGCCCACAGAAACCTGGCAAGCCAGAAAGGGCTGGCAAGAAATATTCAGGGCACTAAATGAGAAGAACGTGCAACCAAGAATACTTTATCCAGAAAAACTGACATTCAGAATGGATGAAAAGATAAAGAGCTTCTAAGACCAGCAAGGATTTAAAGAGTGTGTTACCATTAAGCCGGCAACTACAAGAAATATTAAGGGGGAATTCTGTAAAAGAAGAAAGAACCCATGAGTGACATAGAACAGAAACTTACAATCTATAGAAACAAGGACTTCACAGGCAATGTGATGTCAATGAAAACTTACCTTTCAATAATTATTCTCAATGAGAACATTCTAAATGCTCCAATAAAATGGCACAGGCTTGTAGACTGGATAAAACGGCAGGACCCATCAATATGCTGTCTACAAGAGACACATTTGGAACCTAAAGATACATCCAGACTGAAAGTGAAGGTTTGGAGAACCACCTTTAATGACAATGCACCTCAAAAGTAGCTGGGGTAGCGATTCTCATATACAGATAAATTAGATTTTAAGCTAAATACTATGGTTAGAGATACAGAAGGACCCTATATCATCCTTAAAGGGTCTATCCTTCAAGAAGATGTAACAATTTTAAATATTTATGACCCCAATATAGGATCCGCCAAATACATAAGCCAACTGTTAATCAACATAAAGAGTCATATTGATATGAATATATTAATTATAAGATATTTTCACGTACCACTCTGAGTAACAGAGAGATTATCCAAACAGAAAATTAATAAAGAAACAAGAGCTTTGAATGACACATTGGGCCAAAGGGGCCTCACAGATATATACAGAATTCTCCACCTGAAACCAACAGAATACTCATTCTTCTCAAGCACACATGGAACTTTCTCCATAATAGACCACATACTGGGTGACATATCAGGACTCAACTGATATCAAAAGATAAAGATGATTCCCTGCATATTCTCAGACCACAATGCTTTGAAACTGGAACTCAACCACAAGAAAGATATTGGAAGGAATTCAAACACTTGGAGACTAAAGACCAACCTGCCCAAGAACACTGGGGTCAACCAGAAAAACAAAGAAGAACTTAAACAATTCATGGAGACCAATGAGAATGAATACACATCAATCCAAAACCTATGGGACATGACAAAAACAGTCCTAAGGGGAAAATACATAGCCGTCCAAGTCTCAAGCAAAAAGATTTAATATCACGGTTACACCAGATCTCTTTACACCTTAAAGAACTGGAAAATCAACAAGAAATTAAGTCAACCCCACATACAATAAGAGAAATAATCAAGACTAAAGCAGAGATCAATGAGTTAGAACCTAGAGATACAGTAGAATGTATAAATGAAACCAGAAGTTGGTTTTTTGAAAGAATCAATACGATCAATAAACCAATAGCCAAACTAATCTGAAAGAAAATAAAGAGGACCCAAAATAACAAAATTACGAATGAAAGGGGAGAGATCACGACTAACCCCAAGGAAATAGAAACAAGTAACAGAAATTATTATCAACAGCTATACGCCAATAAGTTAAACAGCCTAGAAGAAATGACTGCATTTCTAGAAACCTGTAAACTCTGAAGACTGAAACAGGAAGAATTGACAACCTGAGTAGAACAATTTGTAGTAACAATATTGATACAGTGATCAAAACCCTCCCAAAAAACAAGATTCCAGGACATGATGGATTCCCTGGTGAATTCTACCAAACATTCAAGGAAGAAATAATACCTATTCTTCTGAAAATGTTTCAAAAAAATAGAAACAGAAGGAAAACTTCCAGACTCTTTCTATGAAGCCAGCATTACCTTGATCTCCAAATTAGGCAAAGACCCCACCAAAAAGGAGAATTTCAGACTAATATTCCTGCTGAATATGGATACCAAGATTCTCCACAAGATCCTAGCTCATAGGATCCAACAGCACATTAAAAAAATTATTCACCATGACCAGGTGGGATTTATCCCTGGGATGTAGGGTGGTTCAACATTTGCAAATCAATCAATGTGATAGAACAAATCAATAAGGGAAGAGAGAAGAACCACATGGTCCTCTTAATTGATGCAGAACAATTATTTGAAAAATATAACATCTATTCCTTATGAAAATTCTTCAAAGTGAAGAGATAGAAGGAACATTCTCAACTTCATAAAATTTATCTATGTAAAGCCAACAGCCAATGTCATTCTCAATGGGGAAAAGCTGGAAGCCTTCCCTTTGAGATCAGGAACACGACAAGGACGCCCACTCTCAGCACTCTTGTTTATCATAGTACTAGACGTCCTAGAGACAGCAATCAGGCAACAAAAAGAGACAAAATGTATTCAAATTGGCAAAGAACAAGTCAACTCTCTTTCCAGATGACATGATACTTTCTATGGAAAACCCAAAACACTCCAGCCCCAAACTACTAGAATTCATACAGCAATTCAGTAATGTGGGAGGATGCGAAATCAATGGACAGAAGTCAGTTGCTATCCTATACACTGATAATGAAAATATGGAAAGGGAAATTAGAGAATTTTTTCCATTTATTATAGTACAAAAAATCATAGGATACTTGGAAATAAACCTAACCAAAGAAGTAAAGGATCTGTACTTGAGGAACTACAGAACACTCATGAAAGTACTTGAAGAAGACACCAAAAGGTGGAAAAGCATTCCATGCTCATGGATCGGAAGAATAAACAGTGTTAAAATGTCTATACTGCCTAGAGTAACCTGTACTTTCAATGCCATTCCAGTCAAAATTCCACCAGCATTTTTCAAAGAGCTGGAATAAGCAATTGTAAAATTTGTATGGAACTAGAAAAGTTTCCGAATTTCTAAAGCAATGTTGAAAAAGAAAAAAAAAATTGAAGACATCACATTGTCTGATATCAAGCTTCAGTACAAAGCTGTGATCTTGAAGACAGCTTGGTACTGGCACAAAAACAGACACATAGACCAGTTAAACAGAGTAGAGACCCCATATATGGACCTGTAACTTCATGGTCAAATAATCTTTTAACAAAGCAGGAAAAAATAACCAGTGGAAAAAATACAGCCTCTTCAATAAATGGTGCTGCGATAAAGTGACAGCTATATTTAGAAGAATGAAACTTGACCATTCTCCTACACCATACGAGAAGATAAACTCAAAATGTTTAAATACCTCAATGTGAGGCAGGAATCTATTAAAATCCTACAGGAGAACATAGGCTGTAACCTCTTCAATGTCAGCCACAGCAACTTTTTTCAAGTCCTGTCTCCAAAGGAAAGGGTAACAAAAGCGAAAATGAACTTTTGGGACTTCATCAAGATAAAAAGATTCTGCATAGCAAAGGAAACAGTCAACAAAACAAAGAAGCCACACATGGAATGGGAGAAGATATTCCCAAATGATACTGCAGACAAAGTTCTGATATCTAAGATCTATAAAGAACTCTTCAAACTCAATGGTCAGAAAACAGATAATCACATCAAAATTGGGCAGCAGACATAAAGAGACACTTCTCCAAAGAAGACATAAAAATGGCTAGCAGACACATGAAAACATATTTATCATCATTACCCATCAGGGGAATTCAAAGCAAAACCACCTTGAGGTACCACCTTACACCAGTTAGAAAGCCCAAAATCATCAAGACAGTAAACAACAAGTGTTGGCGAGGATGTGGAGGAAGTGGTACGTACCCTCTTCCTCTGTTGGTTGGAAAAGAAGCTGGTGCAGCCACTTTGGAAAACAGTGTGGAGATTCTTTAAGAAAGGAAAAATAGAGCTACCCTAAGATCCTGAAATTGCACTGCTGGGTATGTACTCCAAAGATACAGATGCAGTAAAAGAAGGGCCACATGCACCCCAATGTTCATAGCAGCAATGACCACAATACACTGTTGAAAGAGCCAAGATGCTCTTCAATAGACGAATGGATAAAGAAGATATGTTTTTTTATATATACAATGAAATATTATGCCTCGATCAGAAAGGATGAATATCCAAATTTAATATCAACATTTACAGGACTGGAAGTGATTATGTTAGGTGAAATAAATCAAGAAGAGAGAGTAATTATCATATGTTTTCACTTACGTGTAGAGCATAAGGAAAAATATGGAGTACACTTGGATAAGGAAAGAAGGAGTAAATTGGAAGAAAACGGTGGGTGAGATGAAACATGAGAGAATGTGTACCTTGAGAAACAAACTGAGGGTTTAGGAGAGCAGAGGGTGGGCGGTTGGGTGAGCCTGGTGGTGAGTATTGAGTAGGGCATGTATTGCATTGAGCATTGGTGTGGTGAACGAACAACTATGTATCTTGGAACACTGAAAAAATTAATTGAACAAAGAAACAAACTGCAAAAAAAAAAAAAAAAAAGGAAAAAAAGAAAGAAAATGAAAGGATTGAGTACCATTTATCATGCAAATGAATGTCAGAATAAAGCTGCAGTAGAAATACTTCTCTCAGACAAGGAGTTTTAAACTAAAGTCTGTAATAGACAAAATAAGGAAATATATCCTAATAAAAGGGAAAAGCTGACAAGAAGGTTTAACAGTCATACATATTTATGTACCCAGCATAGGAGTTCTGAAATATATAAAACTATTAATAACAAGCTCTAAGGAAATGTTTGAAAATAACACAGTAGTACTAGGATACTTCAACCCCGTACTTTTATCAATGGACAGATCATCTAAAGAGAAAATCAGCAAGGAAGCAATTGCTTTGCATGACACCCTGGACGTAATAGAGATATTCAGAACATTCTATCCTAAAACAGTATAATACAAATTCTTTTCAAGTGCACTTGGAATATTCTCCAGAATAGATCCCATACTAGATCACTTATCAGTCCTCAACAAGAACAAGAAGATTGAAATTCTACCATGTGTTTTTCCTGATCACATTGCTCTGAAGCTTGAAGTCAACCCCATGAAAAAAATCTGGAAGGATCCACAGAGTTTAAAAAACTTGCTACGGGGGGGGGGGGGGGGACAAGATGGCGGAGAAGTAAGAGATCCTGCAGCAACCGGTCCCCCAAAAGTGAGCTGGAAATCTACCAGAACATGCTGAACACCTATGAAATCACCCTGAGGAGAAAGATTTCTCACCCTGGGATCTCTCCCAGAGCAGAAGACAGCAGTGGAGACGTAAAAGCAAAGTGGGAACACTCGAGCTGATATTGGAGAATAAACAAAAGGGGGAGGGAGCCACCAGAAGCTAACCAAGGACAGTAATACCCCAAAGGAAAGTGCCTGGTGGCTGTGGACCAGCATTAACGTAGAATCCATTAAAAACACTTAAAAAGGGCAAAAAGTTCTGAGGAGTAACTAGTGGAAGGGGGTGGTCGCAGGCACTGGCACTTGGACCCACTCTCCCAGGAAGGAGCTCGCCAAAGTGAGACTGGTGGGGGGATCCAGTCCGCGATTCCTGAACCTGCAGCTTTCAGCTCTCTGCATCAACCTGTGGGCTGGGCACGCATCTGCAAGCGCCTCTAGAGAGTCTGCGGTGGTCCAGGAGCCACAGCTTTTCCCTGTGTGCGCCCTCCACTGCGGCATTCGCGGCGCGCTGCAGAGCCAGAGCGATCCCCGCTGGCCACGGAGAGAATACGAGCCAGCGGCCTAACCTCCATGGCGCCCCTAACGGAGCCACAGAAAGGCTGCTGGGGGTGCGACTTTCCTGTCCCTCCTCAGACCTTCCGGGTCCGCTCTTGGGAGTCGCAGAAAGGCGGCTGCAGTAGCGACTTTCCCTGCCGCTGCAGACCTCCCGGGTCCGGGTTTGGGAGCCAAAGAAAGGTGGCTGGGGTCGCACAGGACCTCGAACAGACTGCACTGTGAGGAGAAATTTCACGGAGGGGAGTGTGTTTTCTGAACCACAAAGAGGGGAGCAGAGACTCCAGCTTCCTGCAAATTGGAGGTCTGAGTGCTTCTGGGCAGATTCATTTCTTGGACTCCCTGAAAAGGTGAAAAGACTACAAAAGGCCAAAAACCTACAGAGTGAGAGACTGAGAAACTGGTTTCCACAGAACTCAGGCCCTTGCCTGGGGGGCAGGGTGACTCAACCCAAGCAAGACTGACTAGAAAACAATGCGGCAGGCCCCTCCCCCAGAAGACCAGCCAAAAAACAAAAGGACTATAACCACAGGGTCCCCATAAAATTTTAAACCCCCAACGCCAGGGGAAATCATATATTAAATTCCTGGTAATACCCTCAAACCTGTATATTTCATAGATACAAGTTTGTTTTTGTTTTTGTTTTCTCTTTCTTATTCTCTCTCTTTTTTTATTTTAGTTTAGTATTCACTTGATTTCACATTTATTTTTTCTTTTATCTCTTTTTTAACTACTTAACATTACAACGAGAGGTTTAATACAACTATAAACACAGGAGGACCTGAAATAACCTTCATCCCCTGTGAGGAGTTATAATGACCCTCCCATCTAATCTCTCTGTCAGTGTTTCTACATATCTGCTTTTGTTCTGGTATTATGTAAATCTTATTCTTGGGGTTCATTCTGCTAGGTTCTTTTACTTCTTGTCATTTATTCGTGCTGGTCTATATGTTTGTTTATGCTTGTTTGCACACCTTATAAACCTTAGTTTGGGGGCTTATTCTGGCTGGGATTTCCCCTTTTTCTCCTCCTCTCTATCTTCTTTTTATCCTTATTCTTTTTTTTTTGGTGGTAAATCTCAATTACTACAAACCCTCCGGAGTACACCCTGCCTGGATTGGGGGCGGTGATCCAGCTACACACCCTCTCATCCATTTCTCATCAAAATGACTAGGAGGAGGAACACCGAACAAAAGAAAAATCCAGAGACTACACCCTCTCCTTCAGAACTATTGAACATGGACATCAACAGTATGTCAGAAAGGGAATTCAGGGTGACGATTATCCAGGCAATGGCTAGGATGGAGCAAAACATTATAGCGCTAAGGGCAGAAATGGGGTCCAGTATAGCAGAGATAAAAAGCGCTATTAATGAGATCCAATCAAATCTAAATAGTCTAAGAGCTAGAGTTGTGGAGACAGAGGATGGAATTAGTGATCTAGAGGATCA
>CM052809.1:3160613-3187206 GCA_028533885.1 Nasua narica | reverse complement strand
AAGGTGGTATCTCAGTGTGGTTTTGATTTGAATCTCTCTGATGGCTAAAGATGATGAACATTTTTTCATGTATCTGTTACCCATTTGTATGTCTTCTTTGGAGAAGTGTCTGTTCATGTCTTCTGCCCATTTTTTGATGTGATTATCTGTTTTGTGAGTGTTGAGTTTGAGGAGTTCTTTGTAGATCTTAGATATCAGACCTTTGTCTGTAGTGTCATTTGCGAATATCTTCTCCCATTCTGTGGGTTGCCTGTTTGTTTTGTTGCCTGTTTCCTTTGCTGTGCAGAAGCTTTTTATCTTGATGAAGTCCCAAAAGTTCATTTTCGCTTGTGTTTCCTTTGCCTTTAGAGACATGTCCTGAAAGAAGTTGCTGTGGCTAATGTCATAGAGGTTACTGCCTATGTTCTCCTCTAGGGTTTTGATAGGCCAGTATGTTTTTCTTAAGACTATATCTAAGCATGATTGCCAGACCAGTACAATTTCTCATGGGTCATATTTTAAGTAGTACATCGTTTTGAGGGACGGATACAAAAATTCTTCAACAAACAATTGCAATTGTGCTTGAAACAGATGAAATTTAGTTTCAGGACAGAAGAAAAGTTATAAAGAAAAACTTAAAACAATTAGAACTGAAAAATGCAATAATCATAATTTTTATGACACAGAAAATGAGCTTAACAGGACAATGAAGATGACAGAGGGAAAGTCAGTAACTTAAAGGTAGAGTAACAGAAATACCTCATCTGAACAATGGAGAGAAAATATGCTAAAAAGAAAAAAAAGAGAAAAAAAAAAGAAAAGAAAAAATCAAACAGAACTCCCAGTAGGGTTAATACCCTCATTATGGGCTTGGCATGCTTATGAGAAGAGACACCAGAGAGCTTGTACTCTCCTTGCACATGTACAAAGAGAGGTTATGTGAGCACACAGACAGAAGGTAGCCATCAGCAAACCTTCAGGAAGATGGGCTTCCCCAGAACCTGACCACAATGGTGCTTTAGGTTAAACTTCCACCCTACAAAACTAAGAAAATGTATTATAGATGTTTAGCCATTGTTTAAACCTAGAATTTGGTGCATTTTACACAAGACAATAAAGCAGGATTTATAAAGTGTAACATTGGGCTTTTTCAAGATTAAAACCTTCTGTTCTAGTAAAGGTCCTGTTAGGAGCCTATGAAAAGACAAGCCATAGACTAAGTGAACATATTTGCAAACCACATATCTGACAAATAACTTGTATATGTGATATATAATGGTTTCAAAACTCACCAAGAAAACAATAACAAACTATCCAAATAGAAAATGGGCATTTCACCAAACAGAACATGCAGATGGCAAATAAACAGAAGGAAAAAAAAAATGCTTAGCATCGCTAGCCATGAGGGAAATGTAAATGAAAACCTGACTGAGTAATCACTATTACCCACCTGTTAGGAAAGCTGGTTAATATGAAACACAGTAAAAGTATCAAATGGAGGGAAAAAATCCATATCCCCTACATTACTGGTGGGAATATAAGTGGAACTGTTACTCTGGTAAGACAGTTCTATAGGTTCTACAAACATGAAACCCAAACCATACAACCAGCAATTGCTCTGCTGGGCCTTTATCCTAGTGAACAAAAAATTAAGATCCCACAAAATACTGTGCACAAATGCTCACTATGGGATTATTTGTAGTTGCCAAAGACTGGGAAAAGCAAAATATCCCACAAAAGGTAAAAAATAAAATGTAGGGGAAATAATTGAATTGTAATAAATTCTATGTGTCTCTCAAAAAGGAAAAGAAAAGAAAAAGGTGACTGGATGAACAAATTGTGGTATTTTCACGCTAGAGAGCCCTACTCAGTGATAAAGAAGCCATAAAGTTGAAATACACAAAATAAGGATGGATCCTAAGGGTTTTATCCTGAGTAAATCAAACGAAGGCAACATCAGACGTCACAGCTATACGATTCCCCTAATGAAACAAAATGCCAACACTCCCAAATGTAAAACATGGGTGATTGCCATGGGTAAAGATGTCTGGGGCAGGGGTGGAGGGCATGAGGCTATCTTTGTGCTGCTGGGACGGTTCCATTCCTGGATTGTGCTGTTGGATATATGAATGCACATTACAAACAGACAGAACCAGGCACCCCCATCATACTACTGTCAGTTTCCTGATGTTAATATCGTTCTGCAATGATGTAGGATGTTATCATGGGGCAAAATGAGCCAGGAGTACCTCTGTGATGGGATCTTTCTGTAGTACCTGCAGCTTCCTGTGAATCTATAAATGTACCTACATCCCTCATCTACCCATATTAGTGTTCTACCTGTCAACGCACCTCAGAATAGTTCACTAAAGCTAGCAGTCCCACTCTGGCTCCCTGGAGCTCCAAGATTCTCAGGACATAATGTGTGGATGTCAAGCAGCAGTGAATAAGGCAGGAGGGTTCTGCATCTGGACTGTGACTGGGCAGGTGCTGGGATGTGATGCCCTGTAATCCTGAGGGGCAGAGAAGGCTGGGTGTGGAAGAGGATACAAGCAGCACTCAGACTGCTCTCCTCCTGAACCCGATGTTTCGACTTTGGGAAGGGAAAGACAGGACAGGGACCTAGAGTACAACCTGCCTGCCTTTCACTGGACTGCATCTGAGCCCAGCCCTTGTGGAACCCCTCCCCAAACATGCCTTCTCCTGCATCCTGCTCACAACCCCCCCCAGTGTTGCTGACATTTTATAGATGAAGGAATGGGGACTCAAGAGACAAACAGCTCCATTTCACAACCCCAAAGTGGGGTCCCAGCACCTGCAGGAGCCTACCATGTCCAGAAACATGGATGGGGTAAGTGGGTTCTGAGTAGTTGATCACTGGAGGTTAGCAGCTCTTGGATCACATAATTGATCTACTTCTCCATCAGATCCAACTGACCTTAACTCCACCAGCCTGCCCACTGGCTCTTGAAAGTATCAGCCTTTCTATAAGCTGAGATACCATCCATCTAAGTGATGCCAACCTCTCTTCTTCCAAGCCCTCCTCAAGCTTACCCTCCCTCTGAGAGCCAGTTTCTTCATGGCTTCCGTCAGTTTATTGCCCAGGCGTTATGAGCAAAGTGCCTTGAACTCCCCCAAGGTCTATAGCTGTAGTCCTTCCTCCACCTTGGCTGCAGCCACCTGCATGCCCTAGCTCAATGATATCCACAAGACACTTGAGCACCCACACCATCCCTAGAGGTAAAAGAGACAGTCTCCAGGGAAAAGAGGAACCTGGAAAGATACTTTTCTCCTTCCTTCTGTCCAATTTGTGGCAGAATCTTGGTTCTCCCATTTAGAGGTAGCCAACTTACTCCATATCCACAGACATTCTCAAGTCATCCATATGTACCTCTCTCCACCTGTTCCTACTTTACTCCTTCTCTGCATTACTCTGTCCATCTGTCCATCCACCTGGAACAGCCAGTAGGAATCTATGTGTCTCCCTCAGATTCTTAGTGCTTCTGAGGCTCAGAGCAGAGAGCCCACCCTCCAGGATCCTCACTCCAGTCTCTATCTGCCTCCCTCACCCACAGGAACTCACTCAGAGACAGGGGATGATCTCATGTCTCTGGCCTCCTTCTACCATTGTTTCATAGTCTCATTGTCACATTTACTATCCAAAGGCCTGCATCACATAGGAAGATGTAGTCAGGAAATACTTGCTGTGGAGACTTCACATCAGGGTCCAAGCTCAAATTTACCACAATGTACCTGGTAGGTCAAGGGACAAAAACAGTTTATGAAAAAACACCTGTGTATGGATATACTGCTTCTCTTTTTCTTCTGATCAGAATGGTGCTGACCTCATCAGCTGACCTTGATTTCTTAAAACCAGATTGTCTGGAAGTGTTAATGGGGACACGCATGGTCACTCTGCATAGTTCACCAACACTATCTCAGAGTTGTGGAGACCCCTGCACACCATCAGAGAGTGTGATGGTTCATAAGTTGCAGTCGTGACTGCAAGCCTGACTGCACATCACAACCCCCCAGGGTTTGTATCTAATAAATTAATCATACTGAAACCATGGTTTTAAAGTTTTTATTTAGTGCCCTGATGAATATTAAAACTCATGCTATGTCCCCACTCCTGGAGGTAACCACAGTTTTCCAGCTCCCCTTTTATGCCATTTTGGATGGGTGGGTGAAGGGACATAACCCCTTGGACAACATTGCCTGGAAGGCAAAAGCTTCTAGGGAGTCTTTGTATACCCAATGACTCTCTGTACCTCGTGGATCTAAGCCTGCCTCTCACTGCACTGCTCAACCTTTTTTTATAAGGTCTCCACCTCTTCATCCAGGATGTAGCAACTGTCCTTAATCTGGAGGTCCTGAACAAATAACTCCTCTGTGCTGAGGGCCTGGATCTCCTCCACAACTCCCTCCCAGCCTTCCCCCCCCATCTTCTGCCATGCATTCTATTTCAAACTCTTCAAACTTTTAGTCTGGCTCCTATTTTGAGGCATAGTATCCTTTTTCCGTGAGGAGAACTCTCCAAAAGATGAAGGTTACCCTGATGAAAAGTCACAGGGACCTTAGTTTGAAGCCCATCCCAGGCCACTGGAGAATCAAATGCCATGGTGTTTCCTTAGTTAGAGGGTTTTCAGTCAGCATAGAATTCTAGAGAGTTGGCCCAGTGCAGAACTGGGTTGGAGGAGTCATGACCAGAATGTTCCCAGTCAACCATGTTCTGGGAAACCAAATGTCCTGTGTTCTATTGGGTTGGAGGATTTTAGGCTAGAGGTATCCTGTTTATCCTGGTGTCTGAGAGACTCAACCCTGTGCCAACATGAAACAGAGGACATGGTGTACCAGTGCTCCCAGGAGGACTGCTGTTCTAGGGACTCAGTTACCAGCTGTCTGCTTGGTTAGTGGGCCCCCATTAAGTGGGCATCCAGTCATCATAGTGTTCAAGTGAGTCCTTTCCTCAGTGCCAGGCTGAGTTGGAGGGCTTGTGTTCTGAGGGTTCACAGTTTGCCCAGTGTTGCGAGGACTCAACTGCCCTATGCTTTGTTGGACTGAAGAGCTCCCAGTTAGAGAACTCCATTCAACCTAGTGTTCAGTGGAATCCTTTGCCCAATGTGCAGCTGGGTTGGAGATGTCATGGTCTTAGGCCATCTAGTGGGCCTAGTGTCCTGTGGACATGGTTTCCATTTTCCCTACTTCATTAGAAGTATCCCCCTCTTTGTTCCAGTGTCCAGGTGACTCCTTTTCTTGGTGCACAGTTGGGCTGGAGGACTTGTATTCTTAAAGCTCTTGGTTGGCCCATTGTCATGATAATACATTTATCCAGTTTCAGTTCTGGTTCGGGAACTTTTGGTCAAAGGGTTCCTAACAATCCTAGTTTTCTGAGAACTTGACTGCTTTATTCTGTGGTGGGAAGTAGAGCTCATCATCTGAGACCGCCTGTTCAGTCTAGTGTCCATGTGATTCATTTGCCCAGTGCTAAACTGGATTGGAGGGCTTCCTGCTTGAGGGCTCCATTTTTCTTGGGACCTGATTGCCCTATGCTTGACTGGGTTGGAGGCCTCATGATCTGAGGGATCCTGGTTAGCCTGGTGTCCAGAGGATTGTTGTGGCCAGTGCTGAGCTCCTTTGGAGGGCTAATAAACTGATGGCTTCTGGTGGGTCTAGGGTTCTGGGGATTCCATGGTCTGTGCTCTGCTAGGATGGAGGGTTCCTGCTAGTCCATTGTCCAGGTGACCTCTTTGCCAAATGTAGAGCTTGATGTTGGAAGAAAGCTCCTGCTTGGTCTGGTGTTGTTAGGACTCAATTGTAATGTACTATTCTGGGCTGGAGAACTCTCACTTAGAGGATTCCAACTCATCCCAGTGTTCAACGGTCTCCTTTGGCAGTACCAAAAACTCTCCCTCAGCCTTGTGTCCAGTGCTCATTTCTACAGTGCATAGTTGAGTTGGAGGTTTCATTCCTCAGGGTTCCCAGGAGGTCTGATGTTCTGGGGACTCAATTGCTCTGCTCTCTGTTGCATTGGAGGATGCGCACTTGACCCAGAACCTCAGTGATTCCTTTGCCTGGTACAAAGCTGAGATGGATGGCTCATGATCTTAAGGCTCCTGGTCACCCCTCTGTCCAGATGACATATTTGCCTAGTGCTAAGCTTGGATGGAGGGGGTTTAGTCGGAGGGGTGCTGGCAAGCCTGAGGTTCTGAGGACTCGACTACCCTATGGCTCTTCTGGAAGACTTAGCCACAGTAATTAGACAAAGAAAAGAAATGAAAGACATCTGGATTGGGAAGGAAGAAGTAAAATTCACTATTTGCAGAGGACATGATAACCTATACAGAAAACCATAAAGACCCTACCAAAAAACTACAAGTGATCAATGAACTCAGTAAAGTCACAGGATAAAAAATCACTGTGCAGAAATTTGTTGCAATTCTATACACTGCTAATAACCAGCAGAAAGAAAAAAATGAGAAAATAATGCTATATACAATTGCACCAAGAGTGATAATACACCTAAAAATAAACCTTACCAAATAAGTGAAAGACTTTACAATGAAACCTGTAAAACGTGGATGAAAGAAATTGAAGATGACACAAGGAAATGAAAAGATAGCCCATGCTTATGTATTAGAAGTATCTTGAAAGACTGTGGACTCTGAGCAACAAACTGAGGGTTTTGGAGGGGAGGGGCTGGGGGGTTGGTAAGCCTAGTGGTGGGTATTGAGAAGGGCACCTATTGCATGGAGCACTGGGTGTGGTGCATGAACAATTAATCTTGTAACACTGAAAAAATAAAATAAACATATTTGGGGAAAATAAAAGAAGTATCTTGAAAATGTCCATACTACCCAAAGCAATCCACACTTTTAATGCAAAATACCAATACCAATAGTACTTTTCACAGAGCTGGATCTTTATGGCCTTTTTCTTGAAAAAGAAAAACAAAATGGGAAGCACCACAAATCCAGTCTTCAAATTGTATTACAAAGATGTAGTAATCAATATAGTATGTTACTGTCATAAAAATGGCATATAGATCAATGGTAAAGAACAGAAAACCCGTAAATAAACTCACCATTATATTAAAAAGCGGTGTATGTGAGATATATATATATTTATATATATATATATATATATATATATATATATATATATATATATACACACACATACATACATACCATCTATCATCTATCTACCTGTTTATCTATCTATGAATACTGCTCAGCCATCAAAAATGAAATCTTGACATTGGCAATGCTATGTATGTAACTAGATGGTATTATCCTAAGTGAAATGAGTCCGCCAGAGAAAGATAAACACCATTTGATTTCATTCATATATGCCATTTAAGGAAGAAAAAAAAAACAGATGAACATGGGGGAAGGGAAGGAAAAATAAAATAAGATGAAAATCGTGAGGGTATCAAACCATAAGAGGCACTGAACTCTATGAAACAAAATGAGGATTGTTAGAGGGAGGTGTGGGGGGAAGGGGCAATTGGGTGATGGGTATTAAGGAGGGCACTTGATGTATTGAGCACTGGGTGTTATATGCAACTGGATATGAATCACTCAAAAACCCTAATATAAATATAACTGACTTTATCAGTAATTTCTTGACAATAAAGGAAAATGGGGTGAAATTTGGAAATATGACAATTTATTTGCAGCTGAACACTAGGTAAATTGACACCTTTGACAAATTGGAAAGCTGATAATATGTCCAAGTCTACTCAAAGTCAGGAACTTAGTAGGAAATGAAAAGAACTTTAGATATAGAATGGAAAAGCCTGGATTGATGCACTTGAGAACCATAGACTCAGATCTCACTTAGTCCTCTAAATCTCCAAAAATGTGTCTCACTTCTCTTGTACTAGGATATCTGCCATCAATCAACTGAATAGTATACATGATAATTCTTACACAGATCAATTCTTTCTCTTTTCCTCCTCTGGTTAATAAACCCATAACTGGGCAAAAGTCTTAGTATTAGGCTCATTTTAAGTGGTTGGTCTATCAAGTTAATGAAAGGCAATTCACCAAATAACCTGTAGGAGCTCTGGAACTTGAACTGACAGGAATACGGAGAACATAATGAGGTGTGGATCTTGAGAGTGCTGGACCATGACAGGAGACTATTGTAAACTAGATATTGGAAAATTTGTTGATGTGCCTTGTCTCATATCTCAGGATTTAACCTCTTCAAAAGCTGAGATCCAGTATGATTCTAGGATGTCTCATGGAAGCATAAGAAAAAAATAGTCTACACTAAGTGAGGCAGAGATGATAGAATTTATTTGACAGAGTGGTAAAATGAATCAAAGACTTAGGGGGCACCTGGGTGACTCAGTTGGTTAGGCATCTGTCTTCAGCTCAGATCGTAATCCCAGGGTCCTGGGATCGGGCACCATGTCAGGCTCCCCGCTTGCCAGGAGGCCTGCTTCTCCCTCTCTCTGCTGCTCTTCCTGCTTGTGCACACTCTCTCTCTGTGTCAAAAAAATAAATAAAATTAAAAAAAAAAAGACAGGGAATTTGGCATGCTAAAACAAATTTATTTTATTCTGATAACAAAGTTATTGATTAGATTTATTGGGTAGTACTGGAGGACTCTGTTTAATAAGGAATAGAGTTGTAATGAGAAAGACTTTGAAATCATTGATAGAGTCAGGGTTGTAGTTGTCTTCTAAGACTGGAAGCATAACTAACAGAAGTTCTTATTGGATTAGGCTCCGTAGTATCAATGTGAACAGTAGGATTTTTTTCCAATTAATTTTATTTTACTTTTTCAGTATTCCAAGATCCATTATTCATGTACCAAACCCAGTGCCTCATGCATATGTGCCCTCCTCAATACCCACCATTAGCCTTACCCAAACTCCCATGTCCCTCCCCTCCAAAACCCTGAGTTTGTAGCTCAGAGTCACAGTCTTTCATGTTTCATCTCCCCCTCCAATTTGCCCCAATTCAACTTTTCTTTCTTTCTCCAAATGTCCTCCATACTTTTCCTGATACTCCACACGTAAGTGAAACCACATGATAAATGACTCTCTCTGCTTGTCATATTTTACTCAGAATAATCTATTCCAGTCCTGTCTATGTTGATACAAAAGTTGGGTATTCATCCTTTCTGATGGAGGCATAATATTCCATTGTATATATGGATCATATCTTTATCCATTCATCTGTTGAAGGACATCTTGGTTCTTTCCAGTTTGGTGATTGTGGTCATTGCTGCTATCAACATTGGGGTACATGTGGGACTTTTCTGTACTGAGTATGCACCTTTGGGGAAAATACTTAGCAGTGCAATTGCAGGGTCATAGGGTAGCTCTATTTTTAATTTCTTGAGGAATCTCCACACTGTTTTCCAAACTGGCTGCACCACCTTGCATTCCCACCAACAGTGTAAGAGGGTTCCCCTTTCTACACTTCTTCTGGAGGAGTTCTTTATAGATCTTAGATATCAGACCTTTGTCTGTAGTGTCATTTGCATATATCTTCTTCCATTCTGTGGGTTGCTGTTTGTTTTGTTGACTCTTTCCTTTGCTGTGCAGAAACTTTTTGTCTTGATGTCATCCCAAATGTTCATTTTCACTTTTATTTCCTTTGCCTTTGGAGACATGTCCTGATAGAAGTTGCTGTGGCCCAAGTTGAAGAGGTTACAGTCTATGTTCTCAACTAGGATTTTGATAGATTCCTGCCTCAAATTGAGGTCTTTTATCCATTTCGAGTTTATCTTTGTGTATGGTATAAGAGAATGGTCAAGTTTCATTCTTCTGAATGTAGCTGTCCAATGTCCCCAGCACCATTTATTGAAGTGACTGTCTTTTTTCCACTGGATACTTTTTATGCTTTGTTGAAGATTATTTGACCGTAGAGTTGTGGGTCCGTATATGGGCTCTCCACTCTGTTCCACTGGTCCAAATGCCCGTTTTAGTGACAGTACCAGCGTGTCTTGGAGAAAAAAGCTTTGTAGTAAAGCTAGAAATCAGGCCATGTGATGCCCCCAGCTTTGTTTTTCTTTTTCAACATTTTCTTAGCATTTTGGTATTTTCTAGTTCCATATAAACTTTAGGATTGTTTCTCCCATCCCTTTGAAAAATGCTAGTAGAATTTTAATCAGGATAGCATTGAAAGTATAGATTGCTCTGGGCAGTATAGATATTTTAACAATGCTTATTCTTCTGATCTATGAATATGGAATGCTTTTCCGCCTTTTTGTGTCTTCTTCAGTTTCTTTCATGAGTTTTCTGTAGTTCCTCATGTACAGATCCTTCACTTCTTTGGTTAGGTTTATTCCCAGGTGTCTTATGGTTCTTCATGCTACAGTAAATGGAATTGACTCTCTAATTTCCCTTTCCATATTTTCATTGTTAGTGTATAGGAAAGCAACTGATTTCTGTGCATTGATTTTGTATCCTGACCCATTACTGAATTGATGTATGAGTTCTAGTAGTTTGGGGGTGGTATATTTTGGGTTTTCCATATAAAGTATTATGTCATCTGCAATGAGAGAGTTTGACTTATTCTCTGGGAATTTGAATACATTTAATTTCTTTTTGTTGTCTAATTGCTGTTGATACAACTTCTAGTACTATGTTGAACAAGAATGATGCGAGTGGGCATCCTTGTTGTGGTACTGATCTCACTGGTAGTGCTGTCAGCTTTTTGATGTTCACTGTGGGTTTTACATAGGTTTTATTAAGTTGAGAAATGTTCCCTCTATCCCTACACTTTGAAGAGTTTTAGTCAGGAACAGATGCTGTATTTTGTCAAATGTTTTTTCTGCATCAATTCCACAGAGGACCATGTGCTTCTTCTCTCTTCAATTATTGATTTATTTTATCACATTGATTGATCTGCAAATATTGAACCACCCCCAAAGCCAGGGAAAAATCCCACCTGGACATGATTGATACTCTTTTTAATGTACTGTTGGATCCTGTGAGCTAGGATCTTGTTAAGAAACTTAGCATCCGTATTAATCAGGGAAATTGGTCTGAAATTCTCCATTTGGATGGGTTCTTTGCCTGGTTTGGGGATAAGGGTAATGCTGGCTTCGCTTCACAGAAACTGTCTAGAAGTTTTCCTTCTCTTTCTGTTTTTTGAGAGAGTTTCAGGAGACTAGGTATTATTTCTTCTTTGAATGTTTGCTAGAATTCCCCAGGGTATCTGTCAGGTCCTGGAGTCTTGTTTTTTGAAAAGTTTTTGATCACTGCTTCAATCTCATTACTAGATATTGGTCTATTCAGGTTGTCAATTTCTTCCTGTTTCTAAGATTATGGGTTTCTAGGAATGCATCTATTTCTTCTAGGTCGCTTAACTTATTGGCATATAGCTGTTGATAAAAATTTTTGATTAATGTTTCTATTTCCTTTGAGTTTGTCTTACTCTCCTTTTTCATTCATAATTTTATTAATTTGTGTCCTGTCTCTTTACTTTTGGATTATTTTAGCCAGTGGCTTATCAATTTTATTGATTCCTTCCAAAAAAAAAAACAAAAAACAAAACAAAACAAAACTTCTGGTTTCATTGATGTGTTTTTTTTTTAAATTTTTTTTCCTATTGGTATTTTTTTCCAATTTTTTTTATTTTTTCAGTGTTGCAAAATTAATTGTTTATGCACCACATCCAGTGCTCCATGCAATACATGCCCTTCTCAATTCCCACGATCAGACTCACCCAACACCCACCCACTCCCCTCCAAAGCCCTCAGTTTGTTGCTCAGAGTCCACAGTCTCTCATGGCTCATCGACCAATCCGATTTCCCCCATTCACCCTTCCCTTACTTCTCACAATTCCCTCCGTGATTTTCCTTATGCTCCATATGTAAATGAAACCATAAGGTAATAGGCTCTCTCTGCTTGACTTATCACTTGGCATAATCACTTTTAGTTCCGTCCATGTGTTGTAATGTATCTAATTTCTAACTCATTGAGCTCTCCTCTAATCTTGATTATTTCCCTTTTTCTGCGTGGAGTTGGCTTAATTTGCTGTTGATTTTCAAGTTCTTTAAGGTGAAAGGAGAGGTGTATAAACATTTTTTCATGTGTCTGTTAGCCATTTGAATGTCTTCTTTGGAGAAATGTCTGTTCATGTCTTCTGCCCATTTTTTGATGTGATTATCTGTTTTTTCAGTGTTGAGTTTGAGGAGTTCTTTATAGATCTTAGATATCAGACCTTGGTCTGTATTGACATTCGTGAATATCTTCTCCCATTCTGTGGGTTGCCTGTTTTCTTTGTCTTTTTTTTTTCTTTTTGACTGTTTCCTGTGCTGTGCAGAAGATTTTTATCTCAATGAAATACCAAAAGTTCATTTTTGCTTTTGTTTCCTTTGCCTTTGGAGACATGTCCTGAAATATGTTGCTTAGGCTAATGTCGAAGAGGTTACTGCTTATGTTCTTCTCTATGGTTTTGATAGATTCCTCCCTCATGTTGAAGGTCTTTTATCCATTTTGAGTTTATCTTCATGTATGGTGTAAGAGAATGGTCAAGTTTCATTTTTCTACATATAGCTGTCCAATGTTCCCAGCATCATTTATTGAAGGGACAGTCTTTCTTCCAGCAAAGGAAACAGTCAACAAAGCAAATAGGCAACCCACAGAATGGGAGAAGATATTCACAAATGACACTACAGACAAAGGTCTGATATCTAAGATCTATAAAGAACTCCTCAAACTCAACACTCACGAAACAGATAATCACATCCAAAAATGGGCAGAAGACATGAACAGACACATCTCCAAAGAAGACCTACAAATGGCTAACAAACACATGAAAAAAACGTTCATCATCTTTAGCCATCAGGGTAAGTCAAACCAAACCACGCTGAGATACCTCCTTACACCAGTTAGAATTGCCAAAATCACCAAGCAGTAAACAAATGTTGGAGAGGGTGTGGAGAAAGGAGACAACACTTACACTGTGGGAATGCAAGTTGGTGCAGCCACGTTGGAAAACAGTGTGGAGATTCCTGAAGAAATTAAAAATAGTCCACCTGGGGTGTTCAGTGGGTTAAAGCCTCTGCCTTCACTCAGGTCGTGATCTCATGATCCTGGAAGGGAGCCCTGAATAGGGCTCCCTTCTCAGTGGGGAGCCTGCTTCCCCCTCTGCCTACTTGTGATCCCTCCGTTTGTGTAATAAGTAAATAAAAATCTTAAAAAAAATAAAAATAGAGCTACTCTATGAACCTGCAATTGCAATACTGGTTATTTACACTAAAGAAGCAGATGCAGTACAAAGAAGGACCACATGTACCACAATTTTCATAGCCGCAATGGCCACAATCGCCAAACTGTGGGAAGAACCAAAATGCCCTTCAACAGATGAATGGATAAGGAAGATGTGGTACATCTATACAATGGAATATTATGCCTCCATCAGAAAGGATGAATATTCAACTTTTGTATAAACATGGACAGGACTAGAAGAGATTATGTGGAGTCAAATAAGTCAAGCGGAGAGAATCAATTATCTTATGGTCTCACTTATATGTGGAGCATAAAGAAAAATATGGATGGCATTGTGAGAAGGAAGGGAAGGGTGAATGGGGGGAATCATGGGGGGTAAGGAATCAGGAGACACTGTGGACAATGAGTAACAAATGAGGGTTTGGGAGGGGAATGGGGGTTGGACGAGCATGGTTGTGGGTATTGAGGAGGGCACATATTGCATGGAGCACTGGTTGTGGTCCATGAAAAATTATTCTTGTAACACTGAAAAATAAACATATTTGGGAAAAAATCAATAATAAATAAAAAAAGACGAATGCTGGTGGAATTTTGATCTAGATGGCATTGACAGTATAGATTGCTCTGCGCAGTATAGACATTTTAACAATGCTTATTCTTATGATTCATGAGCATGAAATGCTTTTCCATCTTTTTGTGTCTTCAATTTCTTTCATGAGTGTTTCTAAAGTACAGATTCTTGAGGTCTTTGGTTCGGTTTATTCCCAGGTATCTTATGGTTCTTGGTGCTATTATAAATGGAATTGATTCTCTACTTTCCCTTTCCATATTTTCATTGTTAGTGTATAGGAAAGCAACTGATTTCTTTGCATTGACTTTATCCTGCCAATTTACTGAATTGCCGTATGAGTTCTAGGAGTCTGGGAATGGAATCTTTTGGGTTTTCCATATAAAACATCATGTCATCTGCGAAGAGAGAGAGTTTAACTTCTTTGCCTCTTTGAATACGTTTTATTTCCTTTTGTTATTGTTGTATGATTGCTGTTGTTGAGACTTCTAGTACTATGTTGAACAAGTATGGTGAGAGTGGTCATCCTTGTTGTGTTTTTTATCTCAAAAGAAAGGCTGTCAGTAACACATTAAACAACAAATGCTCGAGAGGATGTGGAGACAGGGGAACCCTCCTCCACTGTTGGGGGGGTATGCAAGTTGGTGCAGCCACTTTGGAAAACAGTATGGAGATTCCTCAGAAAATTAAATATACAGCTATGCTATGACCCTGCAATTGCACTACTCGGTGTTTACCCCAAAGAAGCAGATGCAGCACAAAGAAGGGCCACATGTACCCCAATGTTCATAGCCGCAATGGCCACGATAGCCAAACTGTGGAAAGAAACAAAATGCCCTTCAACAGATGAATGGATAAGGAAGATGTGGTACATCTATACAATGGAATATTATGCCTCCATCAGAAAGGATAAATATCCAACTTTTGTATCAACATGGACAGGACTAGAAGAGATTATGTGGAGTCAAATAAGTCAAGCGGAGAGTTTCGATTATCTTATGGTCTCACTTACGTGTGGAGTATAAAGAAAATCATGGAGGGCATCGTGAGAAGGAAGGGGAGGGTCAATGGGGGGAAATCGGAGGGGTGATGAACCAGGAGAGACCATGGACTCTAAGCAACAAACTGAGGGTTTTGTAGGGGAGTAGGTGGGAGGGTGGGTGAGCCTGGTGGTGGGTATCAAGAAGGGCACGTATTGCATGGAGTGCTGGGTGTGGTGCATGAACAATCAATCTTGCAACACTGAAAAATTAAAAGAAACCTATTTGGGGAGAAAAAAATTAAAAAAATGAATTCATTCATTTAAAAAAATAAACTGTGAAAAAAAAAAGAAAGAAAGGCTGTCAGTAAGATTTTGGAATAATGTTGTATAAGTGGCTCTCTGATAGAAATTCTGAAAGGCTGCCTGGTTTCCAGACCCAAGGGCATTCATTTTGATTATTTTTGATGACCATTTTGGTCTTCCTAAGGGCAAGATAGATTGAGCCAGTAACAAGTATGGCTACATACATTTATTCAAATGTAATCATTATGGCTGGTGGCTGCTACTCCAAAAGGATGTCATAATATTTGCCTGGCTTCCAGACCTTATCCCACTTCCATTTTTATGTCCTAACACATTGATTCAATGAGCATTGGTTTTCTTATAGAAAGAACCTTGAAATGCTACAATTGTATGCCTTAATGAATCTTTAGTTTTCATCCCACATGTTAACATTTACTATTTATTTTTTCTCCCCCAAATATGTTTATTTTTTCAGTGTTATAAGATTGATTGTTCATTCACCACACCCAGTGCTCCATGCAATACATGCCCTTCTCAATAGCCACCACCAGGCTTGCCCAATCCCCCACCCTCCTCTCCTCCAAAGCCCTCAGTTTGTTGCTCAGAGTGCACAGTATCTCCTGGTTCATTGCCCCTGTCCCCCGATTTCCCCCATTCACCCTGACCTTCCTCCTCACAATGCCCTCCATGATTTTCTTTATGCTCCACACGTGAGACCATAAGATAATTGACTCTCTCTGCTTGACTTATTTGACTCCACATAATCTCTTCTAGTCCTGTCCATGTTGATACAAAAGTTGGATTTTCATCATTTCTGATGGAGGCATAATATTCCATTGTATAGATGTACCACATCTTCCTTATCCACTCATCTGTTGAAGGGCATTTTGGTTCTTTCCACAGTTTGGCGATTGTGGCCATTGCGGCTATGAAAATTGTGGTACATGTGGCCCTTCTTTGTACTGCATCTTCTTCTTTTGGGTAAATACCCAGTAGTGCAATTGCAGGATCATAGGGTAGCTCTACTTTTAATTTCTTGAGGAATATCCATACTGTTTTACAAAGTGACTGCACTAAGTTCCAATCCCACCAACAATGGAGGAGGGTTCCCCTTTCTCCACTTCCTCTCCAACATTTGTTGTTTACTGTCTTGTTGATTTTGGCCATTCTAACTGGTGTAAGGTGGTATCTCTGTGGTTTTGATTTGAATCTCCCTGATGGCTAAAAATGATGACATGTGTCTGATAGTCATTTGTATGTCTTCTTTGGAGAAGTGTCTGTTCATGTCTTCTGCCCATTTTTGGATGTGATTATCTGTTTTGTGAGTGTTGAGTTTGAGGAGTTCTTTATAGATCTTAGATATCAGGCCTTTGTCTGTAGTGTCATTTGTGAATATCTTCTCCCATTCTGTGGGTTGCCTGCTTGTTTTGTTGACTGTTTCCTTCGCTGTGAAGAAGCTTTTTATCTTAAGTCCCAAAAGTTGATTTTCCCTTTTGTTTCCTTTGCTTTTGGAGACATGTCCTTAAAGAAGTTGCTTTGGCTAATGTCATAGAGGTTACTGCCTATGTTCTCCTTTAGGTTTTTGATAGATTCCTGCCTCACATTGAGATCTTTTATCCATTTCGAGTTTATCTTTGTGTATGGTGTAAGAGAATGGTCAATTTTCATTCTTCTACATATAGCTGTCCAGTTTTCCAGAAACGACCCCCATTTGCTAAGGAAATGTTGAAAAAGAAAAGCAAAGCTGGGGGCATCACATTGCCTGATATCAAACTTTATTACAAAGCTTTCATCACCAAGACAGCGTGGTATGGCACAAAAACAGACAATAGACCAGTGGAAAAGAGTAGACATCCCAGATATGGACGTGCAACTCTATGGTCAAATCATTTTTTTTAATTTTTTTTTAAGATTTTTTATTTATTTATTAGAGAGAGAGAGACTGAGAATGAGAGGGGAGAAGGTCAGAGGGAGAAGCAGACTTCCCGCAGAGCTGGGAGTCCGATATGGGACTCGGTCCCGGGACTCTGGGATCATGACCTGAGCCGAAGGCAGTCGCTTAACCAACTGAGCCACCCAGGCACCCGGTCAAATCATCTTTGACAAAACAGGCAAAAATATCCAGTGAAAAAAGACAGTCTCTTCAATAAATGGTGTTGGGAAAACTGGACAGCATTTACGATTTATTAGAGTACAAACTCTCAAGTGGTTCTCAGAGCTGTTCAATAAAGAGATTAGGCTGCCAATGATATCTGTGGATTTAAAGTTTCACTATTAAATCCTGTTAAATTAGTGTCGTTTGGAATCCTGCCCATCTTTGCCTCACTGTAATTTCTTCATAAACCCATCAATCAGTCCTATCCTCATTTTTTACTGTAGACTTTGAGCGGATATACTTGGTAGATGAATTGTGGTGGATGGCAAAAGCTACTGCCAAGTTATAATTGTTATGCTCGGTGTGGCAACATTAATAACACCAATAACATTTCTTCTAGTATGTGATATGTGTCTATGGATATGAAAATATATTCAGTTTACTAAGTATCAGCAAGAAGATCAATATCTGTTACGTTTCATGCTGGGTAAATATCAATGACAACATATACTCATATCTTTGCTGCCATATTAGATTAACTCTCTTTTTTTTGTTGTTATATTGCAGTCTAAAGTAGATGGGTCATTTGAAAATGATGAACACCATATCAACTGTTCTATATACATAACTCCATATAAAGAATAACATATTATTTTGACAAGATGAGCAGCAAGTGATATTGACACTGGGTGCCCTGATAATCAAACACATGTGCTCCAGAGAGGGAAGATGGATTAAAAAAAAAAAAAAAAGCATGTGCATTTATGGTGTTTGTTTGTTTTACTTTGTTTATCTTTTTGTCTGAAGCATCCTAGAACATCCCCTAGGAAGGACAGGACAAGTTATTGCACCTTGTTATCTACCACTATGGGGGAAAAACAGGGACTAAAGAGCCTCTATGGATTTCAGAGTATTAGACTGTCTCGTGTTTAGGTCATAAAGTGAGCTGTCAGTTTGTAGCAAAGCCCAGCTCATGAAAGAAATGTACAACAAGTTTAGTGGTAGAACGAGCAGCCCCTTCCTCATGACCCGACAGAAGTTGTGATATTGAAGGTCTCTGGAAGATAAATGCACCATGGTACTATGGCAAGCACCAGGAGATCTGAGACCATTTCATGCCATCTGCAGCAGAGGTATTGCAAAAGCTGTTCCTTGCATGTTCTTGAACTCTGATAGTAACAGACCATCTGACCACAAAATATCTATGAAGCCTCATAGAAGCACCAAGCCAAAAACTGAGGGCCAAATTGATGCTCACTTACAGGACCAGCAGAACATCAAAATGGGACCAAGAATATCCAGATGACACGAGCAAAAGCACAAAGAGATAACATGGGTCTCTATGTTATCCATCACTTCTGCCTTGATTCCCCTATTCAGAGTATACCAATTGTCTCATGGTGAGTTGCCTACAACCACTGTATTGATTAAATACCAAGACCTACTTCACAATACATCAATGCAAACTCAGGAGAGCAGTGCAAGATACAGACTACTGTTCTATGAGAAAGAGAATACCAGCTTTTACTAAAGAGAGAGCTTGCTTCTGGAAATCAGAAAACTAGCTATGGGTTTTCTAGACAAACACAAACCATTTTTTAGGATATTAGTAATTAGCAGTCCAGGTTATCCATAACCATGATAGAACATATAAAAATAAGAGCTCTTTATATTAATAAACATAAATGGAGTTGTTTAGCTGACTTGTATTGTTAGAGAATGATTTAAAATTTCCACAATATTTGAATTGCCTATAACTATATCTTTTGATATAAACTCTTGTCTTAACCATGTGATTTGCTTTAGCCAATGCTACATTACAAGCATATTGTGGAGTTTCGAAAACATGTCACTTTGGGACTTGCCTTTTTTTCTGCTTTCCAAACTCTGAAGCTACCACATGAATGACTTTGAAGAATTAGCTCACTGATGAGAGTTACGTTACCAGTCACCACCATTGCCCCAGAAGAATATAAATCAATTCTCAGAAGTGATATTGAGAATTCAAAATCACCAGCTAACACATACAACAGATGCATAACAAGTTCAAACTAGAGAAACCATCTAGCCAAAATACATAATCATGAACTCAATAATGGTTATTTCACGCTATAGAATCTTTAGGAGATTCCTAATGCAGCAAAGATAACTGATACATGTTTCTTAGTATTTTCCTAAATTTATAATTGTTTTATTCCACTGTGTATATGTATTTGTGTATGTCAGTTTTGACAGATTCACAAAACTTGTGAATGCATATTTCTATTTATCTTTGGTCAGATCTACTACATTTGTGAAAATTAGCCCCATTTGTTTTTTTTTTTTTATAAAAATTACATAACTCTCTACAGTATGAATATTTTTCCTACCTTATATTTTTAATATTTATTTTGTTTTGTTTTGTTTTGTTTTGTTTTAGAGAGAGAGAGGGCGTGCCTGGGTGGGGGAGGGACAAAGGGAAGGAGAGAATTTTAAGTAGGCTTCACACTCAGTGTGGTGAAGTCAGATGTGGGGCTTTATCTCATGACCCTGATATCATGACTTCAGCCAAAATCAAGAGTTAGACACTTAACCAACTAAGCTACACAGGCACCCCAAGCTAAACTTTGAATGCATGCACAAACTTTCCTTTATAAGAAAATAAAATCTTAGGAGGATCTGGTTGGTGCTCAGTACGTCAAGCATCTGTGTTTGGTTCTGGTCATGATCCTAAGGTCCTGGAAGAGAGCCATGACTTAGGCTGCCTGCTCATGGGGAGTCGGCTTCTCCCTCTGCCCCTTCCCCCACAGTCTCTCTCACATGCTTTCTAAAGTAAATAAATAAGTCTTCTTAATAAAAGAAAGTAAGATTAAGGAAAGTACCAATGAAAGTAAGAAATTATGGTTTTGTTTTAAAGCACAATGAACACATCAATTCACAATATTTTTAATAATTTTTGCTTTTAAAATTATTGACAACTCTTTTTTAACCACCAAATATTTTTATTTTATTTTTTCAGTGTTACAAGATTGATTGTTCATGCACCACACCCAGTGCTCCATGCAATACATGCCCTCCTCAATACCCACTACCAGGCTCACCAAACCACCCACCCCCTCCCCGTCAAACCACTCAGTTTGTTGCTCGGAGTCCACAGTCTCTCCTGGTCCAAAACCCCCTGCGATTTCCCCCCATTCACCCTTCCCTTCCTTCTCACAATGCCCTCCATGATTTTCTTTATACTCCACACGTAAGTGAGACCATAATATAATTGACTCTCTCCCCTTGACTTATTTCACTCCACCTAATCTCTTCTAGTCCAGTCCATGTTGATACAAAATTTGGATATTCATCCTTTCTGATGGAGGCATAATATTCCATTGTATAGATGTCCCACATCTTCCTTATCCACTCATCTGTTGAAGGGCATTTTGGTTCTTTCCACAGTTTGGCAATTGTGACCATTGCTGCTATGAACATTGGGGTACATGTGGCCCTTCTTTGTACTGCATCTGCTTCTTTGGGATAAATACCGAGTAGTGCAATTACAGGGTCATAGGGTAGCTCTATTTTTAATTTCGTGAGGAATCTCCATACTGTTTTCCAAAGTGGCTGCACTAAGTTCCAATCGCACCAACAATGGAGGAGAGTTCCCCTTTCTCCACATCCTCTCCAGCATTTGTTGTTTACTGTCTTGTTGATTTTGGCCATTCTAACTGTTGTAAGGTGGTATCTCAGTGTGATTTTGATTTGAATCTGTGATGGCTAAATATGATGAAACGTGTCTGATAGCAATTTGTATGTCTTCTTTGGAGAAGTGTCTGTTCATGTCTTCTGCCCATTTTTGGATGTGATTTTCTGTTTTTTGAGTGTTGAGTTTGAGGGGTTCTTTATAGATCTTAGATATCAGAGCTTTCTCTGTAGTGTCATTTAGAATACCTTCTCCCATTCTGTGGGTTTAATAATTGACAACTCTTTATTGTTATACAATGTTTGACATGTATGTTGAATGATATGAAAGTTTTAAATGAAAACATTTGAAGATTTTGACTTACTGATGCAACAAATATTTCTTTTTCTTATTGTGTTACTTTAGTCACCAATACATCAATTTTTAAATTTAATTAATTTTTCAGTGTTCCAAGATTCTTTATTCATGCACCACATCCAGTGCTCCATGCAATGCATGCCTTCCTCAATACTCACCACCAGGCTTACCCAAACTTCTACCTCTCTCCCCTCCAAAATCATCAGTTTGTTGCTCAGAGTCCACAATCTCTCATGTTTTGTCTCCCCCTCTGATTTCCCCCAATTTACAATTCCTCTCCTTCTCCCAATGTCCTCTAAATTTTCCTTATGCCCCACAAGTAAGTGAAATCATTGACTCTCTCTGCATGACTTATTTCACTCAACATAATCTCTTCCAGTCCTATCAATGTTGATACAAAAGTGGTTATTCATCCTTTCTCATGGAGGCATAATATTCCTTTGTATATAAGGACCATATCTTCTTTATCCATTTATATCTTTAAGGGCACCTTGGTCCTTTCCACAGTTTGACAATTGTGGCCATTGCTGCTGTGAACATTGGGGTACATGTGGCCCTTATTTACACTTCATATGTATCTTTAGGGTAAATGCCCAGTAGTGCAATTGCAGGGTCATAGGGTTGCTCTATTTTAAATTTCTTGAGGTATCTCCGCACAGTATTGCAAAATGGCTGCACCAACTTGCATTCCCACCAACAGTGCAGGAGGGTTCCCCTTTCTCCACATCCTCTCCAGCATTTGTTGTTAACTGTCTCATTGATTATGGCCATTATAACCTGTGTAAGGTGGTATCTCAGTGTGGTTTTAGTGTGGTTTTGATTTGAATCTCTCTGATGGCTAAAGATGATGAACATTTTTTCATGTGTCTGTTAGCCATTTGTATGTCTTCTTTGGAGAAGTGCCTGTTCATGTCTTCTGCCCATTTTTGGATGTGATTATCTGTTTTGTGAGTGTTGAGTTTGAGGAGTTCTTTACAGATCTTCGATATCAGGTCTTTGTCTGTAGTGTCATTTGCGAAGATCTTCTCCCATTCTGTGGATTGACTGTTTATTTTGTGGACTATTTTCTTTGATGTGCAGAAGCCTTTTACCTTGACAAAATCCCAAAAGTTCATTTTTATTTTTGTTTCATTTGCCTTTGGATACATGTCATCATTAGTTTTTGATGTAGTGTTCCAAGATTCATTTTTTTTAATGCACCACACATAGTGTTCCATGCAATACTAGCCCTCCTTCATACCCACCACCAGACTTGCCTATCGACCCACTCTCCTCCTTCTAAAATCCGCAGTTTTTTTTCTCAGAGTCCATAGTTTCTCATGGTTTTTCTCCCCTCTGATTCTCCCCAATTCATTTTTCTTTTCGCTGTCTTACTGTTCTCCATGTTATCCTTACGTTACACAAGTAAGTGAAACCATATGATTATTGATTTTCTCTGCCTGACTTATTTCACTGAAGATAATCTCTTCCAGAACCATCCAATTTGATGGAAAAGTTGAGTATTAATCCATTCTGATGGCTGCATAATATCCCTTTATATAATGGAGCACACATTTTTCATCCATTTATCTGTTTAAGGGCATTTTGGCTCTTTCCACAGTTTGGCAATTGTGGACATTGCTGCTATGGACATTGGGGTACATATGGCCAATTTTTTCACTACATCTGTATCTTTGTGGTAAATACCCAGTAGTGCAATCACAGTGTCATAGGGTAACACTATCTCCATTGTTTTCCGAGTGGCTGTACTAAATTGTATTCCCACCAATAGTATAAGTGGTTTCCCCTTTCTCCATATCCTCTCTAACATTTGTTGTTGCTTGCCTTGTTATTTTTTGCCATTTTAACTGGTGTAAGGAGGTATCTCTATGTGGTTTTGATTTGAATTTCCCTGATGGCTAGTGATGATAAACAATTTTTCATGTTTTTTTAGCCTTTGCTTGTCTTCATTGGAGAAGTGCCTGCTCTTGTCTTCTACCCATTTTTGAAGTGATTGTTTTTGGGATTTGAGTTTGAGAAATTCTTTATAGATATTGGATATCACCTCCTTGTCTGTAGCGTCATTTTCAAATATCTTCTCTCATTTCGTGTGTTGCCTGATTGTTTTGTTGACTGTCTCTTTTGCTATGCAGAAGGCTTTTAAAAAAAAGATTTTATTCATTTATTTGACAGAGAGAGAGAGAGAGAGATCACAAGTAGGCAGAGAGGCAGGCAGGGGAGGGCGACAGGCTCCCAGCAGAGAAGAGAGCCTGATGCAGGGCTCGATCCCAGGACCTGAGATCATGATCTGAGCTGAAAGCAGAGGCTTTAACAGACTGAGCCACCCAGGAACCCCTGTGCAGAAGGCTTTTGCCTTTATGAAGTCCCATAAATTCATTTTTGGTTTGGTGTCCCTTGCATTTGGATATATGTCTTGAAAGACATTGCTCTGGCTGATGTTGAAGAGGATACGGCTTGTGTTCTTCTCTAGGATTTTGATAGATTCCTGCCTCACATTGAAGTTTTTTATCCATTTTGAGTTTATCTTTGTGTATGATATAAGAGAATTTTCAACTTTAATTCTTCTATATATAGTTGTCCAATTTTCCCAGAAGCATTTATTAAAGAGACTGTCTTTTCCCACTAGATTTTTTTCCTGTTTTGTTGAAGATTATTTGACCATAGAGTTGCAAGAGTAAAAGAGCTCTTTACTCTTTTCCACTGGTCTATGTGTCTGTTTTTGTGCCAGTACCATGCTGTCTTGATGATCACAGCTTTGTAGTAAAGCTTGAAATCAGGCAACGTGATGACCTTAGCTATGTTTTTGTTTTCAAAATTTCCTTAGCAATTCGGGGCTTTTACTGGTTCCATACAAATTTTAGGATTGTTTGTTCCAGCTCTTTGAAAAAAAACTGGTGGAATTTTGATTGGGATGGCACCGAAAGTATAGATTGCTCTGGGCAGTATAGACATTTTAACAATGTTTATTCTTCCCATTCAAGAGCATGGGATGCTTTTCCACCTTTCTGTGTCTTCTTCAGTTTTTCATGAGCGTTCTATAATTCCTTGAGTACAGATCTTTTACCTCTTTGGTTAGGTTTATTCCAAGGTAACTTATGGTTCTTGGTGCTACAGTAAATGGAATTGATTCTCTAATTTCCCTTTCCATATTTTCATTGTTAGTGTATAAGAAAGCAACTGATTATTGTTAATTGATTTTGTATCCTGACACATTCCTGAATTCCTTTATGAATTCCAGTAGTTTGGGGGTGGAGTCTTTTGGGTTTTCCATTTAAGTATCATGTCATCTGCGACAAGAGAGAGTTTGAGTTCTTCATTGCCAACTTGAATACCTTAAAAATAAAAAAAAATCTTAAAAAAAGTGTGATATAGTGTTCTTCTATATCTCTACCTATAGTCTTTAGTTTAAAATTTAATTTGTCTGATATGAGAATTGTTACCCCAGATTTCTTTTTAGGTCCATTGTCATGAAAGATGGTTCTCCATCCCTCCACTTTCAGTCTGGATATATCTTTAGGTTCAAAATGATTCTCTTGTAGACAGCATAGGGATGAGTACTGTCTTTTTATCCAATCTGCACCCTTGTGACATTTTATGGGAGCATTTAGGCCATTCACTTTAAAAGTGATTATTGAAATATATGCTTTTATTATCATCATATTGCCTGTGAAGCCCTTATTTCTATAGATTGTCTTTGTAAATTTCTCTTCTATATCACTGTTGACGTTTTTCTTTTTTTATAGAACTCCCCTGAATATTTTTTGCAGGGATGGCTTGTTTGTCACATATTCTTTCAGTTTCTGTGGGTGCTGAAAGCTCCTTACCACTCCCTGACAACTTTGCCAGATAAAGAATTCTTGGCTGCATGTTCTTGTCATTTAGTACCCTTAATATGTCTTTCCAGCCCTTTCTGGTTGACAGATCTCTGTGGACAAGTCTGACATTATTCCAACGTTCTTCCCTGTGTACATAAGGATTCTTTTCCCCTTAACTTCCTTAAGATGGTTTCCTTGTTTCTAAGATTTGTGAGTTTTACCATTACAAGGTGGGTATTTTGTCTGGTCTTTTGATCTTGGGAAGGTTCCTCTCTGCCTGTGGGACAGGAATGCTGTTTCCTTCCACAGATTAGATAAGTTTTTGGCTACAATTTGTCCCTCTCTTTCTCCACTCCCTCAGAGTTCCCGATAATCCTGACATCCAAATGTTTCATGGTGTCCTTTATTTCTCTAATTCTAATTCGATTTTAACTATTCATTCCAGGCCTCCTTCTGTTCCTTCTTTTCTATCAGTTTGTCTTCTAGATCACTAATCCATTCTTCTGCTTCATGTACCATAGCTGTTAGAGTATCTAGAATAGATTGAATCTCATTGATAACATTTTTTCACCCCAAATTTGTTTATTTTAATTTTTTAGTGTTACAAGATTGATTGTTCATGCACCACACCCCGTGCTCCATGAAGTACGTGCCTCTCTCGATACCCACCACCAGGCTCACCCACCCCCCCACCCCCTCCCCTCCAAAACACTCAGTTTGTAGCTCAGAGTCCACAGTCTCTCCTGGTTCAACACCCCCTCCGATTTCCCCCCATTCGCCCTTCCCTTCCTTCTCACAATGCCCTCCATGATATTCTTTACACTCCACACGTAAGTGAGACCATAAGATAATTGCCTCTCTCCGCTTGACTTATTTCACTCCGCATAATCTCTTCTAGTCCTGTCCATGTTGATACAAAAGTTGGATATTCATCCTTTCTGATGGAGGCATAATATTCCATTGTATAGATGTACCACATCTTCCTTATCCCTTCATCTGTTGAAGGGCATTTTGTTTCTTTGCACAGTTTGTCTATTGTGGCCATTGCGGCTATGAACATTGGGGTACATGTGGCCCTTCTTTGTACTGCATCTGCTTCTTTGGGGTAAACACCGAGTAGTGCAATTGCAGGGTCGTAGGGTAGCTGTATATTTAATTTTCTGAGGAATCTCCATTCTGTTTTCCAAAGTGGCTGCACCAACTTACATTCCCACCACCAGTGGAGGAGGGTTCCCCTTTCTCCACATCCTCTCCAGCATTTGTTGTTTACTGTCTTGTTGATTTTGGCCATTCTAACTGGTGTAAGTGGTATCTCAGTGTGGTTTTGATTTAAATCTCTCTGATGGCTAAAGATGATGAACATTTTTTCATGTGTCTGTTAGCCATTTCTATGTCTTCTTTGGAGAAGTGTCTGTTCATGTCTTCTGCCCATTTTCTGATGTGATTATCTGTTTTGTGAGTGTTGAGATTGAAGAGTTCTTTATAGATCTTAGATATCAGACCTTTGTCTCTACTGTCATTTGCGAATATCTTCTCCCATCCTGTGGGTTGCTTCTTTGTTTTGTTGACTGTTTCCTTTGCTGTGCAGAAGCTTTTTATCTTGATGAAGTCCCAAAAGTTCAT
>CM052809.1:3132456-3160113 GCA_028533885.1 Nasua narica | reverse complement strand
TTTTGATGCTTGTTCCCCTCAGCAGATTAGGGAAATTCTCTACAATAATTTGTTCCAATATACCTTCCACCCCTTTCTCTCTTTCTTCTTCTTCTGGAATCCCAATTATTCTAATATTGTTGCGTCTTATGGTATCACTTATCTCTCGAAGTCTTCCCTCGTGGTCCAATAGTTGTTTGTCTCTCTTTTTCTCAGCTTCTATATTCTTGGTCATTTGGTCTTCTATGTCGCTAATTCTATCTTCTGTCTCATTTATTCTAGCATTTAGAGCCTCCATTTTTTTTGAACTTCATTAATAGCTTTTTTGATTTCATCTTGGTTAGATTTTATTTCTTTTCTTTCTCCCGAAAGGGATTTTATTTCTCCCGAAAGGGATTCTTTAATTCCTTCCATGCCTTTTTCGAGCCCAGCTATCAATTTGAGAACTGTCATCTTGAACTCTATTTCCGACAGATTACTGATGTCTGTACTAACTAGATCTCTAGTCGTCGGTACTGTCTCTTGTTCTTTTTTTTGTGGTGAGTTTTTCTGCCTTGTCATTTTATGGAGCTAAGAATAGATGAGTGAGAGAGAAAAGTACTCTGGAGTTCTACAGTTCTCACTGATTGATGAACTTGGTCTTGGCTAGATATTATCACTGATCTTCTAGGGAGGGGCCTTTACAATTTGATTCTCAGATGTCTTTGCCTGAGGTGGAATTGCCCCACCCTTGCCCAGGGAGGGGCCAAGCAATTCACTCAGGTTCGCTCTTGGGAGTCTTTGTTCCCTTAGTGCTTTCCGTACCGCCCTGGAGGCCGAGAATGCAAATGGCAGCTCCCAGTCTCTGCTGGAGGAGTTGAGCGCAGGAGTCCCTTCTCCTCAGCGTGCCCTCAGAGGAAAGCAGTCAATTACTCCCATCTCCCGGGTCCACACAAGCTCTGAACTCAGCCACCGGTGGCAGCAAGCCTCTATCTCTGGGGCACGGCCCCGTCTTGAGTCTCCAAACCCAGCAGATTCCTGCTGCGCACTGCCGCACTGCTCCTCCCCAAGGAGGAAGGAGGGGGTCTCCCCGGAATGCCGTATGTGGTACCCGCTCGAAGGGCCACGGCCACAGTCTAGGGTAAGCCCCATCTGAAAACGCACTGCACGGCTCTTTCTCTGCCAGCGGCTTCTCCGCCCCGATATCTGGGGTCTCTGCCTCACTCAGACACCCCCGGTCTCTTTATGATCTCGCGGGTCTTGAAACCACTCTGTTCCCGGGAGGGCCAGACCTCCGGCCTAGCCTCTGGAGCAATGTCCTTCGGCGGAGCAGACTCTAAAAGTTCCGATTTTGTGCTCCATGGCTCTTCGGCTGCAGGGTGCCGGCCCCTCCCCCCGCGGTCTCTCTTCCTGTTGCTTTGGAATCACTTTTCCAAACGTCCTATCTTTCCGAAGGTGGTCGATTTTCTGATCCTAGAACTGCTCTTCTTCCTCTCTTCTCCCTCCTTTTGAGTATGCTGGCTTTTAGAATGATTTAATAACTATCTAGATGAACTTCTGGGATCCGACTCTATCTCAACCTCCTACTTCTCCGCCATCTTGCCTACCTATTATTTATTATTTTTTAAGATTTATTTATTTGACAGAAAGAGAGATCACAAGTAGGCAGAGAGGCAGGCAGAGAGAAAAGGGGAAGCAGGCTTCCCACTGAGCAGAGAATCCAATGTAGGGCTCGATTCCTGGACCTTGAGATCATGACCTGAGCTGAAGGCAGAGGCTTAACCCACTGAGCCACCCAGGTGCCCCAACTAACTAGAATTTAAATAAAAACTTGAAAAGAAATATATATATATATATATATATATATATATATATATATAGTCATCTATGAAAAACCCATAGGTATTACAATGCTCAATGAAAAAAGCTGAGAGTGCCCCCACTAAGCCACTAAGGTCAGGAACAAAACAAGGACGTCCACTCCCACTGGAGTTGTTTGTACAATAGTGTACAACAAACAAACAAGCCCTAGACCCAACAATTGGATAAAAAAGACAAGACTTCCAAATCAGAAAGGAAGAAGTAAAACTGTCCCTATTTGCAGATGACATGATACTCTGTACAGAAAATCCAAAAGACTCAACCTAAGAACTGCTGGACTTATACATGAATTATTAAAGTTGTAGAATACAAGATCAACATACAGAAATCTGTTGCATTTCTGTACGCCAATGATGAAGCAGCAGAATGAGAAATTAAGGAATCAGTATCATTTACAACTTCACTGAAAACCATAGGATATCTAGGAATAAACCTATTCAAAAGGCAAAAAATATCTGTTCTCTGAACACTGCAAAACACTAATGAAAAAGTTGAAGATTACACAAAGAAATGGAAAGACATTGCATGCTCATAGCTTGAAAGAATAAATATAAGCAGATGCAGTACAAAGAAGTGGCACATGTACCCCAATGTTCATAGAAGTAATGGCTACAATTACCAAACTGTGGAAAAAAACAAAATGCCCTTCAACAGATGAGTGGATAAGGAAGATGTGGCACATCTATACAATGGAATATTATGCCTCCATCAGAAAGGATGAATATCCAACATTTGTATCAACATGGACGGGACTAGAAGAGATTATGTGGAGTGAAATAAGTCAAGGGGAGAGGGTCAATTATCTTATAGTCTCATTTACGTGTGGAGTATAAAGAAAATCATGGAGAGCATTGTGAGAAGGAAGGGAAGAGTGAATGGGGGGAAATCAGAGGAGGTGATGAACTAGGAGACACTGTGGACTCTGAGCAACAAACTGAGGCATTTGGAGGGGAGTGGGTGGGGTGTTGGGCGAGCCTGGTGGTGGGTATTGAGGAGGGCACATATTGCATGGAGCACTGGGTGTGGTGCATGAACAATCAATCTTGTAACACTGAAAAAATAAAATAAATATTTGGAAAAAATGTTTATACTACCAAACCAATCTATAAAGTTAATGAAATCTCTATCAAAATTCTTGGAGCATTTTGCACAAAGCTAGAACAAACAATGTTAAAATTTTATGGAACTACAAAAGTCCACTGAATATCTAAAGCAACCTTGAAAAAGAAAAGCAAAACTGGAGGCATCACAATTTCTGACTTCAATTTATATTGCAAAGTTGTAGTTATCAAGAGATCAGGGTGCTGGTATGAAAATAGACACAAAATTCAATAGAATGGTATAAGATACTCAGAAATGAACCCATAACTCTGGTCAATTAATCTCTGACAAACAGCGAAAGAATATCCAGTGGGGAAAGGAAAGTTTCTTCAGCAAATTGTGTTGGAAAAACTTGAAAGCAACATGCAAAATAATTAAATTGGACGTCTCTCCTACCCTATAAAGAAAATTGATTAAAAATCTAACTATGAGACATGAGTTCCTTAAAATTCTAGAGGATTACATAGTCAGTAACCTCTTTGATATCAGTCATAGCAACTTACTGCTAGATATGTCTCCTGAGGCAAGGGAATCAAAATCAAAAATAAACTATTGGGACTTTATCAAAATAAAACCTTCTGTAGAGTGAAGAAAACAACAGAACTAAAAGGCAACATATGAAATGGAAGAAGATATTTATAAATGACATATTTGATAAAGAGGTTGTATGTAAATATATTAAGAATTTACAAAACTCAACACTCAAAAAATAAATCATCCAATTAACAAATAGGTAGAAGACATGAATGCCATATTTGCAAAAAAGATATACAGATAGCCAACAGATATGTAAAAATTTACTCATCAGGAAAATGCAAGTCAAAAGTATGAGATATCATCAACAAATGACTAAAATTAACATCAGAAGAAACACATGTTGGCATGGTTGTGGTAAAAGGGAAATCCTCTTGCACTGTTCGTGGGAATTAAAACTGGTCTAGCCATTCTGCATAGTATGTAAATTTCTCCAAAAGTGAAAAGTAGAACTACCCTACAATTCAGCAATTGTACTACTGGGTATTTACCAAAAGACTACAAAAATACTAAATCAAAGGGATACATTCACTCCAATGTTTATAGCAGCATTATCTATACTAGCCAAATTATGGAAACAACACAAATGTCCTTTGACTGATGAATGGATAAAGAAGAGGTGGTATTTATATCCAATGGGATATAACTGAGCTATAAAAATGAATGAAATTTTATTATTTGCAATGACATGGACGAAGCAAGGGAGTATTATGGTAAGCACAATAAGTCAGAGAAAGACACATATGATCTGATTTCATTCATACATGGAATTTTAGAAATGAAACTGATAGGCAAATGAAAAAAACAAAAAAGAGTGAGAATCAAATCAATAAAATATTCTTAATTAGGGAGAATAAAGTTACGGTTACTAGAGGGGAGGTGTGTTAAATAGGTGATGAGTTTGAGGAATGTACTTGCTGTGAGCATCAGGTGTTGTACATAAGTCATGAATCACTAATTCTATACCTGAAATTAATATCACACTGTATGTTAACTAACTAGAATTTAGAAAAAAACTAAGATAAAATGTGATTATATTAGTTTTAAAAATCTATTTTTTAAAGATTTTATTTATTGAACAAGAGTGGCGAGAGTGGTCATCCTTGTCCTGTTCCTGATCTCAAAGGGAAGGCTGTCAGCTTTTCCCCATTGACAATGATATTTACTGTGAGCTTTTCATAGATAGATTTGATGATGTTGACGAATGTTCTACTATCCCTATACTTTGAAAAATTTTAATCAGGAATGGATGTTGAATTTTTTCAAATGCTTTTTCTGCATCAATTGAGAGGACCCTGTGGTTATTCTCTCTTCTCTTATTGGTCTATTCTATCACCTTGATTGATTTGAAAATGTTGAACCACCTTTCATTCCTGGGATCTATCCCACCTGGTCATGATGAATAATCTTTTCAATGTGCTGTTGGATCCTATTAGTTAGGATCTTGTTGAGAACCTTGGCATCCATGGGACACCCAAGTGGTTCAGTGAGTTAAATCCTCTGCCTTCAGCTCAAGTAATGATCTCAGGGTCCTGGAATAGAGCCCCGCATTGGGGTCTCTGCACAGCTAGAGCCTGTTTCCCCCTCTCTCTCCGCCTGCCTCTCTGCCTGTTTGTGATCTTTCTCTCTCTGACAAATAAATAAATAAAATCTTAAAAAAAGAGAATCTTGGCATCCATATTCATCAGGGATATTGGTCTGAAATTCTGCCTTTTGATGGGGTCTTTGCCTGGTTTGGGGATCGAGGTAATGCTGGCTTCATAGAAAGGGTCCAGAAGTTTTCCTTCTGTTTCTATTTTTTGGAACAGTTTAAGGAGAATAGGTATTATTCCTTCCTTGAATGTTTGGTAGAATTCCTCAGGGAATCCGTCAGGTCCTGGACTATTGTTTTTTGGGAGGTTCTTGATCACTGTTTCAATCTCATTACTAGATACTGTTCTCTTCAGGTTGTCAATGTCTTCCTGTTTCAGTCTTGGAAGATTATGGGTTTCAAGGACTGCATCCATTTCTTCTATGTTGTTTAACCTATTGGCATATAGTTGTTGATAATAATTTTTGATGATTGTTTCTATTTCCTTTACATTAGTTGTGATCTCTCCCCTTTCACTCATACTTTTGTTAATTAGGATCCTCTCTTTTTTGTTTTGGATTAGTTTGGCCAGCGGCTTATTGATCTTATTGATTCTTTCAAAAAAAAAAAAACCTTCTGGATTCATTGATGCCTTCTACTGTTTCTCTAGTTTCTAACTCGTTGATCTCTGCTCTAATCTTGATTATTTCCCTTATTGTGCATGGTGATGGCTTAATTTGTTGTTGAATTTCCAGTTGTTTAAGGTGTAAAGGGAGTTGGTGTATTTGGGCTTTTTAATTTTTTTGAGTGAGGCTTGGATGGCTATGTATTTCCCCTTTAGGATGGCCTTTGCTGTGTTCTATAGGTCTTGGATTGATGTATCTTCATTCTCATTGGTCTCCATGAATTGTTTAAGTTCATCTTTGATTTCCTGGTTGATCCCAGATCCTTGAGTATGTAGGTCATTAGCCTCCAAGTGTTTGAATTCCTTCCAAACTTTTTATTGTGGTTGAGTTCCAGTTTCAAAGAATGATGGTCTGAGAATATGCAGGGAATCATCTCAATATTTTGTTATCAGTTGAGTACTGATTTGTGGCCAGTATGTGGTCTATTCTGGAGAAAGTTCCATGTGTGCTGAGGAAGAATGTGTATTCTGTTGTTTTAGGATGGAATGTTCTGTATATATCTATGAGATCCATCTGGTCCAATGTGTTATTCAAAACTCTTGTTTCTGGTTCAAAATAGTACTACAAGTAATAGCGACAGCAATCAGAAAAAAAAGAAATAAATGGTATTGAAATTGGCAACAAAGAAGTCAAACTCTCTCTCTTCACAGATGACATGATACTTTATATGGAAAACCCAAGACTCAACCCCCAAACTACTAGAACCCATACAGAAATTCAGGAATAGGTCTGTATACAAAATCAATGCACAGAAATAAGTTGTTTTCCAATACACTAACAATGAAAATATGGAAAGGGAAATTAGAAAATCATATCATTTACTTTAGCACCAAGAACCACAAGATACCTGACAATAAACCTAACCAATGAGGTAAAGGATCTGTACTTGAGGAACTACAGAAAGCTCATGAAAGAAATTGAGGAAGACACAAAAAGTTGGAAAAGCATTCCATGCTCATGCATCAGAAGAATAAACATTGTTAAAATGTTTATACTGTCCAGAGCAATCTATACTTTCTGTGCCATCCTTATCCAAAGTCCACAAAGGGCTGTAAAAATCCTAAAATTTGTATGGACCAGAAAAGACCCCAAATTGCTAAGGAAATTTTGAAAAAAAAAAAAAAAAGCTGGGGGCATTACATTGCCTGATTTCAAGCTTTGCTATGAAGCTGTGATCACCAAGAAAGTTTGGTACTGGCACAAAAACAGACATTTAGACCAGTGGAACAGAATAGAGAATGCAGATATGGACCTGCAACTCTATGGTCAAATAATGTTTGACAAAACAGGCAAAAATATCCAGTGTAAAAAAGACAGTCTCTTCAATAAATGGTGCTGGAAAAACTGGACAGCTATATGTAGAAGAATGAAACTTGACCATTCTCTTACACCATACACAAAGATAAACTCGAAATGGATAAATGATATTAACATGAGGCAGGAATCTATCAAAACCCTAGAGAAGATCATAGACAGTAACCTCTTTGACATCAGCCACAGGAACTTCTTTCAGGACATGTCTCCAAAAGCAAAGGAAACAAAAGTGAAAATGAACTTTTGGGACCCCATCAAGATAAAAAGCTTCTTAACAGCGAAGGAAACAGTCAACAAAACAAACAGGAAACCCACAGAATAGAAGTTATTCACAAAGGACACTACAGACAAAGGTCTGATATCTAAGATCTATAAAGAACTCCTCAAACTCAACACTCACAAAACAGATAATCACATCAAAAAATGGGCAGAAGACATGAACAGACACTTCTCCAAAGAAGACATATACATGGTTCACAGACACATAAAAAAATGTTCATCATCTTTAGCCATCAGGGAGATTCAAATCAAAACCACACTGACATACCACCTTATACCAGTTAGAATGGCCAAAATGAAGACACCAGTAAACAACAAATGTTGGAAAGGATGTGGAGAAAGGGGAACCCTCCTCCACTGTTGGTGGGAATGCCAGTAGGTGCAGCCAATTTGGAAAACAGTGTGGAGATTCTTCAAGAAATTAAAAACATAGCTACGGTATGACCCTGAAATTGCACTACTGGGTATTTACTCCAAAAAGCAGATGCAATACAAAAAGGGCCACTTGTACCCTAATGTTCATAGGAGCAATGGCCAAAATTGCCAAACTTTGGAAAGAATCAAGATGTCCCTCAACAGACAAAGGGATTAAGAAGATATGGCCCAGGGGCGCCTGGGTGGCTCAGTGGGTTAAAGCCTCTGCCTTCAGTTCAGGTCATGATCTCAGGGTCCTGGGATTGAGCCCCACATCGGGCTCTCTTCTCAGCAGGGAGCCTGCTTCTCCCTCTCTCTCTCTCTGCCTTCCTCTCTGCCTACTTGTGATCTCTCTCTCTCTCTCTCTCTGTCAAATAAATAAATAAAATCTTTAAAAAAGAAAAAGAAGATATGGCCTATATATACAATAGTTTATTATGTCTCCATCAGTAAGAACTAATACCCAAGATTTGTATGAACATGGACGGGACTGGTAGAGATTATGGGAAGTAAATAAGTCAAACGTAGAGAGTCAATTATCTTATGGTTTCACTTAAGTGTGGAGCATAAGGAAAATCGTGAAGGGCATTGTGAGAAGGAAGGGAAGGGTGAATGAGGGGAAATCGGAGAGGGTGATGAATCAGGAGAGACTGTGGACTGTGAGCAACAAACTGAGAGTCTTGGAAGGGTGGGAGTGGGGGATTGGGCAAGCCTGGTGGTGAGTATTAAGGAGGGCATGTATTCCATGGAGCACTGGGTGTGGTTCATGAACAATTAATCTCTCACACTGAAAAAATGATATAAACCTATTTGGTAGAAAAAATAAAGATTTTTTTTTTATTTGAGAGAGAGTTTGTGTTGTGATGGTCGGGGAGGAAATAGACTCCCTGCTGACAGGGTGCCTCACTGGGGATATGATATCATGACTTGGGGTGAAGGCAGACCCTTAATTGACTGAGCCACCAGTCTCCCTCTCCCTTAATCTCTCTTGTTTGAAAAACACTGTAAGTGCACAAAACTGCAGGTCTCACACTGTTTGGAAGTGTTTGTCAAATCAATAATATAGATAAATTATTAATAAAATAAAAACTGCATAATAGCATTAATTACCTCAAAATAAAATAGAAATGAAATATATCTGTAGACCAGGAGCATTGACAAATATTTAAATTTCTGCCAAATTATGTATGGAGAAGAACATAGAGCAAAGATAACTGTAAACACTTCTAACATGCACGATAATTTGTTACACAATTTAGGGAATAACATGTGTATTATTTCATTTTGCTGGTTTTTTTTTAACCAATATTTAAATATTTATTTATTTATTTATGTGTTTGCATTTCTTTTTTTAAATTTTATTTTATTTTTTCAGTCTTCCAAGATTCATTGTCATGCACCACACCCAGTGTTCCATACAATATTTGCCCACCTCAATATCCACCACCAAGCTCACCCATTCCCCTACCCCTTCCCCTCCAAAATCCTCAGCTTTTTTTCAAAGTCCACAGTCTCACATGTTTCTTCTCCCAAATCATTGTCTCCCAATTCACTCTTCCTTTCTTTCTCCTAAAGTCCTCTAACTTCTTCCTTATGCTCCACACGTTAAATGCAATCATTTAATATAATTGAAACCATATATATAATTGACTCTCTCTGCTTGACTTATTTCACTCAACATATTCTCTTCCAGTCCTGTCAATGTTGATATAAAGTTTGGATGTTCATCCTTTCTGATGGAGGAACAATATTCCATTGTATATATAAATCGTATCTTCTTTTTTCCCCCCAAATACTTTTATTTTATTTTTTCAGTGTTACGAGATTAATTGTTCATGCACCACACCCAGTGCTCCATGCAATATGTGCCCTCCTCAAAACCTACCACCAGGCTCACCCAACCCCACCCCTCCACCCTTCCAAAACCCTCAGTTTGTTGTTCAGAGTCCACAGTCTCTCATGTTTCTTTGCCCACTCCAATTCCCTCCATTCACCCTTCCTTTCCTTCTCACAATATCTGCCATGTTTTTCCTTATGCACCTCATGTAAGTGAGATGATGTGATAATTGATTCTTTCTGCTTGACTCATTTCACTCCACATAATATCTTCTAGTCCTGTCTATGTTGATACAAAAGTTGGTTATTCATTGTTTCTGATGGATGCATAATATTCCATTGTATATATGGACCATATCTTTATTCATTCATCTGTTGAAGGGCATCTTGGTCCTTCCCACAGTTGGCAATTGTGGCCATTGCTCCTATGGACATTGTGGTACATGTGGCCCTTCTTTGTACTGCATCTACTTCTTTGGGGTAAATAATGAGTAGTGCAATTGCAGGGTCATAGGTTATAAAATGTAGTTTAGCTTAAATCAGTACTCTCCACTTTGTCATTTATGTTCCCAAATCCTTCTCTATAGTCAAGCCTTATGTCATTGTCTTTGCAGAAGTGTATTTTTCTTATATCAAGGGGCTGTAAGACATTATTGATAATACAAACTACATAAGGCATATCCTACTAAAAATAAAAATGTATATTGCCCACATACAATAGTCAGATATTATGATAAATAAAATTTTGTTGTTTTTAGCCACTGCTGTATGTTGTGCAGGAAGGTGGATATTTATAAAGAGGGAGGGAAATGTGTGGCTGCTAGAATCTGTTTTAAAATTATCTTGCTGAATATAATAAAAGTAAATAAATACTTAAGTACATAAATAAATAAATAAATAAAAATAAATAAATAATATTATCTTGGTCTATTTATCTTTATTTTCACAACAGTTATAATTTTTTTTTCTGTAGGAGAATAATATGAATTACTCCTATGCTTCTGGAACAAAGTTATGCTGACCTAACTTCTGAGTATTTAATAAACAAAATCTGGTGAGATATTGGATCTACTGAAGACTTAGAGTCTTACCACAATATGTAAAGTGACTGGAGGACAAGAGTTTCCTATTATACACTTTTTTTTTTTTCAATCTACTAATTCACAGAGGAATTTGGTGCTTTCTATTCTGACAAATTTGGGTACTGTATATCCTAGTAATATATATCTAAGTATAAATAAATATGCATACCATGATAAAATATTTACAGATGAAAAAATTCAGAAATGGAACTTGCAACCCTTGTCATTGTATTTCTTGAATATGAAATTGAGCAGTGATTTACCTTCCAAGAGAACAGCTATACAGATAACAGAGGTAGAAACAAATAACTGGTATAAATGATAAGATCATCAAATGTTAAATATTTAAATTAGGAGGATCAATGAAAGAATTGGAGGAGTATGGCAAAATTTGAAAGGTTTGTTGAGGATTAGATTTTTTCTAAATTTTAATTTCATTATAGTTAACATACAGTGTTATGTTAGTTTCAAGTGAACAATATAGTGATTCAACAATTCTACACAAATGAACTTAATCTCTATCACACATTTCACCAATCCACTGAAACCCATCCCCTCTGGCAACCATCAGTTTGTTCTCTTCAGTTAAGAATCTGTTTCTTGGTTTGTCTCTTTTTGCCCCTACGTTCTTTTGTTTTATTTTTTGAATTGCACATGGGAGTTAAATCATATAGCATTTCTTTTTTTTTCTAGATTAGTTGCTTAGCATTATACTCTAGCTCCATCCGTGTTGTTGCAAATGCCAAGATTTTATTCTTTTTTATGGCTGAATAATTATCTATCTATCTATCATCTATCTATACTACATTTTCTTTATACATTCTTCTATCAGTGGAATCTTGGGCTGTTTCCATAATTTAGCTATTATAAATAATGCTGATGTAATATACAGTTGCATGCACCCCTCCGAATTCATGATTTCATATTATTTGGGTGAATACCCACCATTTCAATTACTAGATCATAGGGTAGTCTGTTTTTAAGTTTTGGAGGACCCTCCATACTTTTAACATTCCTACCAACAGTGCAAGAGGGTTTCTTTTCTTCACAGGTGATTATTAGTTTTGATAGACATGAAATTTGCAACCTTCATTAATTCTTTGCTTCTACATTGCCTTATATATTTTGAACCCTAATGAAACTGATATAGCATTTGTACCAGTGTCAGGCTTAAATTAAATGAATGTTGCTTCTAAATTCTGAACATTTTTCTGGATAGAGATTTAAAGTAGAAAGGCAAATTTTGTGGAATTCACTCCTGAGATATAAAAAAGGTTAATATTGTATTTAGCCAGCCGAATGCTGCCTTAGCATTTTCAAATGAGAAAAAACTAAAACTGTTCTAATTTTGAGGTAATTACTTTCTATGTCATATATAGTGTGAAAACTGTATCCTTTAGTAAAAGAAATATGTAGTTCTTGCCAGTTAATCCAACCCAGTTTCTGATACATCTCATTTCATTCTGTAACTACTGTGTCCTTTTCCTTCATTATAAAGAACGTTTGGATGAATCAAGCATATCATACATTTTTGCATGTAGAGCTTAGGGAGAGAAAAAAATGTAAAACCTTATTCAGTGTTAAAGATCAGTGTATAGTCCACCATTTAACTGAGTGAAGCAGCTCTTCCAAGATTCCAGGAACTCTGTGGAAGCTGGTTTCCTATGTTTGGCAGGGATGTCTGTGCTATTTCCTCATTCTGTTCAATTCCTCAATAATCTTCTAGTTCTGAGCATTTTATTATTTAGTACGTTCTTTGTAAAAGAGTACATACAAAGAAAGCATTTAAACAGTGAGCTTCTCTTATCTAAATCTGTATTATCTTCCAGATTGGCAGCATCCAGTAACCTGTAGTTCTTTCAAGCATATAGGAACTGAGTAAGGTAATGCTACGTAAATCATGCCTTTATCCATATGATGTTTTTTCTTTATGTTAAGCTCTAAATTATTCCAAATATTTTTCCAAAACACTTTGTCAATATGGACCAGACTCGTATTATTTTCAAGGAGCATGCATGCATAAATAAATACATAATTTTAAGTCAGGAAAGCTAATATAGCTTGTAAACTTCACAGTATATAGTAAACTTCACAGTATATAGTTGGAAAACAGAAACATATACAGAGAACTAACACTTGATAATTCATATATAAGAACATATGGTCAGGGGAGCCTGGGTGACTCAGTGGGTTAAAGCTTCTGCCTTCAGCTCAGGTCATGATCTCAGGGTCCTGGGATTGAGACCCACATTGGGCTCTCCGCTCAGCAAGGAGCCTGCTTCCCCCTCTCTATATGACTGCCTCTCTGTCTACTTGTGATTTCTCTCCCTCTCTGTCAAATGGCCAAAATCAACAAGACAGTCAACAACAAATGCTGGAGAGGATGTGGAGAAAGGGGAACACTCCTCCACTGGTGGTGGGAATTCAAGTTGGTGCAGCCACTTTGGTAAACAGTATGGAGATTCCTCAGGAAATTAAATATACAGCAACGCTATGACCCTGCAATTGCACTACTCGGTGTTTACCTCAAGAAGCAGTTGCAGCACAAAGAAGTGCCACATGTACCCCAATGTTCATAGCGGCAATGGCCACAATCACCAAACTGTAGAAAGAACCAAAATCCCCTTCAACAGATGAATGGATAAGGAAGATGTGGTACATCTATACAATGGAATATTATGCCTCTATCATAAAGGATGAATATCCAACTTTTGTATCAACATGGACAGGACTAGAAGAGATTATGCGGAGTGAAATAAGTCAAGCAGAGAGAGTCAATTACCTTATGGTCTCACTTACGTGTGGAGTATAAAGAAAATCATGGAGGGCATTGTGAGAAGGAAGGAAAGGGTGAATGGGGGGAAATTGGAGGGGATGATGAACCAGGAGAGACTGTGGACTATGAGCAACAAACTGAGGGTTTTGGAGGGAATGGGGTGGGGGGGGTGGGCGAGCCTGGCGGTGGGTATCAAGAAGGTCACGTATTGCATGGAGCACTGGGTGTCGTGCATGAACAATCAATCTTGTAACACCAGGGGCCCCTGGGTGGCGCAGTTGGTTGAGTGACTGCCTTCGGCTCAGGTCATGATCCCGGAGTCCCGGGATCGAGTCCCACATCGGGCTCCCAGCTCCATGGGGAGTCCGCTTTTCACTCTGACCTATTCTCTCTCACTCGCTCTCTTTCCTAATAAATAAATAAATAAAATCTTAAAAAAAAAAATACTTGTTTCTCTGCCTGCTTGTGATCTCTTTCTCTGTATCAAATAAATAAATAAAATCTTTAAAAAAAAAATCTTGTAACACCAAAAAATTAAAATAAACATATTGGGGGAGAAAAAAAAATTTTTTTTAAATAAAAAAGAATGGATAAAGTCTTTAAAAAATATGTTCAAATTTAAGAACATACATCAAATATAAACCCTGATTCTATCAAATTCCTTTTTCCCCAAATATGTTTATTTTATTATTTCAGTGTTACAAGATTGATTGTTCATGCACCACACCCAATGCTCCATGCAATACATACCCTTCTCAATACCCACCACCAGGCTCGCCCAAGCCCCCACCCCCTTTCCAACAAACCACTCAGTTTGTTGCTCAGAATCAACAGTCTCTCCTGGTACATCATCCCCTCCAATTTCCCCCATTCTCCCTTCCCTTCCTTCTCACAATGACCTGTATGATTTTCTTTATACTCCACAAGTGAGACCATAAGATAATTAACTTTCTCCGCTTGATTTACGTCACTCTGTATAACTTCTTCTAGTCCTGTCCATGTTGATACAAAAGTTGGATATTCATCCTTTATGATGGAGGCATAATATTTCATTGTATAGATGTACCACATCTTCCTTATCCACTCATCTGTTGAAGGGCATTTTGGTTCTTTCCACAGTTTGGTGATTGTGGCCATCGCGGTTATGAACATTGGGGTACATGTGGCCCTTTTTGTAGTTCATCTGATTCTCTGGGGTAAATACCCAATAGTGCAATTGCAGGGTCATAGGGTATCTCTGTTTTTATTTTCCTGAGGAATCTCCATACTGTTTTCCAAAGTGGCTGCACAAACTTGCATTCCCTCCAACAGTGGAGGAAGGTTCCCCTTTCTCCGCATCTTCTCAAGCATTTGTTGTTGACTGTCTTGTTGATTTTGGCCATTCTAACTGGCGTAAGGTGGTATCTCAGTGTGGTTTTGATTTGAATCTCTCTGATGGCTAAAGATGATGAACATTTTTTCATGTGTCTGTTAGCCATTTTTATGTTTTCTTTGGAGAAGTGTCTGTTCATGTCTTCTGCCCATTTTTGGAAATAATTATCTGTTTTGTGAGTGTTGAGTTTGAGGAGTTCTTTATAGATCTTAGAGATCAGGTCTTTGTCTGTAGTGTCATTTGCGAATATCTTCTCCCCTTCTGTGGGTTGCCTATTTGTTTTGTGGACTCTTTCCTTCGCTGTGCAGAAGCTTTTTATCTTGATGAGGTCCCAAAAGTTGATTTTCGCTTTTGTTTCCTTTGCCTTTGTGGGGACATGTTCTGAAAGAAGTTGTTGTGGCTAATGTCATAGAGGCTACTCCCTATGTTCTTCTCTAGGGTTTTGATAGATTTCTGCCTCAAGTTGAGGTCGTTTATCTGCAACTCTGTGGTCAAATCATCTTTGACCAAACAGGCAAAAATATCCAGTGGAAAAAAGACAGTCTCTTCAATAAATGGTGCTGGGAAATCTGGACAGCTATATGTAGAAGAATGAAACTTGACCATTCTCTTACACCATACACAAAGATAAACTCAAATTCTCTCGTTTTAAAGATCATTTTAATCAAGAAAATGCCTTTTTTTGGGAACTTAAGGCATCTCTTGAACATTCTGCCTAAAGCAGTGTTAATCTCCCTGTCTGCACAGTGTAGATTATGGGGTTTATGAATGGGGGCACCATAGTATAGAATACAGCTTACAGCAGATTTTTAAGGGATGCTTCATTTGCAATGTGACTGTAGACAGCAATTAATCCAGAATTTATAAACAAAAGAAGAATTTGTAACTGTGGAGTACAGGTGGATAAAGCTGTGTTGTGGGCTTCCACTGAACGGGTCTTAATTACAGCTGAAAATATGTTATTATATGACATTATCAAAAAGGAAATTAATACTAAGACAATACAAACACTTATAGCAAGGACCACAGATTCAAAAAACTGAGCATATAAAGATGATATCCTCATAATTTTTGGTAGACTTTGTGAAGGGAAGCCTGAACAAATTACTAGTATGGATAGTGGAATAGACTAGCCACTTCCACATGAGCCACCTGTTGCTTGTATGCACAAACATGGTGTGATGGTCAATCCATAGTATAGAGGGTCGGAAATGGCAACATATCACTCATAGGACATCATCACAAGGAGAGCAAGCTCTATAGATGCAAAGAGAATATACAGGGAAATCTGAGCAGCACATTCCTTGAGTAAAATTGACTTACTCTTTGTCAGAAAATTCTCAATTAATTTTGGAACACTAACAGAGATGCAGGAAATTTCTATGAAGGATAAGTTGCTTATAAAAAATACATTGGAGAGTGAAGTTTTGGGTCTGTCACAATGGCAGTAATGGTGAGAAGATTTCCAGCCATGGCTCCTAAATAAATCAATAGGAATAGCAAACCTTGAACAATTTGGAGCTCCTGAGAGCTTGAGATAGCCACAAGAGGGAATTCTGTTGAAACGGTGAGATTGTCCATGTCTGCTAATATGCTGCAGTAACCTGGAATAAAGAATAAAGTGATAAGATGATACAAAAATAAAACGTGAATGCAGACAGTTCATAACACCTCCAAATAAACTGAGTCATTGAACACACTGTATAGCTTGTAACCAACTGCGGATAGGATAAACTGATGACTGAAAATATTCCATTGTGTATATGTACCATATCTTCTTTATCTATTCATCTGTTGAAAGTCATTTTGGCTCCTTCAACAGTCTTGCTATTGTGGACATTGATGCTATGAACATTGTGGTACATGTGCCCCTTCTTTTCACTACATCTGTATCTTTGGGGTAAATACCCAGTTGTGCAACTGCTGGGTTGTAAGGTAGCTCTATTCTTAACATCTTGAGGAACCTCCATACTGTATTCCAGAGTGGCTGTAACAACTTGCATTCCCACCAACAGTGCAAGAGGGTTCCCCTCTCCCCACATCCTCGCCAACATTTGTTGTTTCCTGTTTTGTTAATTTTTTGCCATTCTACCTGGTGTAAGGTGGTATCTCATTGTGGTTTTGATTTGTGTTTCCCTGATGACTAGTTGACATGGATGGAACTGTAAGGGATTACATTAAGCAATGCATGTCAAACAGAGAAAGTAATTATCATATGGTTTCTCTCATATGTGGAACATTAGCAATAGCACAGAGGATCATAGGGGAAGGGAGGGAAATCCAAAGGGGTAGAAATCAGAGAGAGTGATGAACAATGAGAAACTGTGGATTCTGAGAAAAAACTGGGGGTTTCAGAGGGGAGGGGGATAGGGAGAGGGAGTAACAGGATGATACTTAACTAATGAATCATTGAACACTGCATCAAGGACTAATTATGCACTATACAGTGGCTAACTAAACATGATTAAAAAAGGAAAAAATGAAAAAAGATTATATTTTGAAATCAATATTTCTGTTTGAAACTTCTTTCCAACTATGCTGGGATATCATACTACATTCAATAGTCATAAAATCAGAGAACTAAACCCATAAGATATAACATAATATCAAGACCTTTTATTGGGGCAGCTGGGTGGCTCAGTGAGTTAAAGCCTCTGCCTTTGGCTCAGGTCATGATCTCAGGGTCCTGGGATTGAAGCCCGCATTGCATCTGGCTCTCTGCTGACCAGGGAGGCTGCTTCCCCCTCTCTCTCTGCCTGTCTTTCTACCTATTTGTGATCTCAATCTTCTGAGTCAAATAAATAAATAAAATCTTTTTTTTAAAAGACCTTATAGTTTTGAGTACATTATTGAGTATATTTACACTATTTATCTAAAATATGGGTGAGCCTGGTGATGGGTATTAAGGAGGGCACGGATTGCATAGAGAACTAGGTGTTATACATAAACAATAAATCACGGAACACTACATCAAAAACTAATGATGGGGTGCCTGGGTAGTTCCGTGGGTTAAAGCCTCTGCCTTCAGCTCAAGTCATGATCTCAGGGTCCTGGGATCAGGCCCCACATTGGGCTTTCTGCTCAGTGGGTAGCCTGCTTCTCTCTCCCTCTGCCTACTTGTGATCTCTATCTCTCTTTCAAATAACATGAACAATCAATCTTGTAACACTGAAAAATTAAAATAAACAAATTTGGGGAGAAAAAAATAAATAAAATAAAATATTAAAAAAAAAACCCTAACGATGTACTGCATGATGACTAACATAACACAATAAAAATACATATGAAAAATATCTCACCAGAGTCTGCTATTTAAATTCATCTTCTGTGAGAGCCTAAAATTGTCAGATATTAACTTAAAGTATCAGAAATCATATTTTTCTAGTTTTTAAATGTAGTCCACTTTTGAAGAACAAAGGAAAAGGAAAACAAAAAACAAAAACAAATGTATATTCAACTTTTATTTCAGAAAATAGAATTTGTGTCACCATTTTTTAATAAGGAAGTGCTTACATTGGTACATTTACATGAATTTTCACTTGTTTTGCAAAAACATTTTAGACTATTTCTGTAATAATTCTGTGAGTTATTTGTGACACTTTGATTATCCTCATTTTACTTAAAGTATATAATATTATTAACTATCAAAAGAAAATTGTTAATGATTAAATTGATATTATTTATTTAGGACATAAATTACTGAAAAAATTAGACTTATAGCAATTTTTAATTTGCTTCATTAAACCACACATTAACTGTTGGTTATTAGAAGCTTCATTCACATGCTCAGTCTTTTCAGATTATATGTTACTTCTCCTAGGTCCAAATTCTGAAATTTCTCTATGGTTAAGTTAACTTACATCTCCTCCTTTGGAAAATATTGTGGTGGATAAATAGCAATTGAATACTCCTGGGCCTAAGAGCCAATTTAGCATATTTTTCCTCCTCCTTACTATCTCAGTGATATTTAAAAATTTAGACAAGAACAGTAGAATGAATGGTACCACTAATTTCTTATTGATTGTAAAGCAGATAAAATATTAAATAATCAGCATACAGAATCTCTCCCTCATAATATACAGGAATTATGGGAAGCTGTGTCCTTGTTCATCCAGGGATATTGGCCTGAAGTTCTCTTTTTTAATTGATTCTTTGGTTTTGGAATCAAGTAAAGCTGGCCTTATATAATCAGTTTTTCTTCTATTTTTTTTTTTTGTAATAGCCTGAGAAGAAACTGGATTAACCTTTATTTTTTTAAGTATTTTATTCATTTATTTGTCAGGGGGAGAGGTAGAGGGAGAACCAGGTTCCCTGCTGAGCAGGGATTCTGATGTGGGGATTCATCTCAGAACCCTGGGATCATGACCTGAGCTGAAGGCAGAGGCTTTAACCCACTGAGCCACCCAGGTGCCCCAATTTTATTAATTAAAAAAAAAACCAACCCTGGTTTCATTGATGTGTTGTGCTGTTTTGTTTTGTATCTATATCACTTATCCCCTCCTCTAAAATTTATTTCCCTTCTACTGGCTTTAAGCTTCATTTGTTGTTTTTGTTGTTGTTGTTGCTATTGTTTTTCTAACTCCTTTAGGTGTTAAGCCAGGTCATTTATATTTCTTTCTGAGATGTTTCTTACATTTTCATGTAGGCCTGCATCACTGTACACTTCTCTCTAATGACTGCTTTTGTTGTATTCCAAAGGTTTTGGTTCATTGTATTTTCATTTTCATTTGTTTCCATGTATTTTTTAAAATTTCTTCTTTAATTTCCTGATTGACCCATTCATTATTTAGTGGCATGTTATTTAGCCTTTATTTATGTGTGGTCTGTCCAGAATTTTCTTGTGATTGATATCAAGTATCATCATGGTCTGACAATATGCATGGTATGATCTAAGTGATTTTGTACTTGTTGAGAACTGATATGTGACCTAGTACATGATCTACTGTGGAGAGTGTTCCATGAGTACTTAAAAGGAACATGTATTCTGCTGCTTCAGGGTGGAAGATTCTGGATATACCTGTCATGCCTATTTGGCCCAGTGTGTCATTTAAAGTCATTGTTTCTTTGTTGATTTTTCTTCTAGATTATCTGTCCATGGGGTGAGTTGAACGTGGATGCTTAATTAAACAGCCCAGGAGACCAAATGCTATGTTGCTTTTAATTTTTTTTATGTATTGGGTGTTCCCATTTGGTGGCATAAATATTTACAATTGTTCCATCTTTTTGTTGGATAGTTCTCTTTATTGTGATATGTGCCCTTCTTCATCTCTTCTTAAGTCTTTGGTTTAAAATCTGGTTTGTCTATTAAAATTATTGCTACCCCAGCTTTCTTTTGTCTTTAATTTTTATGATATATATTTCTCTATCCCATCACATTCTATCTGCAAGTGTTTTTAGGTCTCAATTGAGTGTCTTATAGGCAGCATATGTATGGGTCTTTTATTTTTTATCCATTCTGACACCCTATAGGTCTTTTGATTAGAGCACTTAGTTCATTTACATGCAGGATAATTATTGATACATATGTATTTATTTCCATTTTTATTACTTGTTTCATAGATCTTTCTGTAGATATTTTTTGTTCCTTTATAGGTCTGTAATTTTTTTATCTTTCCTCCCAAAGAGTCCCTTTTAATATTTCTTGCAAGATTGGTTTAGTGGTCATGAACTCTTTTAGTTTTTGTTTGTCTGGGAAACTCTATCCCTCCTTCTGTTCTGTATGATAGCCTTATGGATAGAATATTCTTGGCTGCAGATTTTTTTTTTTTCATTCAGCATGCTGTATATATCATGCCACTCTCTTCTGACCTGCCAAGTTTCTGTGGAGTAATCTCCAGTTCAAGGTCTTCCCTTGCAAGTTAGGAACTTCTTTTGTCTTGTTGCTTTTAGGAATTTTCTATACCACTATGCATTGCAAATTTAAATACTATATTTCTTGGTGTTGATCAATATATGTTGGTCAATATATATATTGATGGGAATTCTCTGTGCCACCTGGATCTCAATGTCTGTTTCCTTCATGAGATGAGGGAAGTTTCTAGCTCTTATTTCCTCAAATAAACCTTCTGTCCCTCTTCTTGCTTTTCCTCTGGTATTACTATGACATGAATGTCATTACATTTGATGGAGTCACTGAGTTCCCTAAGTCTACTCTAATGATTTTTCATTCTGTCTTTTGTTTAACTTCATTATTTTCTATCATTCTATCTTTTATACTGCTTTTTCATTTCTCTGCTTCTTTTGTTCTTGGGTTCATTACATCCAGTTGGTTTTGAATTTTAGTAATTGCATTTTTCATTTCTGCCTGATGTTTTTTAGTTCTTTTATCTCTGCAGTAGTGGTCTTACTGATGCCTTCCATTCTTTCTCATGCCCACCAAGTATCCTTGTGATTGTTGCTTTAAATTCTCCATCAGGTATATTATTCATATCTGCTTCAATTATATCCCCAGCCATGACATTTTCTTATTCTTTCTTATGTGATGAATTCCTCCCTCTTGGCATTTTGTCTAGGTCTGTCTTCTTATGTGTGTTAGAAAATCCTGTTATGTCTCCTGTTCTGGAGAGTAATGATTATGAGGAAGAGGTCCAGGGCATGGCACTTCAGGGAATATCTCTGCTGTATGTTTCCTTTACTCTACTTCTGTGTTTTGGCTGCTCTCTCCCTTGGGTCACTCATCTGTAGAGGCTCTCCTTGCTTGCTGTGGGCAGGGTTTGAACCTTAACCAAAGTATGATGAGTTTTAACTGAGCGTGCTCCGATCTACTTGTTAAATGAGACTTGATGCTATTTCCACTAGAGCTGGAGGTTGCAGAACTCTATGGTCTGCAGACATATTGCTTGCCAAGTTTTCTGTTTGTCCTATAGAAGGTGAATGCTGTACTGTTACTTAGGCACAACTGCCCAAGAAAAGTTATACAAGTAGAGTTCAGGGGACAGGGCTTATAAGCAAGTTAGGCAGGCTGTGTTGGTGCTGCCCTGTTGATTGAAGTGGTTTCTACTGAAGAGTGATGGTAGGGGGTGGCGCTAACCAGTTTCTTTGTGCCAAAAGAAATGACTCTGTGCTTCCTGAAAGTAGGAAGCAGTAAGCACTCCCAGAAGAGGAGATAATTTCCCGTTGTCTGTCCCAGGCATTTTTCATGCTATGCTGTCTGTTTCTGTGTTGCTCGACTGCTTGGATCACCAAAGTGCTTTTTGGGCTCTATCTTGACCAAACCTGCTGACTTTTAAAACTCCACACTTAGTGATCTTGTGTTGGGGGAACTGGCATTGTTCTGGTTGCTATAGGAGACAAAAGGTCTCCTTTTGTCCTGGGATTGATGATTGTTTAACCAGAAAGGGCAGTCATGTCAGAGCACAGGTGTATTGGATTTGGGGTAAAACACACTAACCAGCCAGTGTTCAATTTAACTGCTCTCAGCAAGTGGCTCTGTGCCTTTGGTGAGAGACAGGGAAGGAAAATGGCACCTGCCAGCTCTTTGTCCTCTAAGAGTTAACTCTGATAATGTCACCTCTTACAAATGAGCTCCAGCAACAGAAGTCTCTCCCTGTGCAACTTAGACAATCCCTACAATGTACCATCTTCCCCAGGACTGTTTGAGTGTCTTCTCTCTAGGAGTAGGGTCATGCCATCAAGGCTCAATCCAGCAAGTCCACAGACTTTTAAAACTCCAGATTTTGAGCCCCACTGGTTGTAAACATTCACAAAAATCAACCACTTTTGTTTTCCCAGCCAGTGATTTTGGGAACGTGCTCTCATTATATATATCCCTGTGCATTCCACTGTCACTTGTCTTTCTTCATCACCAGGGCTCCCTCCCCTCTGCAGCACCTACAATCTTATCCCGCAAAACCACATTTTTGTAGTCCCTACCTTCCTGTATGTGGCCTCGTCTCTCCCTCTGGTTGTGCTGTTTGTTCTCTCAGTCCTCAGGTCTATTTCTTGGATATTCGGAATGATTTCATCATTACGTAGGTGTGTTCAAGTGATGAGACAAATCAAGGGTCCTCCTATTATGCCACCATCTTATCTTCCCTCTCTACAAACACTGCAACAACAGTTCTATTCTCACAGAAAATATAGCTTGTCATTTCGCATGACTACATGTGGCTACAGAGTCCCACTGGAGCACTTGTAGAATCCCTGTCTGACAAGGTAGCCCAGCCAGTAATCTTGCTAGGATGTGATGATAAGAAAGAGACATCACTTGCACATACACCTCAGTACATTGGCGGTGGCCTTGTCCAACTAGAGACTTTATCAACATACCTCATTTGTCCTTGCAAGCTGAGAGCTGGAACATCCAAATTCCCAAGCTAAGCTGACTGGTGATATTTTATCTGCTAATGGAAACCTGAAAGGTGTGGGAAAATGCACCACTTCCTTGAAGTTGCTTATTTTAGTGCAAACTTACAAGAATCAAAAAGAATGAGGTAAATATGACACCAAAACAAGAAAAGTTTTAAATATCTAATAACTAAGCCCAAATAAAGATGTATACAAGGAATTTAGAATAATCGTGTTAAAGTAGTTCAAGGAACTACAAGATCATAAAGATAAAATCTAAATAAATGTGGATGAACAGTATGTACCCTTCTCAATGTCCATCATATGCTGTGATGATTACTGGGTGTCATACTTAACTAATGAATCAATGAACACTACATCAAAAACTAATTATGTACAATACAGTGGCTAACTGAACATAATAAAAAAGTATGTGAATAATACACAAGCAAATGAGAATTTCAACAAGGAAATAGGATACAACAAGAAAATTAAACAGAAAAATATAGATCTGAAGACAAAATGACTAAATTGAAGAACTCCATTAAAAACTAAGCTTCCTGCCAAATAAATAAATAAAATTTTAAAAAGAATTATTTATTTAAAAAGGAGGTGGCTCAGTGGGTTAAAGCCTCTGCCTTTGGCTCAGGTCATGATCTCAGGGTCCTGGGATCGAGCCCCGCATCAGGATCTCTGCTCAGCAGGGAGCCTGCTTCCTCCTCTCTCCCTCTCTTTCTCTCTGTCTGCCTCTCTGCCTACTTGTGATCTCTCTATCTGTCAAATAAATAAGTAAAATGTTAAAAAGAATTATTTAAAAAAAAGAAACTAAGTTTCAATAGTAGTCAAAACTATCTTGAAATAGAAAAACAAAAGTGGAATTATCACAGTTTTTTTTTACTTCAAGTTAAACTATAAAGCTGTAGTAATCAAGAAACTATGGTACGTTCATAAAAATACACACATAGGACAATGGAATAGAAGAGAAAACCCAGAAATAAACCACGATTGTATGATCAATTCATCTTCAACAAAAGTCGAAAGAATATTCAATGGGAAAAGAATCCCTTCAACAAACAGTGGTGGAAAAACTGGACAACAACTTGAAAAAGAATTAAGTTGGACCCTTTTTACATTATTTACACAAAAATAAATTCAAATTGGATTAAAGACTTAAATGTGAAACCTGAAACCATAAAAATCCCAGAAGAGAGCCAGGCAGTAATGTCTGACATTATGCAGAGCAACATTTTTCTAGATATGTCTCCTGAGGCAAGGGAAACAAAAGTAAAAATAAACCATTGGGACTATGTCAAAATAAATTTTAAAAAAATTTAAAAAAGTTCTCCTGGGTGGCTCATTTGGTTGAGCAACTGCCTTCGGTTCAGGTCATGATCCTTGAATTCTGGGATCGAGTCCCCCATCAGGCTCCCAGCTCCACGGGGAGTCTGCTTCTTCCTCTAACCTTCTCTCCTCTCATACTCTCTCTCACTTTCTCTGTCTCTCTAATAAATAAATAAAATCTTAAAAAAAAAAAAAAGCTCTACACAGTGAAGGAAACCATCAATAAAACTAAAAGGTGATCTACAGAATGGAAGAAGATATTTTCAAATGACATGATTAATAATGGTTTAGTATCCAGAATATATAAAGAACTTATACAACTTAATCACCCCAAAACAAATAATCCAACTGCAAATGGGCAGAAGACATGAAAAGATATTTACCCAAAGAAGACATTCAGTTGACCAAGGGACACATGAAAAATGCTCATCATCAATTACCATGAAGGAAATCACAACTACAATGAGATATCACTTTACACCCATTAGAATGGTTAAAATATAAATATAAAACACAAGAAACAGCAGGTGTTGGTGAAGATAAGAATAATAAGGAATGCTCTTGGACTGTTTTTGGGAATGGAAACTGGTGCACCACTCTGGAAAAAAGTGTGGAGCTTTCTCAAAAACTTAAAAAATATCGTACAATACGTCAAATTCACTACTGAATATTTACCTCAAAAATACAAAAACAGTAATTGGAAGGGATACATGCACGTCTATGTTTATAGAATTGCTTAAAATAATCATATTATGGAAGCAGTCCAAGAGCTGATAGATGAAAGGTAAAGATGATGTTATACATGAATATATTTATACACAGTGGAATATTATTAAGTCATAGAGAAGTTAAGTCTTGCCTTTTTCAATGATTTGAATAGAGATAGATAGTATAACACTAAGGAAAATACATCAGTCAGAGAAAAAAAAATACCGTATGTTTTCATTCCTGTGAAATGTAAGAAACAAAATAAATGAGCAAAGGAAAAAGGAGAAAAAAAAAACAAGAAACACACAAATAAGTATAGTGAACAAACTGTTGGTTACCAGAAGGGAAGCAAGAGGGGGGATGGCTGAAAAAGTGATGGGGATTAGGAATGTATTAATGATCACAGGATTATGCATGGAATCATTCAATGACTAATCACATACCTGAAACTAGCAGCATACTGTATGTTAACTATACTACAATTAAAATGTAAAATAAAATACAATTATACAGCCATCAGAAAGGATGAATACCCCACTTTTGCATCAACCTGGATGGGAAGGCAGGAGATTATGCTGAGCGAAATAGGTCAAACAAAGAAAGTCAATTATTATATGGTTTCACTTATTTGTGGAACATAAGGAAAACATGGAGGACTTTGGCAGAAGGAAAGGAAAAGTAAATTGGGGTAAATCAAAAGTAGAGACTAAGCATGAGACTATGGACTCTGAGGAAAAAACTGAGGGTTTTGGAAGGGAGGTGGTGAGGGATGGGTTAGCCTGGTGTGGGTAATAAGAAGGGGACATATTGCATGGAGCACTGGCTGTGATGTATATACAATGGATCTTGGAACACCAAAAAAAATAAAATTAAAACAATTAAATTTAAAAGGATAGAAGGAACATTACTAAAATTGATAAAGTCTATGAAAAGACAACAGAGAATATCATTTTCAGTGGGGGAAAGTTGACAGCTGACAACCTTCTCTTTGATATCTGGAACATGACAAGATGCCTGCCCACTCTCGCAATCTTATTCAACATGGTACTAGAAGTCCTAGCAAGAGTGATCAGACAACAAAAATAAATAAAAGGGATTCAAATGGTCCATAAGGAAGTCAGACTCTTTCTCTTCACAGAGGACATGATACTTTATATGGAAAACCCAGAAGACTCCACCCCCAAATACTACTAGAACTCATACAGCAATTCAGTAATGTGGCAGGATACAAAATTAATGCACAGAAATCAGTTGTTTTCAAATGAACTAACAATGAAAATATGGAAAGGTAAATTAGAGAATCAGTTCCATTTACTGTTGCACCAAGAAATGTAAGATACCTGGGAATAAACCTAACCAAAGAAGTAAAGGATCTGTACTCATGAAAGAAATTGAGGAAGACACAAAAAGGTGGAAAAGCATTCTATGCTCTTGAATCGGAAGAATAAACATTGTTAAAATATCTATACTGCCAAGAGCAATCTATATTTTCAATGCCATCCAAATCAAAATTCCACCATTTTTTTTTTCAAAGGGTTGGAACAAACAATCCTAAAATTTGTATGGAACTAAAAAAGACCCTGAATTGCTAAGGAAATGTTGAAAAAAAAAAAAAAAGCTGAGGGCATCGTGTTTCCGGATTTCAAGCTTTACTACCAAGCTGTGATCACAAAGACAGCATGGTACTGGCACAAAAGCAGACACATAGACCAGTGGAACAGAGTATAGACACCAGATATGCTGAGTAAAATATGTCAAGTAGAGAGCGTCAATTATCATATGATTTCACTTATGTATGGAGGATAAGAAAAAATTTGGAGAATATTCAGAGAAGGAAAGGGAGGGTGAATTGGGGAAAATCAGAGGGGGAGATGAACCATGAAAGACTGTGGACTTTGAGAAACAAACTGCGGGTTTTGGAGTGGTGGGAGTTGGGTTACTGTGAGCCTGGTGGTGGGTATTGAAGAGGGCATGCATTGCATGTAGCTCTGTGTGTTGTGCATGAACAATGGATCTTGGAACACTGAAAAAATAAAAGTAAATTTAAAAAAATTAAATTATATCATTAGCCATCAGGGAAATTCAAATCAAAACCACATTGAGATAAAACGTTACACCAGTTTGAATGGCCAAAATCAATAAGACAGTAAATAACAAGTGTTGGAGAGGATGTGGAGAAAGGGGAACCCTCTCGTAGTGTTGGTGGGAATGTGAGTTGGTGCACCCACTTTGGAAAACAGTGTGGATATTCCTGAAGAAATTTAAAATTGAGCTACCCTATGATCTTGTAATTGCACTACTGGGTATTTACCCCAAAGATACTGATGTAGTGCAAAGAAGGACCACATGAACCCCAATGTTCATAGCAGCAATGGATACAATCGCCAAACTATGGAAAGAGCCAAGATGTCCTTCAACAGATGAATGGACAAAGATATGGTTTATATATACAGTGGAATATTATGCCTCCATCAGAAAGGATGAATACTCAACTTTTATATCAGCATGGACAGGAGTGG
>CM052809.1:3107290-3123147 GCA_028533885.1 Nasua narica | reverse complement strand
CCGTACTGTTTTCCAAAGTGGCTGCACCAACTTGCATCCCCACCAACAGTGGAGGACGGTTCCCCTTTCTCCACATCCTCTCCAGCATTTGTTGTTTACTGTCTTGTTGATTTTGGCCATTCTAACTGGCGTAAGGTGGTATCTCATGCGGTTTTGATTTGAATCTCTCTGATGTCTAAAGAGGATGTACATTTTTTCATGTGTCTGTTAGCCATAGTATGTCTTCTTTGGAGAAGTGTCTGTTCATGTCTTCTGATCATTTTTTGATGTGATTATCAGTTTTGTGAGTGTTGAGTTTGAGGAGTTCTTTATAGATCTTAGATATCAGACCTTAGTCTGTAGTGTCATTTGCGAATATCTTTTCCCATTCTGTGGGTTGCCTGTTTGTTTTGTTGACTGTTTCCTTTGCTGTGCAGAAGCTTTTTATCTTGATGAAGTCCCAAAAGTTCATTTTCGCTTTCATTTCCTTTGCTTTAGATACATGTCCTGAAAGAAGTTGCTGTAGAGGTTACTGCCTATGTTTTCCTCTAGGGTTTTGATAGATTCCTGCCTCACATTGAGGTCTTTTATCCATTTAAAGTTTATCTTCATGTACGGTGTAAGAGAATGTTCAAGTTTCATTCTTCTACATATAGCTGACCAATTTTTCCAGCACCATTTATTGAAGAGAGTGTCTTTTTTCCACTGGATATTTTTGCCTGTTTTGTCAAAGATGATTTGACCATAGAGTTGTGGGTCCATCTCTGGGCTCTCTATTCTGTTCCACTGGTCTATGTGTCTGTTTTTGTGCCAGCACCATGCACACAGGCATATTGATTTCTATTGTACACTGCTTTATAAGGCTGAACAATTTTTGTTTGAAAATATTATTTTTAACAGAGAATTTTCTTATTTCCTTTTTTTAATGCAAAAGCATCTTAAAGTATGGGTGCACACACTTGGTATTATTATTACTTTGTCAACATAGTGTGGTGCTCAGTTTTTTTTTTTTTTTTTTTTTTTTTTTTTAGTATGAACCTTCATATACTAATTTGTTTACAATATACAAAGACACGCATAGGATTTCCTCATTCTCTGCCAAAATTTAACTATAATTGCTTTTTTTTCCAATTTACTCAGACATAATTACAAATAGCATTGTACATGTTTAAGGTCTACAACATGTTGATTTAGTACTTATATATTGCTATATAATTACTAACATAGATTTACCTAACACCTTCATCTCGTAACATAATTACTATCTTTTGCATAGTAGGAATATAAAATAACTACTTACTTAATTTTCAAGTTAAAAACACATGCTGTTAAAAAAAAACAGTGCTGTTACTATACTCAAAATACTGTAGCACATGTTGATGAGGTTGTGAAAAAAAAGATATTTTGTGCACTGTTGGGATAGTAATTAGTACAGCTACAATAAAAATTGTATGGGATTTCTCAAAACAATGAAACATGAAACCATTGTATGATCTGAAAATAACTGTGTTTTATAAAATAGACAAATTAAATTTTATTGACTTTTAGAGGCTTAGGTCACAGAAGGCAATTGCTTTGAAAGCCTTTATATGAGAACACAGTGTACCAATAAGAGAGATAGCATTAGTATGTCTTCTCTGGAGAAGTGTCTGTTAATGTCTTCTGTCCATTTTTTGACTTGATTTTTTTTGGGTGTTGAGTTCGAGAAGTTCTTTATAGATCTTGGATATCAGACCTCTGTCTGTACTCTGTAGACCTTTCTTTCTAGACTTTTCTTTGCTGTGCAAAAGCTTTTTAACTAGATGATGTCCCAAAAGTTCATTTTTGCTTTTGTTTCCCTTGGTTTCAGAGATGTTTCTTGAGGAGGAGATGATCCATGAAAGACTTCAGACTCTGGAAAACATCCTAAGGGTTTTAGAGGGAAGGGGATGGGTTAGCTCAACGATAGGTATTAAGGAAGACATATATTGCATGGAGCATTGGGTATTACATGTAAACAATGACTCGTGGAACACTACATCAAAAACTAATGATGTTGACTAACATAACATTATGGTGATTAACATAACATTTAATGAGAGAGAGAGAGAGAGAGCATTAGAGAAACTGTGTTCATGATCTTTGCTGTCAACCCAACACAGATAACTCTTCAAATATTTAGATAATTTATATAGATACTTATTTGCTTGTGGGTAGAATAATAGAGACCAAACATATGTCAGAAATTTTTGATGAATTGCATGATTTTGAACTACTTTATGATAGTACGTAAAAACGGAAAGACAGTGATTTTTATTTCTGAATTAGGATTTGTTTCATAAAATTTATTAAGTCTATAATATAGAAAGTAAAGTGTAGAGGAGCACATATGCTCACCAGTTGACATTTAAAAATATATTTTATTTATTTATTTGAGAGAGTGAATGAGAGAAGGAGCAGAGGGAGAGGGAGAAGCAGAATCTCTGAGCAGCAGAGAGCCTGATAGGGAGTTTTTTCTTTGGACTCCAGGATCATGACCTGAACTGAAGACAGACACTCAACTGACTGAGCCATCCAGGTGCCCCTCACCGGGCAATTTTTAATAAAATTATTGCTTCAAATGTATAGATATTCCTTTGTTTCCAAAGTCCTTTATTTGAATTTCTAGTTTATACCATTATTTTTATATATATTTTTACCAAAATATTTTTCTCCATAAAAATGTGTTTGTGGGGCGCCTGGGTGGCTCAGTTGGTTGGGCAACTGCCTTTGGCTCAGGTCATGATCCTGGGTTCCTGGGATCGAGTCCTGCATCGGGCTGCCAGCTCCTCGGGGAGTCTGCTTCTCTCTCTGACCTTCTCTCCTCTCATGCTCTCTCTCACTTTGTCTGTCTTTCTCAAATAAATAAACAAAATCTTTAAAAAAAATGTGTTTGTGCATATACAAGTCGTGTGTCTTAGCCAGCTTAGACTCCCATAACAAAATGCTATTGACTGGGTAGATTAAGCAACAGAAATTATTTTCTTACATTCCTAAAACCCGGAAGTCTAAGACCAGGGTGCCAGAAATGTCATGTTCTGTTAAAAGCCCATAGCTTGGCTTAAAGTTCCCCGCCTTCTTACTGTGTCCTTATATGGCAGAGAGAGAGAGACAGAGACAGAAAGAGGGAGAGAGACCATTCTTGGGTCTCTTATAATAATCTTAGTCCTATCAGATAAGGGTGTTACCTGTGTGATCTCATTTAACTTTAATTATTTCTATAAAAATTCTATATCCAAATACAGCTGCACTGGGTGTAAAAAGTTTTGGAGAAACACAATTCACCTCCTAGGATTCTGTTTATAATTTTCTATCAGGCCTAATATCTTGTTTTTAAGATTTTTAAATCAAATCATTTACAGCTTCATTTTACATTTTTTATTTAACTCGGATCAAATTATGGGTTTGTGTGTGTGTGTCTGTGTGTGTGTTTAGGTATCAATTGTCCTTCTGATGAAATTTATGGTGTTCCAGGTTTTTAGTATTATAAACAAATCTTCAATTATAATAAATATATAAGTCTATTTGATAATACTTTTAATATTTTTAGTTTTTATTGTATTCTGATAGTCATCAACAGTACATCACTAGTTTTTGATGTAGTGTTCCATGATTCTTTGTCTGCATATAACATCCAGTGCTCCATGCAATATGTGCCTTCTTAATATCCATCATGAGGCTCACCCATCCCACCATGCCTCTCCCTTCTAAAACTTTCCAAGTTTGTTTCCCAAAGTTTATAGCCTCTCATGGTTCATCTCCCACTCCGATTTCTCCCCTTCCATTTTCCCCTTCTCCTAATGCCCTCCAGGCTATTCCTTATGTTCCACAAATAAGTGAAACTGTGTGATAATTGACCATCTCTGTTTGACCTATTTCACTTAGCATAATCTCTTCCAGTCCCATGTAAGTTAATGCAAAAGCTGGGTATTCATCCTTTCTGATGGCTGAGTAATATTCCATTGTGCAATTAATTTTTAATGTGGTACTTGGAGGAGTGAGATTTTTGGGTATCACTATATGAAGGTATATATTTTTAAAAGATATTTCCAACCAAAATTCAAACTTTCTAAATTCATAAAAACATAATAAATATTACATATCTAATAAGAAAAGCTTATTAGATCCATATTTTCTGACACTGTCAAAAATATATATGGAAGGGAAGGGCGAATATGGGGAAATCGGAGGGGGTGTTGAACCAGGAGAGACTTTGGACTCTGAGCAACAAACTGAGGGTTTTGGAGGAGAGGGGTTGGGGGGATGAGCATGGTGGTGGGTATCAAAAGGAGCATGTACTGCATGGAGCACTGGGTGTGGTGCATGAACAATCAATCTTGTAACACTGAAAAATTAAAATAAACAAATTTGGGGAGAAAAAAATAAAGTGTTTTTCAATTTTATGCTTCTCATTAAAAAAAAAATATATATATATATATATGGTCTCAAAATTTAAATTATAGAATTTAAAACATACAAATGTATCCTGCATGTCTTAAAATAGAACATCAAAGTGCACTGGACAGGGTCGCCTGGGTGGCTTAATGGGTTAAAGCCTCTGCCTTCAGCTCGGGTCATGATCTCATGGTTCTGGGATCGAGCCCCACGTTGGGGTCTCTGCTCAGCAGGGAGCCTGCTTCCCCCTCTCTCTCTGTCTGCCTCTCTGCCTACTTGTGATCTCTCTCTCTCTGTCAAATAAATAAATTAAATCTTTAAAAAAAAGTGCACTGGACATTGTTGGTGTTTCCCTAATTACAGAGGGCCAATAGGGCAAATCCCAATAGGATTTGGGAATAGCTCAGGAGAAAGGGTGTGAGGTGCAAGGAATGAGTTCCAGGAATATTTGTCACTGATCACTACAGGTTAATAGGTTTCATACAAAACCTCAGTGATGCTACCCCCTGAAAAAAGTCGTGCTTGTTTCTCAGTCCATTATTTTTTCAAGGGAGGATATATAGTTGAAAATATGTTCAGGCTTATTAAAAAGACCAGGGAAGGTGTTGCAAGAAGGTATACTTCATTGAATCTGTCATTCATATGACAAAAAAAAAAAAGAAGCATTGAGAAACAGCAAAACATTAGCATTATCAATCCAACTAAGTGAGTTTGAAAATGAATTTGATAAAATTGTAAAAAAAACAAGTTGAGGAAGGAAACTTCCCTGAGAAGCATATAGCCAGTACTGTGGATGAGAAAAATGTTTTTCTCTATGTAAGTAGCTTTCAAGAAAGGAGTTGGCATATGCAATATTTAAATTTTCTCCAAAACATTCACTTTATGTATATACATATATATGGAATATATATACAGAATATTATATAGTCATATATGAAATATTAGACATGAGAAAGAAGAAAATACTGATATTTAAGAAAAACATGGAGAAAACCTGTGGGCATAATGCAGAATGAAGTAAATCAGAGAAACAGAGATTTTTTTTTCATCATTTACTATCATTATCCATTCAGTCGTGGTTGGACACTTACTTTGCTTCCATAGATTTGCTTTTGGAAATAAAGCTGGGATATATATGCATGTAGAGATATCTCTTCAAGGTGTTGGTTTTATTTCTTTGGATACATATCCAAAGGTGGAAATTTCAATAATATGGTAGTTTTATATTTAATTTTTGCGAAATCTTTTTATTGTTCTCCATAATGGCTGATGTTATTTACATACCTTTCAATAATGTACAAGGGTTTTCTACTCTCTTTGCCTGCACCAACGCTTGTCTTTACTTTTCATTTTAATAATAGACAAATAATGTGTATCATGTGATCTACCATTATGGTTTGATTTGCATTTCCTTGATTGGTACTGTTCAGCAACTTTTCATATACTTGCCCATATATATGCCTTCTTTAGATGAATGTCTTTTCATTTCCTTTGCCAATTTTTAATTATTTTTTTTAGTTTTTGCTACTATTTTTATAGGATTTTCTTATCTATTTTTTTTATTTTTAATTTTTTCAAAAAGTGGCTAGCATTGGTTTTATTTTTCCCCAAATACTCTTTTTTCCCCAAATATGTTTATTTTATTTTTTCAGTGTTACAAAATTGATTATTCATGCACCACACCCAGTGCTCCATGCAGTACATGCCCTTCTCAATACCCACCACCAGGCTCACCCAACCCCCCACCCCTCCCCTCTAAACCCCTCAGTTTGCTGCTCAGAGTTGACAGGCTCTCATGGTTCATTTCCCCCTCCGATTTCCCCCCATTCACCCTTCCCTTCCTTCTCAATTTGCTATATATAGAAACAAGGACTTCACAGGCAAAATGATGTCAATAAACACTTATCTTTCAATAATCACTCTCAATGTGAATAGCCTAAATGCTCCCATAAAATGGCACAGCGTTGCAGAATGGATAAAACAATAGAACCGTCAATATGCTGTCCACAAGAGACACATTTGGAACCAAAAGATACATCCAGACTGAAAGTGAAAGGAGAGAGAACCATTTTTCATCCCAACAGACCTCAAAAGAAAGCTGGGATAGTGATTCTCATATCAGATAAATTAGATTTTTAAGCTAAAGACTGTAGTCAGAGATAAAGAAGGACACTACATCATTCTTAAAGGGTCTATCCTCCAAGAAGAGCTAACAATTGTAAACATTTATGTCCCCAAATACTCTTATATATTTTTAGGTATTAAACATTAACCAACTGAACCACCCAGGCGCCCCTTACCCAGTATGTGGTTTTCAAATACTTTCTCCCACTTCATAAACTGACTTTTCATTTCACTGATTCTTTCCTTTACTATTAAAAACATTTTTCAGTTTGATGTACTCCCATTTGTAGATTTTTGCTTTTGTTGCTTGTGCTTTTAGCATCATATCCAAAAAAATCTTTGCAAAGACTACTATCGAGATTTCCCCCTGATGTTTCTTCTAGTAATTTTACTGTTTCAAGTCTTATGTTTCAGTTTGTGATCGGTTTTGAGTTAACTTTTGTAAATGTTATCAGACAAGGTCCAATTTCATTCTTTCTTTTTCAAGTTTTTACTTAAATTCCTACTTTGTTAACATGCATTGTAATGTTAGTTTCAGGTGTACAATATAATGGTTAAACACTTCCATGCTCATCACAAGTAGTGATGTAAACACTACTTGTGTAAACATCACAAGTAAACACCCAGTGCTCATCTCAAGTAGTGCACTCCAAAATGTCCAGGCCCGATTTAACCCACCCATCCACCCACGTCTTCTCTGGCAACCCTCAGTTTGTTCTCTGTAGTTAAGTGATTGTTCTTGGTATGTATCTCTCTTTTTTCACCTTTGCTCATTTGTTCCTTTTCTTAAATTCCACATATGAGTGAAATCATATGGTATTTGACTTTCTCTGACAGTTTTATTTCACTTACCATAATATCCTGTAGCTCCATCCATGTTGTCACAAATGGAAAGGTTTCATTCTTTTTATAGCTGAGTAATATTCCACTATAGATAGATAGATAGATAGATAGATAGATAGATAGATAGATGATAGATATATAGATAGATAGATAACCACTTCTTCCATATCCATTCATCAGTCAATGGATATCTGGGTTTCTTCCATAATTTGGAAGTTGTTGATAATACTGCTATAAACATCAAGGTGCAAGTATCCCTTTGAAATAATATTTTTTGTGTGTGTGTGCTCTTTGGGTAAACACCTGGAAGTATGAATGCTGAATGGTAGGGTAGTTTTATTTTTAATTTTTTGAGAAACCTCCACACTTTTCTCCAGAGTGGCTTCACTAGTCTGCATTCCCACCAACAGCGAAGATGATTCTCCTTTCTCCACATCCTCACGAGCACCTGCTGTTTACAGTTTTGTTAATTCTTGCCATTCTGACTGGTGTGAGGTGATATCTCATTGCAGTTTTGATTTACACTTCCCTGATGATGGGGGGTGTTGTGTATTTGTTTGTTTGCTTGCCTATTGTTCATCTGTATGTCTTCTTTGGAAAAAATGTCTATTCTTGTATTTTGTCCATTTTTTAACTGGATTATTTGCATTTAGGGTGTTGAGTTTCACAAGTTGTTTACATATTTGGATACTAATCCTTTATCAGAATTGTCATTTACAAATATCTTCTCCCATTCCATAGATTGCCTTTTAGTTTTGTTGACTGTTTCCTTTGCTGTGCACAACCTTTATTTTGATGAAGTTCCAATACTTTATTTTTGCTTTTGTTTCCCTTGCCTCATGAGACATATTTAGTAAGAAGTTGCTACAGCTGATGTCAAAGAGATTGCTACCTGTGTTCTCCTCCAGTATTTTAATGGATTCCTGTCTCACATTTACATATTTCAACCATTTTGAATTTATTTCGTGTGTGTGTGTGTGTGTGTGTGTGTGTGCATGGTATATGCAAATGGCCCAGTTTAATTCTTCTTCATGTTGCTGTCCAGTTTTCCTAATATAACTTGTTGAAGTGACTGTTTCCCGTTGGATATTCTTTCCTGCTCTGTCATATATTAGTTGACCATGTGCTTATGGGTTCATTTGCTGGTTTTCCATTCTGTTCCACTGATCTAAGTGTTTGTTTTTGTGCCAGTACTATACTGTCTTAATCACAACAGCTTTGCATTATAACTTGAAGTCTGGAATTGTGATGCCTCCAGGTTTGCAATTCTTTTTCAAGATTGCTTTGTCTATTTAGTGCCCTTCTTGATTTCATAAAAAACAATAGGATTGATTATTCTAGTTTTCTGAAAAATGTTGGTGATATTTTGATAGGGATTACATTAAGTGTGTAGATTGTTTTGGGTGATATAGATGTTTTAACAATATTTTTCCTATAATTCATGAATGTAGAACATTTTTTCTATTTCTCTATGTCATCTCCACTTTCTTTTATCTGTGTTTTATAGTTTTCAGAATATAAACCTTTTATTGTTTTGAATACATTCATACCTAGGTATCATGGTTTGGAGGGCAATTTTAATTGTGATTTTTTTACTTGATTTCTCTTTCTGCTGGCTCATTAGTGTTGTATAGAAATGCAACAGATTTTTGTATGTTGATTTTGTATCCTGGGACATTAATGATTTTGTGTATCAGTTCTAGCAATTTTTGGTGGTCTTTCAGGTTTTCTACAGAGAGTTTCATATTGTCTACAAATCTTGAACATTTGTCTTCTTTGCCAATTCAGATGTCTTCTATTTCTTTTTTGTTGTCTGATTGTCAAAGCTAAGACTTCCAGTATTATGTTAAATAACAGTGGTGAGAGTGGATATCCCTCCCTTCTTCCTGACTGTAGAGGAGCTGTTGTCTGCTTTTCTCCATTGAGGATGATATTAACTGTGCAATTTCCAAAAATGGCCTTTATGATGTTGAGGTGTGTTCCCTCTATCCCACACTGCAGAGAGTTTATATCATGAATGGATATTGTACTTTGTCAAATGCTTCTTCTGCATTTGTTGAGAGGATTGTGTGTGTTTTTTTATCCTTCTTTTATTAATGTGGTGTTTCACATTGATTGAGTTATGAATATGAAATCACACTTGCACCCTATTCATGGCTTAGTAACGTGGCTTTTGTTTTTGTTTTTTTAAGATTTTATTTATTTATTTGACAGAGGAGGAGAGTGAGCACAATCAGGAGGAACTGCGGAGGGAGAAGGAGAGGGAGAAACAAGCTCATCACAGAGCAGGGAGCCAGAAAAGGAGCTGAAGGTAGATGCTAAACTGACTGAGCCACCCAGATGCCCCTGTAGTATGTTTTTTAACTTTCACATATATGTGGTTTTTCCAATTTCTTTCCTAGTGTTTGACTTCAAGTTTCATAGCATGTGGTCAGAAATGTTACACGGTAAGATTTCAATATTTTCTATTTGTTGAGGTCATTTTTGTGATTTAATATAGAATATATTGTGGAGAATGTTCCATGTGCACTTGAAAAGAATCTGTATTCTGCTGTTTTAGGATGGAATGCTCTGAATATATCTGTTAAGTCCACCTGGTCCGGTATATCATTTAAGGCCATTCTTTCCTTGTTGTTTTTTTGTTTAGATGATCTGTCCATTGAGGTAATGGGGACATTAAAATCCTTTATTATTATTTTGTATTATCAAGCAGTCCCTTTAGGTTTGTTATAAGTTGTTTTATATATTTGGGTGCTCCTCTGTTGGGGTCATAAATATTTCTAATGAGATCTTCTTGTAAGATTGTCCCTCTTATGATTATGTAGTACCTTTTTTGTCTCTTCTTAGGGTCTTTTTTTTATTTTTTGAAAGTCTAGTTTTCCAATGTAAGTATTGCTACTCCAGTTTTTTTTTTAACGTCAGTTTGCATGACAAACATTTCTCCATTCCCTCACTTTGAATCTGCAGGTATATTTAGATCTAAAAGGAGTCTCTTGTAGGCATCATATAAATGGGTTTTCTTTTTATGTTCATTCTGGCATCGTATGTTTTTGGATTGGATAATTTAGTCCATTGGCATTCTGAGTAATTACTGATATATACGTATTTGTTGCCATTTTATTACTTGTCATGTCATTATTTCTGGAGTTTTTCTTAGATCTTTCTTGTCTTTGTCACTTTTGGTTTCTTCTTTGTACTAAAGGAGTCCCTTCTGATATTTTTTGTAAGGAAGGTGTAGTGAAGTTAACTCTTGTAGTTTTTGTTTCTCTTTGAGAATCTGCAACTTTCTTATGATGCTCAATCATAACCTTGCTGGATAGAATATTCTTGGTTGCAGATTTTTCCCATTCAGAACTTTAATACATTACCCCACTCCATTGTGTCTTGCCAAGTTTCTGTTGAGAAATCTCCCGATAGCCTCATGAATTTTCCCTTATAATTTAAGGACTTATTTTGTCTTGCTGCTTTTAAGGTTTTCTCTTTATCATTATATTTTGAAAATTTAATTACAATACGTCTTGGTGTTGGCCTGTTTTTGTTGGTTTTCATGGGAGTTAGTTCTCTGTGCCTTCTGTATCTGGATGTCTGTTTCCTTCCCCAGATTAGGAAAGATTTTAGCTATTCTTTCATCAAATAAATTTTCTGCCTCCTTTCTCTCTCTTATTCTCCTGAGACTCCAATAGTATGAATATTATTAAATTTGGTGGAGTCAATGATATCCCTATGTCTATTCTCATGTTCCATAGTTCCTTCTTTCTCTTGTTCAGCTTCATTATTATCCATTATTTTATCTTCTAGGTCATTAATTCTTTCCTCAAATTCATCCAGCCTGCTGTTCATTGCATCAAGTCAGTTTCCATTGTCTTTTAATGCATTCTTATCACTGATTGATTCTTTTTCATCTTTTTTGTCTCTGCAGTAAAGCTTTCACTGATGTTTTCTATTTTTTTCTTAAGCCCAGTAAGGATCCTTATGATTTTTTGTTTAAGTTCTCCATCAGGCATGTTACTCATATATCGTTCATTTATATCTCTTGTGGTGGCCTTATCTTTTTCTTACACTTGGGATAAAGTCGTCCATCTTCACATTTTGTCTAAATCTCTGCCTTGTTCTATGTGTTATGAAAGCTTATGTCTCCTGTTCCTGAAAGTAATAGCCTTATGAAGAAGAAGAGGCCCCAGCCTCAGGGAGTGTATCCATGTGTTGCTGTGTGCCCTGTACTGTTGTGTTTTATACATTCTATACTCAGAATAATCTTCTGCAAATGGTTTCCTTGACTTCCTTGGGAAGAGCTGGGTCCCTGGCCTGAAAGTGGCAAGTTTTAAGTAGATGTGCTCTGGTCTGCTTATAAAATGACACTGGTCACCACTTCTACCAGAACTGAGATCATGCAGAACTTATTGGTTAGGAGACATGGTATAGGCAGGGATCTGTGCTGATTTTCTGGGGGAGGGGCCCAAAACACTGGAACTAAGGCAAGCTTGACTAAGAATGGCACTTCCAAGTTATGGGGGGGACAAGATGGCAACAGAGTAGTGGTCTTCATTTCATCTGGTCCCTCAAAAGTAACTAGATATCTATCAGACTATTCTGGCCATACATGAATTCAACCTGAGATGTAAGAATATTTATCTGGCTCTCCACAAGCAGAAAAATGACTATTTTTTTCAAGGCAGAAGGTGTGGAAATTTGAATCTTCAGAGAAAATATAAGAAGATACATGCATGAGGGATCCCCCATAAGTCAGCCATCAGAAAGTGATATAACACCAGAGCAAAAAATTGCGACCCTTGGAAATCTTATATAGTGCAAGGTATGCCCCTCTGAAAAGGGCACAGGAGAGGAATAGGGCAAAATTCTAGGTGGAACATTTTGGTCTTAGGATTCCAGGATACTCAGAAAGAATGGGGGAGCCTGAACTGATAGAGTGCCCAAGTAGTGGTGTGGGGAGACTTGTAATGCTCAGGGAGCCCAGAAGAACTCTCCACTCAAGTCACCATAAAACATAAGCCAAGCCTGTAGGAATACCACCCTCTGCCCAACTCCCTGAATAGGACTAGAAGGTGTTGGCTGTGTAAAATCCTAGGCAAGTTATAGAACTGCTTTTGCCCAGGACAGAGACAGCCCTCAGGATGGTGTGACTGACAAAAGGACACTAGTCATGTCACCTAGAAGAGTCTGTCACCATGACCAGAAAGCTGCAGGAAAGGGTGTATACATGAACCCATGGCCCCTAGCAGTTGAAGAGTTACAAAACACGGAGATGCTTGTGAGTCCCCATGACTCCCTTAGGAGAAGTGCAGCTGTTGTGAGCTGTGGGATTTGGCAATTTGGCATACAAAAAGCCCATGCTTATAACTAGAAACAGCTCTCAAGAAGGTGTGACCTGTGAAAAGACAGTGAGGGAGCACCCAGGGTGATCTGGGAGTTACGGAAGAGAGTGTATGGGTGAACCTATGGCCACTAGCAATTGTAAAGTCACAAAGCGCAGAGACACTCACAGGTCCCCATAACTCCCTCTGGGAGATGTGAAGCAGACACGAAGTACATGAGTCTGTGGAGTTTGGTAAGCATAGAGGTAGAGACTGTTTCACCTGGAGGAATTTTTGGGGGGGGCGGGGAACCAAGACATTGTGGCTCTGGGCCAGAGATTCCTGCATGGCCATATTTACTCTGACTCTCTAAAGAGAAGTGGAAAGCCACCAGGGAGCAAAAGCCACATAGCCAACCAACTCATTAAGCCCATCCCCTGACAAGGGGTGGGCAACTCCACCCAGGCAAAGATGCCTGAAAAGCCCAACAACAGACCTCTGCCAAGAAGACAGACTGAAAGAACATGGGTAATGACAAGCTTATTTCCCACAGGACTGTAGAACTCCAGCACAATGGGAAATAATGGAGGGATATCCAGGTATTCCCTCACAAACTCAATTATACTTCAACTTAAAATTTAACACTTCTTTTTTAGTTTCTTTTCTTATTCTATTTTTTTACCCTGTTCCATTTTAATTAGATTCTTATTTCCAAACCTATGTTTTTTAAACCTATGTTTTTAAGTCACTTCATAACTTCTATTTTTTCACATATATGTTTTATAGATTTACGCCCCATAGTAAACCATTTTCATTCTATTCAATTTATCTTGATATAAATGAATAAATAAATATATACATATTTACATGTATACATATATATACACATATATACATATACATACAAAGAATATATACATATATATTCTTTGCAATTTTAGGATATAGTGTCGTTTTTGTTTTTTATGTGTTTTTTTTTGTTTTTTTTCAATATTCCAAGATTCATTTTTTATGCATCACACCCAGTGCTCCATGCAATATGTGTCCTCCTTAATACCCACCACCCAGCTCACTCACCCCCATCCCTCCACCTCTACCTCCCCCCTCCCTTCCAAAATCCTCAGTTTGTTTCTCAGAGTCCCATATCTCATGGTTCATCTCTTTTCTGATTTTCCCCAATTCTCTTTTCCTTTCCTTTTCCTAATGTCCTCATTGTTATTCCTTATGCTCCACAAGTAAGTGAAACCATATGATAACCGACTCTCTCTACTTGACTTATTTCACTCAGCATAATCTCCTCCAGTCTTGTCCACTATTGGGTATTTACCCCAAATATACAGATGCAGTGAAAAGAAGGGCCATATGTACCCAAATGTTCATAGCATCAATGGTCTCAATTGCCAAACTGTGAAAAGAACCAAGATGCCCTTCCACATACAAATGGATAATGAAGATATGGTTCATATATACGATGGAATATTATGCCTCCATCAGAAAGGATGAAGACCCAACTTTTATATCAACATGGATGAGATATAACATCTTCTAACACAGAGAACAAAAATCAATCAGTAACAGGCAAGTCACCCGGCTTTGTCCACCCTGGGAGATTATATCTCTCCTAGCACTGCCTCCTTTTTATATATATCTTATTGTTTTGGATCATCTGAGTTTTGGCTGTGTATCTGTGTTTCAGTCACTTTGGATTTTTAATAAGGTGCATTTTGCTTGTGGTGTGGTTAATATTAATTATTTACTATTGTTTAATATTAAATATAACATAATATTAAACATTTAATATTTTGGACTCTGTTCATTCACTCAAAAGAATGACTAGGAGGAGGAATTCCCAACAAAGAAAAGAGAGAGAGAGAGAATGTCCTCTGCCACAGACCTGATGGATATGGATATAAGTAATATGTCAGAGATGGACTTTAGGGTAGCAGTTATGAAGTCAATAGCTGACTTGAAAGAACCATTAATGACAATATAGAATATATAAGAGCAGAAATAAGATCTAATCAGGCTGAACTCAAAAATGCTATGAGTGAGTTGTGTTCTAAACTGGATACTCTAACACCTAGGTAAATGATGTAGAAGAGTGAACCATTGATTGAGATAGGGAAAATAAGGATAAGCAGCTAGTAAAACTTGAAAATAGGTTTAGAGAGATCCAGTACACCATGAAACATTTCAGTGTCAGAATCACTGAGATCCCTGAAGGAATGGAGAAAGAAAGGACTATAAGGTACATTTGACAAATCCTAGCTGAGAAATTCCCTAATATGGGAAAATAAACAAGCATCTATGCCCATGAGGCAGAGAAGACCCCTCCCAAAACCAATAAAAATAGATCAACACCCCAACATGTGAAGCTTGCAAATCTTAAAGCCAAGGAAGCTATCCTGAGAGACCTAAGGGGAAGAGATTTCTTACATATTGAGGGTGGAATAATATCAAACCTATCCACAGAGAACTGGCAAGCCAGAAAGAGCTGGCAAGACATATTCAGGATACTAAATGAGAAGAACACAGAGCAAGAATACTTTATCCAGCAAGGCCAGCAATTTAAAATGGACAGAGAGATAAAGAGCTTCCAAGACTGTCAAGGTTTAAAAGAGTATGTGACCACCAAGCCATCCCTGCAAGAAATATTAAAGGGGAGTTTATAAAAGAAGAAATACCTTGAGTAATATAGACCAGACATTAACAGAGAAAATTTATAGAAACAGGGACTATACAGCAATATGATGGCACTAAATTCATCTCTTTCAATAGTTATTCTCAATGTGAAATGGCTAAATACTCCCATCATAAGACACAGGATTTCAGATTGGATGAAAAAGTAGGACCCATGCATATGGTGTATACAAAAGACTCATTTAGAACCTAAAAAAAAATTCCAGATTGAATGTGAGGGGAAGGAGAAAAATTTACCATGCCAATGGATTTAAAAAAAAATTAAAATTAAAATTTAAAAAATGGGATAACAAGTCTCATAAAAGACAAATTAGATTCTAAACCAAAGAATGCAGTAAGATATGTAGAGGGACACTATATCATAATTACTGTCTATCCAACAAGAGGATCTAACAATTGTAAATATCTGTGTCCCAGCGGCCAACTACATACATCGACTAATAACCAAAATAAAGAATAATACTGACAATAATACATTAATAGTAA
>CM052809.1:3090298-3106790 GCA_028533885.1 Nasua narica | reverse complement strand
TCAAGTGCTTTCTCTGCATCAATTGAGAGGAAAATGTGGTTCTCTCTTTTCCTATTGATTTGTTCAATCACATTAATTGATTTGTGAATGACGAAACAACCTTGCATCCCAGGGATAAATCCCACCTGGTCATGGAGTATAATCGTTTTAATGCACTGTTTGAACCTATTAGCTAGGGTCTTATTGAGAATCTTGTCATCCATATTCATCAGGGATATTGGTCTGAAAGTATCCTTTTTGATGCTTTCATGGCCTTGTTTGGGGATTACCGTAATGCTGGCTTCATGCATTCTGGAAGTTTTCCTTCTGTTTCTATTTTTTGAAACAGTTTCAGGAAAATAGATATTATTTCTTCCTTGAATGTTTGGTAAAATTCCCCAGAGAATCCATCATTTCCTGGTTCTTGTTTTTTGGGAGGTTTTTGATCACTGCTTCAATCTCGTTACTGGATATTGGTCTAATCAGGTTGTCAATTTCTTCCTCTTTCACTATTGGAAGTTTATAGGTTTCCAGGAATGCATTCATTTCTTGTAAGTTGCTTAACTTATGGCAAATATTTGTTGATAATAATTTCTGATTATTGCTTCTATTTCCTTGATGTTAAATGTGATCTCCCCCTTTCATTCATAATTTTATTAATTTTTTACTTTGGGTCCTTTCTTTTCTTTTGGATTAGCTTGATCCATGGTTTATTGATGTTATTTATTCTTTTTTCCACAAATATGTTTATTTAATTTTTTCAGTGTTACAAGATTAATTGTTCATACACCACACCCGGTGATCTATGCAATATGTGCCCTCATCAATACCCACCACTAGACTCGCCTAACCCCGCACCCTCTCCCCTCCAAAACCATCAGTTTGTTTCTGAGAGTCTGCAGTCTCTCCTGGTTCATTGCCCCCTCAGATTTTCCCCCATTCACCCTTCCCTTCGTTCACACAATGCTCTCCAAGTTTTTCCTTATGCTCCACATGTAGGTGAGACCCTAAGATAATTGACTCTCTCTGCTTGACTTATATCACCCTGCATAATCTCTTCTAGTCCTATCTATGTTGATAGAAAAGTTGGGTATTCATCCTTTGTGATACAGGCATTATATTCCATTGTATATATATGTACCATATCTTCTTTATCCATTCATCTGTTGAAGGGCATTTTGGTTCTTTCCACAGTTTGGCTATTGTGGCCATTGCTGCTATGAACATTGGGGTACATGTGACCCTTCTTTGTATTGCATCTGCTTCTTTTGGGTAAATACTGAGTAGTGCAATTGCCTGGTCATAGGGTAGTTGTAGATGTTATTGATTCTTTCAAGAAACAAATTCTAGTTTCATTAATGTGTTCTACTGTATCACTAGTTTCTAATTCACTGATCTCTGCTCTAATCTTGATTATTTCCCTTGTTGTGCATGTGGTTGGCTTAGTTTGCTGTTGATTTTCCATTTCTTCAGGTGTAAAGAGAGCTTGTGTATTTGGGATTTTTACAATTTTTTAAAATTAATTAATTTTATTTTATTTTTCCAATGTTCCATGATCCATTGTTCATGTACCACATCCAGTGCTCCAAGCAATACATGCCCTCAATTCCCACCACCATGCACAGCCAAACCCTCATCCTTTTCCCTCCCAAAAGCTTCATTTTGTTTCTCAGACTTCACGGTCTCTGTTGGTTCATCTCCCCCTCTGCTCTCCCTCTATTCAGCGTCTCTTTTCTTCTCCCAATGTTCTTTATGTTTTTCCTTATGCTCCAAATGTGAGACCATATGGTAATTGACTCTCTCTGCTTGACTTATTTCACTGAGCATAATCTCTTCTAGTCCCATCCATGTTGATACAAATTTGGCTATCCATCCATTCTGTTGGAAGCATAATATTCCATTATATGTATGGACCATATATTCTTTATCTTTTCATCTGTTGTAGGGCATCTTGACTGTTTCCACAGTTTGGAATATGGATTTTTTTTTTTTTTTAGTTGAGGCTTGAACGTTATATATTTCCCCCTTTGGACTGCCTTTGCCATATCTGATAGGTTTGGGACTGATGTGTCTTCACTCTTACTCTTTTCCATGAATTGTTTAAGTTCTTTGATTTCCTCGTTGATCCAAACATTCATGAGCAGGTTGGTCTTTAGCCTCCAAGTGTTTGATTTCTTTCCAAAGTTTTTCTTCTGGTTGAGTTCCCGTTTCAAAGCATTGTGGTCTGAGAATATGCAGGGTATAACCTCAATATTTTCATATCTGTTGATTCCTGATATGTGACCCAGTATGTGATATATTCTGGAGAAAGTTCCATCTTCACTAGAGAAGAATGAGAAATCTGTTGTTTTAGGGTGGAATGTTCTGTATATATCTACGAGGTCCTTCAGGTTCAATGTATCATTTTAAGCTCTTATTTTTTTAAATGATTTTCTGCTTAAATGATCGGTCTGTTACTAAAAGTGGCTTGTTAAGATCCCCTACAATTAATGTATTTATATAAATATGACTCTTTATTTTGAATAACAGTTGTCTTATGTAGTTGGCTGCTCCTATTTAATATTTACAATTGTTAGACCTTCTTGGTGCTTAGACACTCTAAGGAGGATGTAATGTCCTTCTATATCTCTGACTACAGTCCTTAAATTAAAATCTAATTTATCTGATATGAGAATCACTATCCCAACTTTCTTTTGAAGTTCAATGACATGAAAGATGGTTCTCCATCCCTTCGGTTTCAGTCTGGATGTATTGTTAGGTTCCAAATGTGTCTCTTGTAGACAGCCTATGGGCGGATATTATTGTTATATCCATCTGTTACCCTGTGCCATTTTATGGGAGCATTTAGTCCATTCATGTTGACAGTGATTATTGAAAGATAAGTTTTTATTGACATCATGTTGCCTGTGAAGTCCTTGTTTCTATAGATTGTCTCTGTAAGTTTCTGTTCAATGTCACCCTTGGGTTTTTTTCTTATTTTATAGAACCCCCCATTGATATTTCTTGGAGTGCCAGTTTGTTGGTCACATACTCTTTTAAACCTTGCCAGCCTTGGAAGCTCTTAATCTCTCCATCCATTTTTAATGTCAGCCTTGCTGGGTAAAGTATTCTTGGCTGCATGTTCTTCTCATTTAGTGCCCTGAATATGTCTTGCCAGCCCTTTCTGGCTTGTCAGGTTTCTATGGACAGGTCTGATGTTATTCAGATGTATCTACCTCTGCACATAAAGAATGTCTTCTCCCTAGCTGCCCTCAGGACGTCTTGTTTAAAATTATAACTCGTGAATTTTACAATCAAGTGTCTGGATGTCTTTCTAGTCTCCTTGATCGGGGGGGGGGTTATCCTTTCTGCCTCTAGGACACAAACACTTGTTCCATTCCCACATTGGGGAAATTTTCATCCAGAATTTGTTCAGCTATATCTTCTAGTCTTCTTTCTCCACCCTCTCAGAGATTGCAATAATTCTGATGTTGGAATGTTTTATGGTGTAATTTATTTTCCTAATTCTGTTCTAATGACTTCTAAGCTGTTTTTTTCTAGGCCTCCTCTTGATCTTTCTTCTCTGTTTGTCCTCTAGATCACTAATTCTATCTTCAGCCACATTTACCCTAGCTTTTAGAGATTTAGATTAGATTGGATCTCATTGATATCATTTTTAACATATGCCATATTGGGCCTCAGCTCCACCCTTAGAGATTCTATGTTGTCACTAATGTTTTTCTCGAATCTAGCCATTGCCTGAATAACTGTTACCCTGAATTCCCTTTCTGACTACTGTTTTTTATCCATATCCAATATTTCTGAGGGAGAGAGTGCAGTCTCTGGGTTTTTCCTCTGTTGGGTGTTTCTCCTCCTATTCATTCTGATGAGAAGTGGTTGAGGGATTTTATAGATGAATAGATCAACCACAATCCAGGCTGTGTGCACCCTTGAAAGTTTGGGAGCAATCAGAATTCACCACCCAAAAGAAAGAATAAAGAAGAAGAGAGAGAGAGAATGAGAAAAAACAAAGAAATCCTTGCCATAATGAGCCCCCAAAATAAGATTTATAGGATATATAAACAAAAACAAAGGAACATAAAGACTGACAAAAGTAAATGACAAGAAAATAATAAAAAAAAGAACCTAGACAGAATGAATCCCAAGAGTAAGATTTATATAATACCAGAACAAAAAGAAGTACACAGAAATAGTGACAGAAGAATAAGTTGGGAGTTTGGATATAATTACATGATGTGGGCAAGGAAGGTTATTCCAGATCTTCTTGGGTGTATGGTTGTATTAAGCCTCTAGTTGTAATGTTAAGTAGTTTAAAAAAATAAAAAAAAATCATAAAAAAATAAAAAGAACCAGAACCATGAGAATGAATAAAAAAAGAAGAAAAGAAAAAAAAAAAAACTTGCACTTATGAGATATACAGGTTTTAGGGCAGTAATGGGAGTTTAATATATTGTTTTCCCCTGATGTTGGGGTTTTACAGTTTTATAGGGACCCTGTGGTTATTGCCATCTTGCTTTTGGCTTGTCTTCTAGGTGAGGGGCTTGGCATGTTGTTTTCCAGTCAGTCTTGCTTGGATTGAGTCACCCTGCTGGCTCTCATGGGGCAGGGCTCTGTGGAAACTGTTTTTTCAGGCTTTTCCTCTCTGGAAGTTTTTGTTCTTTTGTGGCTTTTTGAGGCTTTTCAGAGGACCTGAGAAAAGAATCTGCACCCATACCTCTGCCTTAGAGAAAGACCTCAGTCTGCTCCTCTCTGGGTGACCCAGAATACACAGATTCCCTCTCTGCCAGCTGCTCACACCACAGCCTCCCACAGGCTGTGCACACTCCCAGCCACCATCCCAGTAGTCACCCGAGGTCCCCTCTCATCTCTGGACCTCCATACCTCTAAAACAGTGAACAATATTGGTCTGGGAAACTCAATTCTGGTGGCTGCCATTTCCCGGACTGCTTTCCTGGGTCCAGGCCCACACTGGGTGCACTCAGACCCCGGGGGTTGCACAGGCCTTGGAGGGATTCATGCCCAAGTTTGGGCCATGCTATCTCTTGTGTGGCTGGGAGCTCTCAGACCCCACAGTGGGAAACAGATGGCCCAAGGTCCTAGAGTCCTCTGGCTGGTGCTCAGACCACGCTCTTAGGCACTTATGGGAGTGCACCCAGCCTGAGTTGTGGTGCAATCAATAGAAAGCTGCAGGTTCAAGACCACAGACAGCACCCCCCACCATTCTCTCTTTGACATGGGTGGTTGCCTGTGGTGGTGTCCTTCCTGGGAACTTGAGCATAGCCCCATGCCTGTGACCACCTGATTCCACTAGTTGCCCCTTAAGATCGTTTGCTCTTTTTGAGTGTTTTTAACCAGACTTAGTTAATGCTGGTCCCCAACCACAGGGCACTTTCGTATTCCAGTATTACTTTCCTTGGGTGGCTTCTGGTGGCTCACTCTCCCTTCTGTTTGTCCTTTGAAATCTGTTGGAGTGTTCCACTCTGCTTTACATCTTCACTGCTGTTTTCTGCTCCCAGAGATCCAGAAGTGAATAATCTTACATCTTAGGCTGATTTCATGCATGTTCAGAGTGTTCTGGTAGATATTTGGCTCACTTTAGGCGACCAGTTGAAACAGGGTCTCCTACTCCTCCACCATCTTGCCCCCTAACTGTGATTATCATTATATCATTATACTTGATTTTATTAAAATAGTATTTCATTTTCATTGATTGATGTATGTTATACCATTCTTACATTGGAGGTATAAATTCAACTTGATCATAGAGTATGATCCTTTTAATTTGCTGTTGCATTTGGTTTGGTAGTATTTTTTTCAGGATTTTGCATTTATGTTCATCAGGAATATTGGACCGTAAAATCCTTTTCTTACAATATTTTTGTCCAGCTTTCATATTAGAGTAATGTTGACCTCATTGAATGAACTTGAAATGGGTCTTTCTCTTTAGATTTTTTAATGATTTTTAAATGATTAATGCTAATTTTCTTTTAAGTATTTGGTAAGGTTCACTAGTAAAGCCATTTCATCAGGAGATTTTTTTTTTTGGTCGGAAATATATATATATATATATATATATTTATATTTATATTGGAATATATATATATATTCCATTCTCTTTATTCATTATTGGACGATCCATGTTTTTATGTCTAGGTGGCTTGCATGTGCCTAAGATGTACAATTGTTCATAGAAGTATGATTCTTTATATTTCTGTGGTTTCATTTGTAATGTTTCTTATATAATTTTGTCTTCTTTCTTTTTTTTCCTTGGTTGTTTTAGCTAAAAGTTGATTAATTTTATTTATATTTTCAATACATAAGCTCTTAATTTTCTATTACTTTTCTATTCTTGATCTCATTTATTTCTGCCCTTTGTTATTCCCTTCCTTTTCCTAATTTTGTGTTTAGTTTTCTTTTTTCTCATTCCTTGAGGCATAACAATAAGTTGTTTATGTTATATATTTATTCCTAACATAGGCAATTATTACTATAAACTGTTTTTCTTAGAACTTCTTTTGTTATAGCCATTAGGCTTTGGCATATTTTGTTTCCAAATTTATTTGACTCTATCTTTCTCCTCTTCTCTGTCTCTGTCTCCCTTTTCAGTCTCTATGTCTATTTCTCTTTTTGTCATTCTCTCTGCCTGTCTCTCTTTCTTTGCCTTTTTTAAGGAACCTCCATACTCTTCTCCAGAGTAGCTTCACTATTTCAAATTCCCATCAACTGTGTAAGAGGGTTTACCTTTCTACACATCTACACATCCTTCCCAACATCTTGTTGTTTCCTGAGTTGTTAATTATAGCCATTCTGACAGGTATGATGTAATATCTCAATGTATTTTTTAAATTATATTATGTCAGTCACCATACAATTCAATATTAGTTTTTGATGTAGAATTCCAAGATTCATTATTTATGTATAACCCCCAGTGTCCCATGCGATACGTGCCCTCCTTAATACCCACCACCAAGCTTACTCATCCCCCTCTAAATGCTCAGTTTGTTTCTTGGAGTCCACAGTTTCTCATGGTCCATGTCCCCTTCCAATTTCCCCCCTCTCCACTTTTCCTTTCCTTCTCCTAATGTCTTCTATGTTATTCATTATGATCCACAAGTAAGTGAAACCATATGATAATTGACTTTCTCTTCTTGACCTATTTCACTCAACATAATCTCCAGTCCCATCCATTTTGGTGCAAAATTTGGGTATTCATCCTTTATGATGGTTGAGTTATATTCTATTGTATATATGGACTATATCTTCTTTATCCATTTGTCTGTTGAAGGGCCTCTCGGCTCTTTCCAAAGTTTGACTAATGTGGACATTGCTGCTATGAACACTGGGGTACATATGGTACATACAACCCTTCTTTTCACTATATCTGTATCTCTGGGTAAATGCCCAGGAGTGTAATTGTCATGTCATAGAATAGCTCTAGTTTTTAATTTTTTGATGAATCTTTACACTGTTTTCCAAAGTGGATACACCAACTTGCATTCCCACCAACAGTGGAAGAGAGTTCCCCTTCCTCTGTGTCCTCTCCAATATTTGTTCTTTCTTGCCTCATTAATTTTTGCCATTCTAACAGGTGTAGGGTAGTATCTCAATGTGGTTTTGATTTGAATTTCCCTGATGATGAGTGATGTGAGCATCTTTCCATGTGTCTGTTAGACATCTGTATGCATTCTTTGGGAAAATATGTATTCGTGTGTTCTACCCATTTCTTGCCTGGATTATTGTTTCCTGGATGTTCAGTTTGATAAGTTCTTTATAGATTGTTGTACTAGCCCTTTATCTGATAAAGCATTTGCAAGTATCTTCTCCTACTGAGTATGTTGCCTTTTAGTTTTGTTGACTGTTTCCTCCATGTGCAGAAGATTTTATCTTGGGATGCCTGGGTGGATCAGTGGGTTAAAGCCTCTGCCTTCAGCTCAGGTCATGCTCTCAGTGTCTTTTGATCAAAACCCGCATTGGGCTCTCTGCTCAGAAGGAAGTCTGCTTCCCCCTTTCTCTGCTTGCCTCTCTGCCTACTTGTGATCTCTTTCTTTCTGTCAAATAAAAAGATTTTATCTTAAAAAAAGATTTTATCTTTTTTAATCTTAAAAAAAAAGATTTTATCTCGATGAAGTCCCAATAATTCATGTTTGTTTTGTCTCCATTGCCTCCAAAGATGTGTCCAGTAAGACGTTGCTGTGGCTGAAGTCATAGAGGTTGCTGCCTATGTTTCCTCTAGGATTTTGATTGTTTTCTGTCTCATATTTATGTCTTTCATCTATTACTAATTTATTTTTTGCATCTTATAAGAAAGTGGTCCAGTTTCATTCTTCTGCATGTTCCTGTCCACTTTTCCTAACACCATTTGTTAATGAGACTCCCTTTTTTTGCACTGGATATTCTTTCCAACTTTATTGAAGATTAGTGACCATATATTGTGGTTCCATTACTGGATTTTCTATCCTACTTCACTGATCTTTCTGTCTGTTTATGCCTATACCATTCTGTCTTGATCACTACATCAGTGTAATACAGCTTCAATTCCAGAATTGTGATACTTCCAGGTCTGTTTTTCTTTTTCAAGATTACTTTGGCTATTTGGGGACTTTTGTGTATCCATATGAATTTTAGTATTCTCTGTACGAGCTCTGTGGAAAATGTTGGTAGTATTTTGATAGGGATTATATTAAATATGTAAATTGCTTTATTTAATATAGAAATTTTAATATAGAAATTTTAATATAGAAATTTTAATATAGAAATTTTAACAATATTTGTGCTTCTAATCCATAAGCATGGATTGTTTTGTTTTGTTTTGTTTTCCATTTCTTTTGTCCTAAGTTTCCTTCATCAGTATTTTATAGTTTTCAGGGTGCAATTCTTTTACTTCTTTGGTTAGGTTTATTCTTAAGTGTCATGGATTCTGGTGCAACTGTAAATGGGATCATTTCCTTGATTTATCATTCTGCTGCATCATTATTTGTGTAGAGAAATGTAAGAGATTTCTATAAATTGTTGTTTTTTTTTTATCCTGCCACTTTACTGAACTCATTTAGCAGTTCTAGCAATTCTTTGGTGGAGTCTTGGGTTTTCTACATAAAGAACCATGTCTTCTTTGAAGAATCAAAGTTTGACTTTGTCCTAGCTGATGTGGATGACTTTACCTTTAATTTTTCTTTACTGATTGCTGAGCCTAGGACTTCCAATATTATGTTAAATAACAGTGGTGAGAGTGGACATCCCTGTCTTGTACCTTACTGTGAAGGAAAGCTCTCAGTTTTTCCCCCACTGAGGATGATATTAGCTGTGCGACTTTTATATATGACCTTTATGATGTAATGTTCCTTCTATCACTACTTTGTTGAAGGTTTTTTTTTTTTCAAAAATGGATGTTATATTTTGTTAAATGTTTTTTTCTACATCTATTGAGAAAATTGCATGGGTATTTCCCTTTATTTTATTAATGTTGTGTGTCATAATGATTAACCTGTGACTATTGTACCACTCTTCCAGCCCAGGAGTAAATTTCTCTTGACCAGGGTGAATAATTTAAATTACCTTAATGTACTGTTAGATACAATTTGCTAGTACTTTGTTGAGGATTTCTCCATCCTCATTCATCAGGAATATTAGCCTGTAATTCTCTTTTTCAGTGGGGTCTTTGTCTGGTTTTGGGATAAAGGTATTACTTGCCTCATAGAATGAGTTTGGAATTTTTATCCCTAAATCTGGTGCAGTATGAGTGAACTTCCGTAGTATTTGTCTTTCTCTGACTAACTTATTTTTCTTTTTTTAATTTTATTTGTTCAGTGTTCCAAGATTCATTGTTCATGAACCACACCCATTGCTCCATGCAATACATGCCCTCCTCAACACCCACAACTAGGCTCTCACAACCCACCACCCCATACCCCCTCCAAAACTGACTTATTTTTCTTAACATAATATTTATAACTTCATCCAGATTGTTACAAATGTCAAGATTTAATTCTTTCATTTTGGCTGAGTAATCTTTTATTGTATATACATATACCATATCTTTATCTATTAATCAATGGATGGACACTCTGGCTCTTTCCATAATTGTCTATTGTAGATAATGCTATCATAATCACCATGGTGCATATCTCTTTTAGTTAATATTTTTGTATTCTTTTTGTAAATAACTTGTAATGCAAATGCTGGATGATATGGTAGTTTGTTTTGTTTTGTTTTGTTTTACTCTTTGGTGAACCTTCATATTGTTTTACAGAATGGCAGCATCAGTTTGTACTCCTACCAAAAGTGTAAGAGGGTTCCCTTTTCTCCATATGCTCAACAACACCAGTTGTTTCTTCTGTTGTTGATTTTAGCCATTCTGACAAGAATGAGGTGTTATCTTATTGTAGTTTTTTATTTATATTTCCCTGATGATGAGTGATGTTAACCATCTTTTCATATGCCTGTTGGCCTTCTGGAAGTCTTTGGATAAATGTCTATGCATGCCTTCTGCCCATTCTTTATTGAATTATTCATTTTTTGGGTGTTGGTTTTATAAGTTCTTTGTATATTTTGGATAATGGCTCTTGGTCAGATTTGAAATTTGAAAATACGTTCTTCCTCTCTATAAGTTGCCCTTTAGTTTTTTTGGTGGTTTCCTTCACTGTATGGTAGCTTTTTATTTTGATGAAATATCAATTAATATCCACATATTTGTAAAATTCCCAATTTTCTCTTTATTTTTTATCCTATAGATCTGGAACAAGATAAGATTATTGTCTTCCATCTTTTTGCAACATTGTACTGAATATTATACCTAGTGAAATCAGGCAAGAAAAAACAAAAACAAAACACAGGAAATGAAGAAGGTAAGAAGTTATTGATAGACAAATTATGTCCAGAAAAATCTTAAGGACTTTACACAAAAAGCAACTAAGGGTTTTTGTTGTGTCAAAAATTATTCATAATAAAATTAGAATATTTTGTAGTAGTAGAACAACAGCAACAACAACAAAGATGGTATCAGAAAGTAAAAAAAAAGTTTCATTTATATTATATTATGTGTTTATTTGTATCTATACTATGAATATATAATTATGCATTTTCTATTAGATAAGGATACTATTACTGGACCAGATTTGGAAAATAGACTCGACTTTATCCCAACAATGAAAAAGCTCTTGTTGATTTTCATTATGATGTTGGCCCCAAGAGGAGACATGACACTTACATGCTAATTAGGAGGTCTCTGACATTATTTAACAACTGCTAAAGATGGTAGGAAATACTAATTTTGGAGGAGTTTCTATCCTGCTATCTCTATTCATTAGTGAAAACCTGAAAGAAAGTTATCTCACTGGATGCTGGCTTAAATCCAAGGATAGAGTAAAGGAAAAATCAATAGGACATTTGGTGGCTCAAGGACCTAAACAAAAACCATATTACTATAAATCCCAAAGTCAGGAGTAATATGTCTCTTAGTGATTCTCACTATTGCAACCTAACTGAAATTATTAGACTCAATTTAAAGATTAGTGAATGCAGACCTAAATGTAAACTGTTACAGGCTTTAGAAGCAAATGAAATGTATTAGAATTCAATTAGAATTATAATTCAATTCAATTCAATGTATTAGAATTCAATGGTCACAAACATATAATGAATAATTAAAGGGATGCTGCTTGGCTTATTCTAATGAGTTCCAGTGAGATCTCATCCTGTATCTCAGTGGAAAAAGTACAGTAGTGTCATCTCTCAAATCAGAGATGGGATATGAGTTCAAGAATTTAGAATTCGGGGAATGAAATTTAGGCATATTTGAAAGTCTGATCTCCTGGGAGAATCCCATGTACTTTATTTTTTTTTCCCCAAATTTATTTTAATTTTTCAGTGTTACAAGATTGATTGTTCATGCACCACACCCAGTGCTCCATGCAGTACGTGCCCCTCTCGATACCCACCACCAGGTACTTTATAAAGGTCCATTTGAAACTGTGTTAAGAGCCTTGCCCCTTACTAGAGAAAGAGTTGCCAGAGGCATAGGACGTTAAGGACATTCTTCTTCCTCTTAGAACTTGGAGACAGCGCAAAGAAAACACATACTGGTATGTACATGTCAGAGAAGCTCAATCAAAATCATTGTGAGTTTGATGGGATGGGGGTACATGAAACAAGAACCTAGAATCATATGGGAAAGTTATTTGCAGGTTTCCGGCTCTTCTTATGCCTTGAGAATGTGACTTTGTTTTTACAAACAGTGTAAAAAGAAATCCCAAAATATTTTATTTTATTTTTTACTTATTTCTCTACTAAAATTACTTTGAGAAAATATTAAAAAAATAAAATTACTTTAAGACTCTTCTCATCAGTCTTTTTCTAATAACACTATTCATATTTTAAAGTATTTATTCAAATTCCAGTTAGTTAACATGCAGTGTAATATGTATAATTATATATATAAAGTTTAGTATATATTCATATGTATACATGTATTATACACATACACTATATAATACACAATATATTATATATGAATGTATTATACACAGAGTGTATATAAATCACAGTGTAATATTAGTTAGTGGTACAACATAGCAATTTAACATTTGAATAAAATACCTGGTGCTCATCACAAGTGCATTCCTTAATACCTATCACCAATTTCATTCTCCCACCTGCCACCCTAATGGTAAATCTATTTGTTCTATATAGTTTAGAGTCTCCCTATATATTTTTCCTTGGCTCATTTGTTTGGTTTCTTAAATTCATCACAGGAATGAAGTCATATGGTATTTGTCTTTCTTTGATTGGCTAATTTTCCCTAGCATTATCTTCTCTAGATTATCCATGTTATACATGACAAAATTTTATTCTCTTTTATACCTGAATGATATTCCATCGTGTGTGTGTGTATTCCACTCAACTTTTAATAAAAAATAAAATTTCTAATACCTTTTATTCCTATGAGATGTTCTATTCTCTGTCATTTATTCAATTTTACATTATTAAATAATTATCATTCAAAACAAAATATATCAAATTTAAAAAAACTTATTTTTATTTATTTATTTTTCCCTAATATGTATATTTATTTTTTTCTGTGTTACAAGAATGATTGTTGATGCAAAATACCCAGTGCTCCATGCAACACGTGCCCTTCTCAATACCCACCACCAGGCTCACCCAACCCCCTCTGATATCCCCCCATTCACCCTTCCTTTCTTTCTCACAATCCCCTCTATGATTTTTTTATACTCCACACATAAGTGAGACCATAAGATAATTGACTCTCTCCACTTGACTTATTTCACTCAGCATAATCTCTTCTAGTCCCATAATGTTGATGAATATATCCAACAAAAGTTGGATATTAATCCTTCCTGATGGAGGCATAATGTTCCATGGTACAGATGTACCACATCTTCCTTATCCACTCATCTGTTGAAGGGCATTTTGGTTCTTTCTACAGTTTGGCGACTGTGGCCTTTGCTGCTATGAACATTGGGGTACATGGGGCCCTTCTTTGTACTGCATCAGCTTCCTTGGGGTAAATACCCAGTAGTGCAACTGCAGGGTCACAGGGTAGCTCTATTTTTAATTTCTTGAGGAATCTCCGCACTGTTATCCAAAGTGGCTGTACCAACTTGCATTCCCACCAAGAGAGGAGTGGGGTTCCCCTTTCTCCACATCCTCTCTAGCATTTGTTGTTTGATGTCTTGATGATTTTGGCCATTCTAACTGGTGTAAGGTGGGACCTAAGTGTGGTTTCGATTTGAAACTCCCGGATGGCTAAAGATGATGAGCATTTTTTCAAGTGTCTGTTAGCCATATGTATGTCTTCTTTAGAGAAGTGTCTGTTCACGTCTTCTCCCCATTTTTTGATGTGATTGTTTTGTTAGGGTTGAGTTTGAGGACTTCTTTATAGAACTTAGATAACAGACCTTTGTCTGTAGTGTCATTTGTAAATATCTTCTCCCATTCTGTGGGCTGTCTGTTTGTATTCTTGACTGTTTCCTTTGCGGTGCAAAAGATTTTTTTTCTTGATGAATCCCAAAATTTTACTTTTGCTTTTGTTTCCTTTACATTTGGAGACATGTCCTGAAAGAAGTTGCTGTGGCTAATGTCAAAGAGGTTACTGCCTATGTTCTTCTATAGGGTTTGGATAGATTCCTGACTCACGTTGAGGTCTTTTTATCAACTTCGCGTTTATCCATTATATGGTGTAAGAGAATGGTCAAGTTTCATTCTTCTACATATAGCTATCCAGTTTTCCCAGCACCATTTATTGAAAAGACTGTCTTTTTTTCCACTGGATATTTTTGCCTGTTTTGCCAGAGATTATTTGACCATAGAGTTGTGGGTCCATATCTGGGATCTCTATTCTGTTCCACGGGTCTATGTGTCTGTTTTTGTGCCAGTACCATGCTGTCTTGGTGATCACAGCTTTGTAGGAAAGTTTGAAATCAGGCAATGTGGTGCCCCCAATTGTTTTTTTTTTTTTTCTTTTTCAATATTGCCTTAGCATTCAGCGTCTTTTCTGATTCCATACAAGTATTAGGATTGTTTGTTCCAGCTCTTTAAAAAAACTGGTCGAATTTTGATTGGGATGACATTGAAAGTACAGATTACTCTCGGCAGTATAGACATTTTAACAATGTTTACCCTTCCTATCCATGACCATGGAATGCTTTTCTACCTTTTTTTTGTCTTCTTCAATTTCTTTCATAACCGTTCTGTAGTTCCTCATATACAGATCCTTTACCACTTTGGTTAGGTTTATTCCCATGTATCTTATGTTTCTTGGTGCCACAGTAAATGGAGTTGATTCTCAAATTTCCCTTTCCATATTTTCGTAGTTAGTGTATAGGAAAGCCACTGATTTCCCTGTATTGATTTGCAATCCTGACACATTACTGAATTGCTGTATGAGTTCTAGTAGTTTGAGGGTGGAGTCTTTTGGGTTTTCCATGTAAAGTATCATGGCATCTGCAAAGAGAGAGAGAGTTTGACTTCTTCATTGCCAGTTTGAACACTTTTATTTCTTTTTGTTCTCTGATTGTTATCGCTAGGACTTCTAGTATTATGTTGAATATGAGTAGTGAGAGTGGGCATCCCTGACATGTTCCTGATCTCAAAGGGAAGGCTGTCAAATTTTCCTCATTGAGAATGATACTTGCTGTGGGCTTTCCATAGATAGACTTCATGATGTTGAGGAGTGTTCCTTCTATCCCTATACATTGAAGAGTTTTAATCAGGAATGGATACTGGGTTTTGTCAAATGCTTTTTCTGCAAAAATTGAGAGGACCACGTAGTTCTTCTCACTTCTCTTGTTGATTTGTTCTACCGCATGGATTGATTTGCAAATGTTGAACCACCCTTGCATCCCAGGGAGAAATCCCACCTGGTCATGGTTAATAATCTTTTTAATGTGCTGATGGATGCTATTTGCTAGGATCTTCTTGAGAATCTTGGCATCCATATTCATCAGGGACATTGGTCTGAAATTCTTCTTTTTGATGGGGTCTTTGCCTGGTTTGGGGATAGGGTAATGCTGGCTTCATAGAAAGAATCTGGAAGTTTTCTTTCTGTTTCTATTTTTTGAAACATTTTCAGGAGAATAGGTATTATTTCTTTCTTGAATATTTAGCAGAATCCCCCAGGGAATTCGTCGGGTCCTGGACTCTTGTTTTTTGGGAAATTTTTGGTCACTGCTTCAATCTCATTACTAGATATTGGTCTATTCAGGTTGTCCATTTCTTCCTTTTTGAATCTTGGAAGATTATGGGTTTCCAGAAATGCCTCCATTTCTTCTAGGTTGTTTAACTTATTGGCATATAGCTGTTGATAATAATTTTTGCTGATTGTTTCTATTTCCTTTGGATTGGTTGTGATATCTCCCCTTTCATTCATAATTTTATTAATTAGGGTCCTCTCTCTTTTCTTCTGCATTATTATGACCAGTGGCTTACCAATGTTATTGATTCTTTCAAAAATCCAACTTCTGGATTAATTGATTCATTCTACTGTTTCTTTAGTTTCTAACTCGTTGATCTCTGCTCTAATCTTGATTATTTCCCTTCTTGTGCGATGGTTGGCTTGATTTGTTGTTGATTTTCCAGTTCTTTAAGGTGTAAAGAGAGCTGGTGTATTTGGGATTTTTCAATTTTTTGAGCGAGGCTTGGATGGTCATGTATTTCCCCCTTAGGACCACCTTTCCCATTTCCCATAGGTTTTGATCTATGTGTCTTCATTCTCATTGGTCTCCATGAATTGTTTAAGGTCATCTTTGATTTGGTGGTTGATCCCAGCATTCTTGAGCTTGTTGGTCTTTAGCCTGCAAGTTTTTTAATTCCTTCCTAAACTTTTCTTGTGGTTGAGTTTCAGTTTTAATGTATTGTGGTCTGAGAGAATGCAGGGAATATTCTCAATCTTTTGGTATCAGTTGAGACTTCATTTGTGGCCCAGTATGTGGTCTATTCTGGAGAACTTCCATGTGCGCTTAAGAAGAATGAGTATTCTGTAGTTTTAGCGTGGAATGTT
>CM052809.1:3074369-3089798 GCA_028533885.1 Nasua narica | reverse complement strand
TGTATATATGTATGAGGTCCATGTGGTCCAATGTGTCATTCAAAGCTCTTGCTTTTATTTATTTTCTATTTAGATGATCTGTCAGTTACTGAGAATGGCATTTTAAGATCTCTTACTATGAATGTATTCATATCAATATGACTCTTTCTTTTGATTAACAGTAGGCTTATGTAGTTTGCTGATCCTATATTGGGGGCATAAATATTAACAATTGTTAGATCTTCTTGGAGGATAGGCTCTTTAAGAATGATGTAGTGTCCTTCTGTATCTCTGACTACAATCTTTAGCTTAAAATCTAATTTATCTGATATGAGAATCACTACTCCAGCTTTCTTCTGAGGTCCGTTGACATGAAAGATGGTTCTCCATCCTTTCACTTTCAGTCTGTATGTACCTTTTGACTCCAAATGTGCCACTTTTAGGCAGTATATGGATGGGTCCTGTCGTTTTATCCATTCTGCCACCCTATGCTGTTTTATGGAAGCATTTAGGCCATTCACGTTGAGAGTGATTATTGAAAGATATGTGTTTATTGAGATCATGTTTCCTGTGAAGTCCTTGTTTATATAGATGGCAAATTTCTGTACTAATTCACTCATGTGTTCTTTCTAATTTATAGAACCACCTTTAATATTTCCTGGACTACCAGCTTGGTTGTCACATAGTCTTTTAATCCTTGCTGGTCTTGGAAGCTCTTTATCTCTCCATCCATTTTGAATTTCAGCCTTGCTGGATAAAATATTCTTGGCTGCATGTTCTTCTCATTTAGTGCCCTGAATATATCATGCCGGCCTTTTCTGGCTTTCCAGGTTTCTGTGGACAGGTCTGACGTTATTCTGATGGGCTTTATTCCATAAGGAATCTCTTCCTCCTAGCTGCACTCAGTACTTCCTGTCTAAAATTATAATTTGCACATTTTAAGATTATGTGTCTGGGTGTTTTTCTAGACTCATTGATCCTGGCAGGTGTTCTTTCTGCTTCTAGGACATGAACACTTGTTCTATTACCGAGATTGGGGAGATTTTCATTGAGAATCTGGTCAACTATATTTTCTGGTCTTCTGTCCTTCTCTACCCCCTCTGGGATGGCATTGATTCTGATGTTGCAACGTTTCATGGCATCATTTATTTCCCTAAGTCTGTTGTCATGATTCCTGAGCAGTTTGTTCCAGCTTTACTCCTGACCTTCCTTCTCAACCATTTTATCCTCTAGATCACTAATTCTATCCTCTGTCTCCACAACTCTAGCTGTTAGACTATTTAGATTGGATTAGATCTCATTAATAGCACTTCTTACACCTGCTATTCTGGATCTCATTTCTGCCTTTAGAGATTCTATAATGTTTTTCTCCATCCTAGCCATTGTCTGGATAATTGTCACCCTGAATTCCCTTTCTGACATACTGTTTATGCCCATGTCCAATAGTTCTGAGGGAGAGGGTGTAGTCTCTGGGTTTTTCTTCTGTTGGGTGTTCCTCCTCCTAGTCATTTTGATGAGAAGTGGATGAGAGGACATATATCTGTGTATGTTGTCCACAATCGAGGTAAGGTGCACCCTGCAGGGTTTTTGAGCATTTAGGATTCGCCACCAAATAGAATGAATAAGAATAAAAAAAAGATAGAGATAATGAGAAACGGAGGAAATCCCAGCCAGAATGGGCCCCCAAAATAAGATTTATAATGTATGTAAACGAACAAGAACAAACATATAGACCAACACAAGTAAGTGTCAATAAATAAAATGAACCCCAAGAATGAACCCCAAGAATAAGATTTATATAACGCCAGAACAAAAGCAAATAGGTAGAAACACTGACAAAAGGATAAGATGGGCGGGTGGTTATAACACCTCAAGGCGAGGAATGTTATTTCAGGTCTTCCTGGATTTATTGTTGTATTAAGCCTCTGGTTGTAATGTTAAGTAGTTAAAAAAAAAAGAAACAAGAAATGTGAAAGTAAGTGAAGAATGAGAGAGAGAGAGAGAATAAGGAAAAAAAAAAAAAACAAACTTGTATCTATGCAATATGCAGTTTTGAGGGTATTACCAGGAGCTTAATATATTGATTTTCCCTGGTGTTGGGGGTTTAAAATTTTATGGGGACCCTGTGTTTATAGTCCTTTTGTTTTTTGTATGGTCCTCTGGGGGTGGAACCTGCCACATTGTTTTCCAGTCAGTCTTGCTTGGGTTGGGTCATCCTACCCCCCAGTCAAGGGGCTGACCTCTGTGGAAACCGGTTTCTCAGTCTTTAGACCTCTGAAAGTTTTTGCCCTTTTGTAGCTTTTCACCTTTTTCGAGTCCAAGCAGGGAATCTACACATAGCCTGTCCGAGGTGGCTTTTGACTGCAGCCACCTTTCTGGGGCTCCACAACTGTGGACACTGGAGATAGGCCGCCTGCCAGCGTTCACTCCGGTGTTAGCCAGGATGCCCCAGCACAAGTGGTGGGCCGCGAATATTGCAACTGCCACTGTCTTTCTGCAGCTCCACAATTTGGGACCAGGTAGATAGGCCACCTTCCCGCATTCTCTCCAGGGCACACTGGGATCCCTCAAATCTCAGAGCCGTGAATGTCGCAGTTGTGGGTGCACACAGAGAAAAGCTACCCCTCCTGGACCACAGCAGACTCTCTAAAGTCACTTGCAGGTACGTGCCCAGCCGACAGTATTTACAGAGAGAGAAAAACTGCAGGTTCAGGGATCACAGACTGGATCACCCCACCAGTCTCACTTTGGGGCGCACCTTCTTGGAAGTGTGGACACAGGCCAGTGCCTGCGACCACCCCCTTCCACTAGTTGCTCCTCAGAATGTTTTAGTCTTTTTAAGTGTTTTTAAAGGACTCAAGTTAATACTCGTCCCCTGCCTCTGGACACTTTTCTTTGGGGTATTACTGTCCTTGGATCACTTCTGGTGGCTCCCTCCCCCTTTTGTTTATCCTCTGATATCAGTTCCAGTGTTCCCATTTTGCTTTTACATCTCCACTGCTGTTTTCTACTCTCAGAAAGATCCAGGAGTAAGAAATCTTGCTCCTCAGGGTGATTTCATGGATGTTCAACATGTTCTGATAGATATCCTGCTCACTTTTGGGGACAGGTTGCAGCAGGATCTCCTACTTCTCTGCCATCTTGTCACCCTCCTTCAAAAAACCTTATTTTTATAAGTGGTATTCTTAGACAAGGAATGATAGAAATATATGTTTTTTCCTTAGATATGTTAAAGTATTTTATATTGGGGCAAATGAGTGGCTCAATTGGTTGAGTGTATGACTCCTGATTTCACCTCAGGTTATGATTTCAGGGTCCTGGATCAAGCCTTGAATCAGATTCCATGCTCAGTGGAGACTCTTCTGAATATTCTCTCTCTTTCCCACTCTGTCCCTCCCCTACTTATGCTCTCTTTCTCTAAAATAAACAAATAAATAAATATTTAACAAATAAATTTAAAATTTATCTGATATTTATATGCATATATTTTCCCAAAAAATGTTTATTTTATTTTTTCAGTGTAACAAGATTGATTGTTCATGCACCACACCAAGTGCTCCATGCAGTACATGCCCTCCTTAATACCCACCACCAGGTTCACCCAACCCCACCCCAAAAAACCCTGATTTTGTTGCTCAGTGTCCACAGTCTCTCATGGTTCATTGCCCCCTCTGATTCCCTCTATTCACCCTTCCCTTCCTTCTCACAATGCCCTCAATGATTTTCTTTATACTCCACACATAAGTGAGACCACTAGATAATTGACTCTCCCCGCTTGACTTATTTCACTCCGCATAATCTCTTCTAGTCCTGTCCATGTTGATACAAAAGTTGGATATTCATCCTTTCTGATGGAGGCATAATATTCCATTGTATAGATGTACCACATCTTCCTTATCCATTCATCTGTTGAAGGGCATTTTGGTTCTTTCCACAGTTCAGTGATTGTGGCCATTTCTGCTATAAACATTGGGGAACATGTGGCCCTTCTTTGTACTGCATCTACTTCTTTGGGCTAAATACTGAATAGTGCAATTGCAGTGTCATAGGGTAGCTCTACTTTTAATTTCTCGACGAATCTCCATACCTTTTATTTCTTTCTGTTGTCTGATTGCTGTCGCTAGGTCTTCTATTACTATTTTGAACAAGAGTAGTGAGAGTGGGCATCCTTGTTATGTTCCTGATCACAGAGAAGTATGTCAGCTTGTCCCCATTGAGAATGATAGTTGGTGTGGACTTCTTATTAATAAATTTTATGATATTGAGGAATGTTCCCTTTATCTGTAATCTTTGCAGAGTTTTAATCAAGAATGGACGCTGAATTTTGTCAAATGCTTTTCAGCATCAATTGATAGGACAATGCGGTTCTTGTCTCTTCTCTTATTGATTTGTTCTATCACATTGATTGATTTGTAAATGATGAACCACCATTGCATTCCAGGGATAAATCCCACCTGGTCATGATGAATAATCTTTTTAATGCGCTATTGGATCCTATTAGCTAGGATCATGTTGAGAATCTTGGCATCCATATTCAACAGCGATATTGGTCTGAAATTCTCCTTTTGGATGGGGTCTTTGCCTGGGTTGGGGATCAGGGTAATTCTGGCTTCATAGAAAGAGTCTGGAAGTTTTCTTTCTGTTTCTATTTTTTGAAACAGTTTCAGGAGAATAGGTATTATTTCTTCCTTGAATGTTTGGTAGAATTCCCCAGGGAATCCGTCAGGCCCAGGACTATTGTTTTTTGGGAGGTTTTTGATCACTTCTTCAATCTCATTACTAGATACAGGTCTATTCAGGTTGTCAATTTCTTCCCTTTCCAGTTTGGAAGTTTATACATTTTCAGGAATGCATCCTTTTCTTTTAGGTTGTTTATCTTATTAGCATATATCTGTTTATTATAATTTTGATAATAATTTATGTTTTTTGGTATTAGTCTTAATCTCTCCCCTTTCATTCATACTTTTATTAATTTGATTCCTCTCTCTCTCTCTCTGCCTATCTCTCTCTCTTTTATTAGTTTGGCCAGTGTTTTATCAAAAGTATTGATTCTTTCAAAATCCAACTTCTGGTTTCATTGATTCATTCTACTCTTTCTCTAGTTTCTAACTCATTGACCTGCTCTAATCTTGTTATTTCCTTTCTTTCGTGTGGGGTTGGCTTAATTTGCTGTTAATTTTCCAGTTCTTTAAGTTTTAAAAAGAACTGATGTATTTGGGATTTTTCAATTTTTTTGAGTGAGGCTCGATTTACTATGTATTTCCCCTTAGGAACAACTTTGCTGTGTCCCATAGGTTTTGGACAAATGTGTCTTCATTCTGATGATTTCCATGAATTCTTTAAGTTCTTTTTTGAGGTCCTGGTTGATACAAACATTTTTGAGCAGATTGGTTTTAAGCATCCAAGTTTTTGAATTCCCTCCAAAGTTTTCTAGTGATTGAGTTCCAGTTTTAAAGCATTGTGGTCTGAAAAATGCAAGGAATCATCTCAATCTTTTGGTATCAGTTGAGGTCTGATTTGTGTCCCAGTATGTGGTCTATTCTGGAGAAAGTTCAATGATTACTCGAGAAGAATGTGGATTCTGTTGTTATAGGGTGGTATGTTCTGTATATTGCTATGAGGTCCATTTGGTCCAATGTATCATTCAAAGCTCTTGTTTCTTTATTGATTTTCTGTTTGGATGATCTGTCTGTTCCTGAACTTGGCCTCTTTTTTTTCAATTAATTAATTTTTATTTTTTCAGTGTTCCAAGATTCATTGTTCATACACCACACCCAGTGCTCCATGGAACGTGTGCCTTCCTCAATACCCACCACCAGGCTCACCCAACCCTCCAACCCCTTCCCCTCCAAAATACTCAGTTTGTTGCTCAGCATCCACAAACTCTCTTGCTTCCACCTCCCCTCCAATTTACCCCAATTCACCCTTCCTTTCCTTCTCACAATATCTTCCATGGTTTCCTTATGCTCCACACATAAGTTAAACCATATGATAATTGTCTCTCTCTGCTTGACTTATTTCACTCCACATAATCTCTTCCAGTCCCATCCATGTTGATACAAAAGTTGGGTATTCATCCTTTCAGATGGAGGCATAATATTCCATTGTATATATGGATCATATCACATATAACGATGCATCAGTTGAATGGCATCTTGGCTCTTTCAACAGTTTGGTGATTATGGCTATTGCTGCTATGAACATTGGAGTCCATGTAGCCCTTCTTTATACTGCATCTGGTTCTTGGTGGTAAATACCCAGTAGTGCAATTGCAGAGACACAGGGTAGTTTTATATTTAATTTTGAGGAATCTCCACACTGTTTTGCAATGAGATTGTACCAACTTGAATTGCCACCAAGAGTGGAAGAGGGTTCCCCTTTCTCCACATCCTCTCCAACACTTGTTGTTTACTGTCTCTATGATTTTTACCATTGTAACTGTGTAAGGTTGCATCTCACTGTGGTTTTTCTCTGAGTCTCCCTGATGGCTAATGATGACGAATGTCATTCATGTGTCTGTTAGCCATTTGCATGTCTTCTATTGAGATGTGTCTGCTCATGTCTTTTGCCCACTTTTTGATTTTATTGGTTTTTTGGGTGCTGACTTTGAGAAGTTCTTTTTTTTTTTTTTGAGAAGTTCTTTATAGAAGTCAAATTCTCTCTCTTTCCAGGTGACCTGATACTTCATATCAAAAACTCAAAAGACTCCACGGTCTAATTACTAGAATTCATGCAGCAATTCAGTAACGTGGCAAGATACAAAATCAATGCAAAGAAGTCAGTTGTTTTCTTTTACAGTAACGTTGATAGTGTAGTAATGAAAATTAAAGAACCGATTTCATTTACAATAGCTCCAAAACCCATAAGTCCCCTTGGAAAAAATCGAGCCAAAAGGATAATGGATCTATACTCAAGGAACTACAGAACATCCATAAAAGATATTGAAAAAGACACAAAGGGATAGAAAAACATTCCATGCTCATGGATCAGAAGAATAAACATTGTTAAAATAGCTATGTTTCCCAGAGAAATCCATACCTTCAACACCATCCCAATCAAATACCATCAGCATTTTTCAAAGTGCTGGAACAAAGAAGCCTAAAATTTGTATCAAACCAGAAAAGACCTCCAATTGCTAAGGAAATGTTGAAAAAGAAAAACAAAGCAGGGGGCTTCACATTGTCTGGTTTCATTCTTTATTATAAAGCTGTGATCACCAAGACAGGATGGTAATTACACAAAAAAGACACATAGACCAGTGGAATGAGGAGAGACCTTAGATATGGACCCACAACTCTATGATCAAAAATCTTTGACAAAACAGAAAAAAAATATTCAGTGAAAAAAAGACAGTCTCTTCAATAAATGGTGCTGGAAAAATAGGATAGTTATATACAGAAGAATAGATCTTGACCATTCTCTTTCACCATACACAAATATAAACTCAAAATGGATGAACAACCTCAGTGTGAGACAGGAATCCATCAACATCCTAGAGGTGAACATAAGCAGTAACTTCTATGAAATCGACCACAGCAACTTATTTCCAGATATGTCTCTAAAAGCAAGGGGAAAAAAATGAAGTGTTTTTTTTGGTTTTGTTTTTGTTTTTTTCAAAAATGAAGTTTTGATATTGCATGAATATAAAAGTCTTCTGCACAGCAAAGGAAACAGTCAGAAAAACAAAGAGGCAATGCACGGAATGAAAGAAATTTGCAAATGGTACTACAAAGCCTGGTATTTTCTTTTTTTAAAGATGTATGTATGTATGTATGTATGTATGTATGTATGTATTATTTTTGCAAGATATAGATGTAGAGTGAGGGCAACAGTGCAGCAGGGAGGGCAGAGGGAGAACAGTCTCTCTGCTGGCAGAGAGTTCTTTGTGGGACTGTATTCCAAGACCCTGGGATCATGAACTGAGTGTGTATCAGAAGCTTAACTGAGTTAGCCACCCAGGTGCCCTCCAACTGTATTTTCTTACTTATGAATGTTTGTTTTTTTTTTCTTACTTATGAATGTTTTTACTGATATTCATTACTTAGTACATCTCTGATGTTCTTCTTCTTCTTCTTTTTTTTTAGATTATTTATTTATTTATTTGACAGGGAGAGAGATCACAAGTAGGCAGAGGGGAAGGCGGGGGGGGGGGGGAAGCAGGCTCCCCGCTGAGCAGAGAGCCTGATGTGGGGCTCCATCCCAGGACACTGAAGTCAGGACCTGAGCCAAAGGCAAAGGCTTTAACCAACTGAGCCACCTGGGCGCCTCTCTGATGTTCTTCTTGCATAAATTTAATTCTCTCTGAAGAACAATTGTTCTCTTTTAGGGATGCTTATCTGGGTACCCTGAGTTTTTCTGTTTATTTGTTTGTTTGCTTTGTTTTCAGGAGTAGGATGCTGTTGTGTTGATCCAAGTCCTCCAATGAGAAGATGACAGGAAATATTAGGCACAACGTGTATCTGATCTTGGAAGACACTCTCCATAGATTTTTATTACTCCTACACATTTTGCTTTATATGTTAAGAATGTATGACATTAAAGATACTGACATGAGTTTTTTTCCCTCGGTGTAAGGGTGAGCAGCCTTGAAATACGTGGTAATTGACACTCCCTCTCTGTGGAACAAAGAGCAGTCTTAATTTTTGCTTGCTATAAAATATAGCAGGGCTCCTCACCTCACTGTCTCTCAGTTATAATGCAAATCCATTGAACAGGATTAATCTAAGCTGAAAAATTGCATCTCCATCATCGGACTTGGGGGCAAGTGGAAGAATCTTGTATCTTCTGCCAGGATCCACGAAATGGTAACATCTATCTTATTATCTTTCAGGTATAATAAAGCTACATCCTAGATGATCCATCTACTGTGGAAAGGTGCCAGAAGAGTCAGGAAAACTGTTATCCCACAAAGCAAGTCTGACTCATGAAATAGAGATGAATGGAAGTGTAATTAAACTCTACAAATTATTTCACTCACATCCTGAAGTCTTTAAATTGAAAAAAAAAAAAAAAAGAAAATAAGAATAACGGAAATGGGGACGCCTGGGTGGCTCAGTTGGTTAAGCAACTGCCTTTGGCTCAGGCCATGATCCCAGCATCTTGGGATCGAGTCCCACATTGAAAGTATAGATTGCTCTGGGTAGTATAGATATTTAACAAACCTTATTTTTCTGATCCATGAACATGGAATGTTTTTCCAACTTTTTGTATCCTCTTCAATTTCTTTCATGAGTTTTCTATATTTCCTCAAGTACAGATCCTTTACCTCTTTGGTTAAGTTTATTCCCAGGTCTTTTATGGTTCGTGGTGCTAAAGTAAATGGAATCCATTCTGTAATTTCCCTTTCCATATTTTAGTTGTTAGTGTATAGGAAAGCAACTGATTTCTGTGCATTTATTTGTATCCTGCCACATTACTGAATTATTGTACAGGTTTTAGTATTTTGGGGAAAGAGTCTTTTGGGTTTTCCATATAAAGTATCACGTCACCTGCAAAAAGAGAGAGTTCAACTTCTTTTCCAATTTGAATACCTTTTATTTATTTCTGTTGTCTGGTTGTTGTTGCTAGGACTCTTTGTACTATTTTGTACAAGAGTGGAGACCATGGGCATCCTTGTCGTGTTCCTTATCTCATAGGGAAGGCTGTCAACTTTTCCCCATTGAGAATGGTATTCACTGTGGGCTTCATAGATAGATTTTTGAAGTTGAGGAGTGTCCCTTCTATGGTTATAGTTTGAAGAGTTTTCATCAGGAATGGATGCTGAATTTTTTCAAATGCTTTTTTAAGTTCTTTTTTTTTAATATTTTTTTAATTTTCATTTTTACAATAACATCCTATCTTTTTTGTATTGAATTTTATTTCCATAAATATTTAAATTTTTCCTTCTTCACAATTTTGGTATCCTGTTTTAATAATCAGACCAAAATATACACAAAATTCATTGCACTTCTGTGTTCTATCCATCTGTCTGATTATAGTCTATCTTTTTTTCCCCCAGTTTTTGGCCTCATCCAATTTGCTTGGTGTATATTTTTCTGGGATTGTTGTTTCCATTTTAATATTTTGTTCCCTAATTTACCTATTCTGGACAGAATGACAAGACAGAACACTCACCTCAGAAAAGGGAACAAGAGGCAGTGCTGACTGTCAGGGATCTAATTAGTATAGACTTAAGTAACATGTCAGAGCTAGAGTCCAGAATAAGGATTATAAAATACTAGGTTGGCTTGACAAAAAGCACAGAAGACACTAGAGAAACCCTTTATGGAGAAATAAAAGAATTTATTCAAGTCAAAATAAAAAAAAAAGTATTAAAGAAATGCAATAAAAATAGAGGACGTACCTGCTACAATAAATGAGGCAGAAGGCAGAAATAGTGATATAAAAGACAATAATGGAGAAAAAGTAGTTGAGAAAAAGAGATAATCAACTACTTTATAGTGAGAGAAGAATATGAAATATGAATGATACTATAAAAAATATTAGAATAATTGGAATACCAAAAGAGGAAGAAAGAGAAATAGTGGCAGAGGCATACTGGAGGAAATTATAACAGAGAACTTCCCTATTCCAGAGAAGGAAACAGGCATCCAAGACCAAGAGGCACAGAGACTCCACCAAAAATCAATAAAAATAGGTCAACAACCAACACATAATAGTGAAACTTGCAAATTACAGAGAAAGAGAAAATCCTAAAAGCCACTCCAGACAGGAGGTATATAACATACAAGGGTAGAAACATTAGACTGGCACAAGTCCTATCTACAGAGACCTGGCCATCCAGAAAGGGCTGGTATTAGGTATTCAGAGAACTAAATAGAAAAATATGCACTCAAGAATGCTTTATCTAGCTATAATATCATTTAAAGAAGGAGAGGTAAAAAAGCTCCCAGGACAAATAGAAACCAAAGAATTTGTGATCACCAAACCAGGCCTTCAAGAAATATTAAAAGGAGTCCTTTAAATGAAAAGAGAGCCCAAAGTAAGATAGACCACAAAGAAATAAAGACCATTTACAGAAACAGGAACTTTACACATAATACAATGACACTAAATTCATAACTCTCAATAGTTATTCTGAATGTTAATGGGATAAATGTTCCAATCAAAAGACAGAGTATCAGATTGTATAAAAAAGCAAGACCATCAATATGCCATCTGGAAGAGACTCATTTTAGTTCTGAGGGCATCTTCATATGTAAAGTGAGGTGGTAAAAACAATTTATCATGATAATGGATATCAAAAGAAAACGTGGGTGGCAATTCTCATGATAGACTAAAGAGTTTTAAACCAATGACTGTAATAAGAGGTGAGGGAGAGGTTACTGTGTATGTTTTTCTCTAGGGTTTTGATAGATTCCTGCCTCACATTGAAGTGTTTTATCCATTTCGAGTTTATCTTCATGTATGGTGTAAGAGATTGATCAAGTTTCTTCTAAATATAGCTGTCCAATTTTCCCAGCACCATTTGCTGAAGAGACTATCTTTTTTCCACTGGATATTTTTCCCTGTTTTGTCAAAGATTATTGGGCCATAAGTTGCATGTCCATATCTGGGCTCTCTATTCTGTTCCACTGGTCTATGAGTCTGTTTTTGTGCCAGTACCATGTTGTCTTGGTGATCAACACTTTGTAGTAAAGCTTTAAATCAAGCAATATGATGCCCTCAGCTTTGTTTGTCCTTTTCAACATTTCCTTAGCAATTTGAGGTCTTTTCTGGTTCCATAGAAATTTTAGGATTATTTGTTCTACCCCTTAGAAAAAAACTGTGGCATTTTGATTGGGATAGCATTGAAAGCATAGATTGCTCTGGGCAGTATAGACATTTTCACAATGTTTATACTTCTGATTCATGAGCATGGAATGCTTTTCCACCTTTTTGAGGCTTCAATTTCTTTCATGAGCGTTCTGGGCACTGTGAGAAGGAAGGGAAGGGCGAATGGGGGAAATCAGAGGGTCAATAAACCATGAAAGTCTGAGGACTCTGAGCAACCAACAGGGTTTTGGAAGGGAGGGGGTTCGGGTTTGGGGGTGCTGGGTGTTTGGTATTGAGGAGGGCATGTGTTGCATGGAGCACTGGGTGTGATGCATAAAAAATTAATCTCATAACACTGAAAAAATAAAATAAACATATTTGGGGAAAAAAGGAAACATTTAGAAAATGCTCAGCATAAAAAAAAAAAGATGAGGAAGGACACTATATCATAATTAAAGGGTTTATACGACAGGATCTAAAAATTGTAAATATTAATGCCCCTAACATTGAAGGAGCCAATTATGTAAGCCAATTAATAACAACTTTAAGAAACACATAAATAGCCGAGGAGCAAGATGACAGAGAAGTAGGAAGTTGTGAGAGAGTCGGATCCCAGAAGTTCATCTAGATAGTTATCAAATCATTCTAAAAGCCAGCATACTCAACAGGAGAGAGAAGAGAGGAAGAAGAGCAATTCTAGGAGCAGAAAATCAACCACTTTCTGAAAGGTAGGAGGTTTGGAAAAGTGAAACCAAAACAACAGGAAGAGAGACCACATGGGGAGGGGCTGGCTCCCTGCAGCCACAGAGCAATGGAGCAAAAAATAAGAACTTTTAGAATCTGCTCCGCTGAGGGAAATCACTCCAGAGGCTTAGCTAGAGGTTTAGCACTCGGGGGAACAGTGTGGTTTCAGGACCCGTGATGCCACAAAGAGACTGGGGGTTTCTGAGCAGAGCAGAGCTCTGAGATATTGGGGTGGAGAAGCCAGCGGCAGAGAAATAGCCGCACAGTGCATTTTCAACTGGGGCTCACCCTAGACCGTGGTGACGGTCCTTTGAGTGGGGACCCCACAAGGCATTCCAGAGAGACCCCCTCCTTCCCTCTTGGGGAGGAGCAGCAAGGGAGCGTCTGGCAGGAATCTGCTGGGTTTGGAGACTCCAGACAGGGCCAAGCACCAGAGATAGAAAGGCTCTGCCACTGGTAGCTGAGCTCAGAGCTTGGGCGGGGACCTGGGAGAAGGGAGTGATTGACTGCTTTCCTTTAAGGGCACCCTGAGGAGTGGGGACTCCCACTCTCAGCTCCCCTGACCTGAAACTGGGAGCTGCCATTTGCATTCCCAATGTCAAGGGCAGTATGGAAAGCACTCAAGGAACAAAGACTCCAGAGAGAGAACCAGAGCGAATTGCTTGGCCCCTTCCTGGGCAAGGGTGGGGCAATTCTGCCTCAGGCAAAGGCATTTGAGAACCAAGTTCAAAAGGTCCCTCCCCCAGAAGATCAGTGAGAATATCCAGCCAAGCCCAAGTTCATCAATCAGTGAAAACGGTGGAACTCCAGAGTACTTTTCTCACTCACTCATCTATTCTTAGCTCCATAAAATGACAAGGCAGAAAAACTCACCACAAAAAAAAGAACAAGTCAGTACCAAAGGCGAAAGACCTAGTTAATACCAACATCAGTAATATGTCAGAAGTACAGTTCATAATGATAGCTATCAAGATGCTAGCTGGACTCAAAAAAAGCGTGGAAGAGATTAAAGAATCCCTTTCTGGAGAAATAAAATCCCTTTCAAGAGAAATAAAAGAAATAAAATCTAACCAAGATGAAATCAAAAAAGCTATTAATGAGGTTCAAACAAAAATGGAGACTCTTAATGCTAGAATAAATGAGGCGGAAGTAAGCATTAGTGACACAGAAGACCAAATGACAAAGAATAAAGAAGCTGAGAAAAAGAGAGACTAACAACTATTGGACCACAAAGGAAGAATTTGTGACTTAAGTGATAGCATAAGATGCAACAATATTAGAATAATTGGGATTCCAAAAAAAGAAGAAAGAGAGAAAGGGGTGAAGGTATACTGGAAAAAAATTATTGTAGAGAATTTCCCTAATCTGCTGAGGGGAACAAGCATCAAAATCCAGAAGGCACAGAGAACCCCCTCAAAATAAATAAAAAAGAGTCTACACCCCATCATCTAATAGTAAAACTTACAAGTCTTAGAGACAAAGGGAAAATCCTGAAAGCAGCTCGAGACAATAAATCGGTAACATACAGAGGCAGGAATGTTAGATTGGCAGCAGAACTATCCACAGAGACCTGGCAGGTCAGAAAGGACTGGTATGATATATTCAGAGCCCTAAATGAGAAAAATATGCTGCCAAGAATACTATACCGAGCTAGGCTGTCACTGAAAACAGGTGGAGAGATAAAAAGCTTCCAGGACAAACAAAAACGAAAGGAATTTTCAAACACCAAACCAGCCCTACAGGAAATATTGAAAGGGGTCCTCTAAGCAAAGAGAGAGTCTAAAAAGAACATAGACCAGAAAAGAGGAGAGACAATATACAGTTAACAGTTACCATACAGGCAATGCAATGACACTAAATTCATATCTGTCAATAGTTACCCTGAATGTAAATGGGCTAAATGCCCCAATGAAAAGCCGCAGATTATCAGAATGGATAAAAAACAAGACCCATCGATATGCTGTTTATCAGAAACTCATCTTAGGCCCAAAAACACCTCCTGCTTTAAAGTGCGGGGGTGGAAAACAATTTATGCCAACCGACATCAAAAGAAAGCTGGGGTGGCAATCCTTATATCAGATAAATTAGATTTTAAGACAAAGACTATAATAAGAGATGAGGAAGGACACTATATCATACTTAAAGGGACTGTCTAACAAGAAGATCTAACAATTGTAAATATCTATGTTCCTAATGTGGGAGCAGTCAATTATATAAACCAATTAATGGCAAAGTCAAAGAAACACATCAACAATAATACGATAATAGTTTGGGATTTTAATATTCTTCTCACCTCAATGGACAGATCATCTAAACAAAAGGTCAACAAGGAAATAAAGTCTCTAAATGACACACTGGGCCAGATTGACATCACAGACATATTCAGAACATTCCATTCCAAAGCAACAGAATACATTTTCTTCTCTAGTGCACATGGAACATTCTCCAGAATAGATCACATCCTGGGACACAAATCAGGTCTCATCTGCTACCAAAAGATTGGGATCATTCCCTGCATATTTTCAGACCAAAATGCCATGAAACTAGAACTCAATCACAAGGGGAAAGTTGGAAAGAACTCAAAAACATGTAGGCTAAGTAGCATCCTAGTAAAGAATGAATGTGTTAACAAGGAAATTAAAGAAAAATTTAAAATATTCATGGAAAAAATTAAAATGAAAACACAACTGTTCAGAATCTCTGGGTCACAACAAAGACAGTCCTGAGAGGAAAATATATAGCAATACAAGCCTTTCTCAAGAAATAAGAAAGATCCCATATACATAACCTAACCCTACACTTAAAGGAGCTGGAGAAAGAACAACAGATAAAACCTAAACTCAGCAGAAGTAGAGAAATAATAAAGATCAGAGCAGAAATCAATGAAATAGAAACCAAAAGAACAGTAGAAGAAATTAACGAAACTAGGAGCTGGTTCTTTGAAAGAATTAA
>CM052809.1:3054228-3073869 GCA_028533885.1 Nasua narica | reverse complement strand
AAAGAAATGGAAAAATGTTCCATGCTCATGGATTGGGAGAATAAATATTGTGAAAATGTCTGTGCTACCTAAAGCAATCTACACATTTAATGCAGTCCCTATCAAAATACCATCAATTTATTTCAATGGAACAAATATTCCTAAAATGTGTATGGAACCAGAAAAGACCACGAATAGCCAGAGGAATGTTGAAAAACAAAACCAGGGACGCCTGGGTGGCTCAGTTGGTTGAGCAGCTGCCTTTGGCTCAGGTCATGATCCCAGCATCCTGGGATCAAGTCCCGCATCGGGCTCCTTGCTCCGTGGGGAGCCTGCTCCTCTCTCTGCCTCTGCCTGCCTCTCTGCCTGCTTGTGTTCTCTCTCTGTTAAATGAATGAATAAAAATCTTTAAAAAAAAAAAAAAAAAAAAAAACACCAAAGTCGGCGGCATCACAATTCCAGACTTAAAGCTCTATTACAAAGCAGTAATCATCAAGACAGTGTGGTACTGGCACAAAAACAGACACATAGATCAGTGGAAAAGAATAGAGAGCCCAGTAATTGAACCTGAACTCTATGGTCAACTAAACTTCGACAAAGCAGAAAAGAATATTCAATGGAAAATGACAGTCTTTTCAACAAATGGTGTTGGGAAAACTGGACAACCACATGCAAAAGAATGAAACTGGACCATTTCCTTACACCACACCCAAAAATAGAATCAAAATGGATCAAAGACCTCAATGTGAGATAAGACTCCATCAAAATCCTGGAGGAGAACACAGGCAGCCACCTCTTTGACCTCAGCCGCAGCAACTTCTTCCTAGAATCATCTCCAAAGGCAAGGGAAGCAAGGGGAAAAATGAACCAATGGGACTTCATCAAGATCAAAAGCTTTTGCACAGCAAAGGAAACTGTCAAGAAAACCAAAAGACAACTGACAGAATGGGAGATATATTCACAAATGACATATCAGATGAAGGGTTAGTTTTCAAATGTATAAAGAACTTCTCAAACTCAACACTCAACAAATAATCCAATCAAGAAATGGGCAGAAGATATGAACAGACATTTCAGTAAAGAGGACATCCAAATGGCCAACAGACACATGAAAATATGCTCAACATCACTCAGCATCAGAGAAATACAAATCAAAACCACAGTGAGATACCACCTCACACCAGTCAGAATGCCTAAAATTAGCAAGTCAGGGAACGACAGATGTGGCGATGATGCGGAGAAAGAAAAGAGAAGGGACCTAAATACATAAAATCATAAATAAAAGAGGAGAGATCAAAAACAACACTGAGAAATATAAACAATTATATTAACATATCAAGGGAAATATGTCGACCAACTAGGCAATCTGGAAGAAATGGATGCAATTCTAGAGAAGAATAAACTACTGTAATTGAGCCAAGAAGAAATAGAAACTCTGAGCAGACCCATAACCAGCAAGGGAATTGAATCAGTGTTCAAAAATCCCCCAACGAATATGAGTCCAGCGACAGATGGCTTCCCAGGGGAATTCTACCATATATTTAGTTTTTTTTTTTTTTAATATTTTATTTCTTTATTTGGCAGAGGGAGAGGGAGAAGCAGGCTCTCCACTGCACAGGCAGCCTGAGTCAGGGCTTGATCACAGGACCTGAGACAAATGCAGACAAATAACCAACTGAGCCACCCAGATGCCCCTCTACCAACATTTAAAGAATTAATACCTATTCTTCTGAAGCTCTTTCAAAAAATAGAAATGGAAGGAAAACCTCAAAATTCGTTCTATGAAGCCAGCATTAACTTGATCCCAAAACCAGATATAGACTCTGCCAAAAAGGACAATTTCAGAACAATATACTTGATAAACACAGTTGCAAAAATTCTCACCGAAATAATAGCTGATAGGATCCAACCATACATAAAAAGGATTAATCACCATGACCACGTGAGATTTATTCCTGGACTCTTGAGATGGTTCAACCCACCTGCAAATCAACCAAAGGGATGTATCACATTAATAAAAGACAGACAAGAAACATATGATGTTCTTAACAGATGCAAAAAAACATTTGACAAGAGGGGTATAAGATGGCAGAGAAGTAGGAAATCCTGTTGCAACCTGTCCCCAAAAGTTAGCTGGATATGTACCAGAACATGCTGAACACCCATGAAATCACCCTGAGATGCAAGATTCTTCACTTCTGGATCTCTACAGGAGCAGAAGACAGCAGTGGAGAGGTAAAGCAAAGTGGGAAAACTCAAACGGATATCAGAGGATAAACAAAAGGGGAAGAGAGCCACTAGAATCCATCAAGAATCATAATAGCCCAAAGGAAAATGCCCAGTGGTTGGGGACTAGCATTAACATTGAGTCCGGATAAAAATACTTAAAAAGAGCAAAAGGTTCTGAGGAGCTACTAGTGGAAGGGGGTGGTCATGGGCACGGGCCTGGCCCCTGCTCCTAGGAAGGACATCAATCGCCTCAAAGAGAGACTGGTGGGGGAGTCCAGTCCATGGTTCAGGAACAGGCAGCTTTCCACTCCCTGCTCCATTTTGTGGGATGAGTGCGCTCCTGCAAGCTCCTTTAGAGAGTTTGCTGTGGTCCAGGAGCTTGCAGCTTTTCTCTTTGTGCCCTGCTCTCTGGACTGAGTGCATCCGCGATCTCGACATTCACGGCCCATGGTAGGGTCTAGGCGCTCCCAGCCGGCCAAAGAGAGAAGGAGGTTAGGGGGCCTAATCTCCCCAGTGAGCAATCTTGGAGCCACAGCTGGGGGCACACACCACCTCTGACAGACTGCGCTATGAGCAGAATTTTGTAGAGGGGAGTGTGTGTTCAGGACCACCCAGAGGGGAGCACACTGAGGCTTCTCTGTGATGCGGACGTCTGGGTACATACAGGTAGATTCCTTGCTAGGACTCTCTGAAAAGGTGAAAAATATATAAATGGCCAAAAACCTTCAGAGAGTGGAAGACTGAGAAACTGGTTTCTACAGAGCTCAGCCCCTTGATTGAAGGCTATGGTGACTCAACCCAAGCAAGATTGACTGGAAAACAATGTACCAGGCCCCTCCCCCAGAGGACAAGTCAAAAAACAAAAGGACAATAACCACAGTGTCCCCATGAAATTTTAAATCCCAAACATTAGGGGAAATCATATATTAAATACCTGATAATACACTCAAACCTGCATATTTCATAGATATAAGTTTTTTTCTTTCTTATTTTCTTTCTATACTTTTTATTCACATGCTATCACATATCTTGTTTTTACTATTATTTTTATAAACTACTTAACATTACAACTAGAGGCTAATACAATGATAAACCCAGGAATATCTGAAAAAACCGTCCTTGGCCATGAGGAGTTATAACCACCCTCCCATCTATCCTTCTGTCGGTGTTTCTATATATTTGCTTTTGTTCTGGTATTATATAAATTTTTTTCTTGGGGTTCATTCTGACTAGTTTCTTATATTTCTTGTTATTTACTTTTATTGATCTATATGTTTGTGTTTGTTTACATGCCATATAAATCTTTTTTGGGGGGTCCATTATGGCTGGGATTTCTTCTTTTTCTCTTTCTTTCTATCTTTTTTTATCCTTATTCTTTCTTTTGGTGGTGAATACATTTGCTCCAAAACCTTCCAGGGTGCACCCTGGATGGATCATGGGCGATATATCCAGGTATACATCCCCTCATCCACTTCTCATCAAAATGAGAGGAGGAGGAACATACAACAGAAGAAAAAGCCAGAGACTGCAAGGAATATTAGACATGGGCATAAACACTATCAGAAAGGGAATTCAGGGTGACAATTATCCAGGCAATGGTGAGGCCTCATTCAAAAAACCTGAAAAATCCAGAATACACCAGCCCTCTTTTCACCTTAATGAACTGGAAAATCAACAACAAATTAAACCAACCCCACGCACAAGAAGGGGAATAATCAAGATTAAAGCATAGATCAATGAGTTAGAAACTAGAGAAAAAATTAGAACGCATCAATGAATCCAGAAGTTGGTGTTTTGAAAGAATCAATAAGATCAATAAGCTACTTGCCAAACTTATCCAAAAGAAAAGAGAAAGGACCTTAATTAACAAAATTATGAATGAAAGGGGAGAAACCATGACTAATCCAAAGGAAATAAAAACAATCATCAAAAAGAATTATCAACAGCTATATGCCAATAAGTTAAACAACATAGAAGAAATGGATGCATTCCTGGAAACCCATTATCTTCCAAGACTGAGACAGGAAGAAATTGGCAACCTGAATAGACCAATATCTAGTAATGAGACTAAAGCAGTGATCAAAAACCTCCCAAAAAACAAGAGTGCAGGATGTGACGGATTCCATGGGGAATTCTACTAAACATTCAAGAAAGAAATAATACCTATTCTCCTGAAAATGTTTCAGAAAAGAGAAACAGAAGGAAAACTTCCAGATTCCTTATATGAAGCCACCATTACCTTGATGCCCAAACAAGGCAAAGACCCCATCCAAAAGGAGAACTTCAGACCAATATCCCTGATGAAGATGGATGCAAGATTCTCAGGAAGATCCTAGCTAATAGGATCCAACAGCACAATAAAAAGATTAATTATCATTACCAGATGGGTTTCTCCCTAGGATACAATGGTGTTTTTACATTTGCAAATCAATGAATGCGACAGAATAAATCAGTAAGAGAAGAGAGAAGAGCCACATGGTCTTCTCGATTGATGCAGAAAAAGCATTGGACAAAATTCAGCAACTGTTCCTGATTAAAACTTTTCAAATTATAAGGATAGAAGGAACATTCCTTAACATCATAAAGTCTATCTATGAAAAGCCCACAGCAAATATCATTCTCAAAGGGAAAAGCTGACAGCCTTCCCTTTGAGATCAGGAACACGACAAGGATTCCCACTCTCGCCACTCTTGTTCAACATAGTACTAGAAGCCCTAATGACAGCAATAAGAGAACAAAAAGAAATAAAAAGTATACAAATTGGCAGTGAAGAAGTCAAATTCTCTCTCTTCGCAGAAAACATGATACTTTATATGGAAAACCCAAAGGACTCCACCCCCAAAAAACTGGAACTCACACAGCAATTCAGCAATGTGTCAGGATACAAAATCAATTGCACAGAAATCAGTTGCTTTTCAATAAACTAACAATGAAAATATGGAAAGGGAATTTAGAGAATGGGCTCCATTTACTGTACCACCGAGTACCAAAAGATACCTGGAAATAAAACTAACCAAAGAGGTCAAGGATCTTTACTTGAGGAGCTACAGAACGCTCATGAAAGAAATTAAAGAAGACACAAAAAGGTGGAAAAGCATTCCATGCTCATGGATCAGAAGAAGAAACATTGTTAAAATGTCTATACTGCCCAGAGCAATCTATACTTTCAATGCCATCCCGATCAAAACTATGCCGGTCTTTTTCAGGGGGCTCAAACAAACAATCTTAAAATTTGTATGGAACCAGAAAAGAACCTGAATTGCTAAGGAAATGTTGAAAAAGAAAAACAAAGCTGGGGCATCACATTACGTGATATCAAGCTTTAATACAAAGCAGTGATCACCAAGACAGCATGGTACTGGCACAAAAACCGACGCATTGACCAGTGGAACAGAATAAAGAACCAACATATAGAATGGCAACTCTATGGTGTAATAATCTTTAACAAACAAGAAAAATATCCAGTGGAAAAAAGACAATCTCTTCAGCAAATGATGCTGGGAAAATTGGACAGCTATATGTAGGAGAATGAAACTTGACCATTCTCTTACACCATACTTGAAGATAAACTCGAAATGGATAAAAGACCTCAGCGTGAGGCAAGAATCTATCAAAACCCTAGAGAAGAACATAGGCAGTAACCTCTTCGACATCAGCCACAGAAACTTCTTTCAGGACATGTCTCCAAAGGCAAAGGAAACAAAAGTGATAATGAACTTTTGGGACTTCAACAAGTTAAAAATCTGCACAGCAAAGGAAACAGTCAACAAAACGAACAGGCAACCCACAGAATGGGAGAAGATATTCGCAAATGACACTACAGACAAAGGTCTGATATCTAAGATCTATAAAGAACTCCTCAAGCTCAACACTCACAAAACAGATAATCACATCAAAAAATGATCAGAAGACATGAACAGACACTTCTCCAAAGAAGACATAAAAATAGCTAACATCACGTGAACAAATGTTCATCATCTCTAGCCATCAGGGACATTCAAATCAAAATCACACTGAGATACCAGCTTAAACCTGTTAGAAAGGCCAAAATTGACAAGATGGTACACAACAAATGTTGGAGAGGATGTGAAGAAAGGGGAACCCTTTTCCACTGTTCATTGGAATCCAATCTGGTGAAGCCACTTTGTAAAACAGTGTGCAGATTCCTGAAGAAATGAAAAATAGAGCTACCCTATGACCCTGCATTTGCACTACTGGGTATTTACCCCAAAGAAGCAGACACAGTACAAAGAAGGGCCACATATACCCCAATGTTCATAGCAGCAATGGCCACTATCACCAAACTCTGGAAAGAGCCAAGTTGCCCTTCAACAGATGAAATGGATAAAGAAAATATGGTGCACATATAGAATGAAATATTATGCAATCATCAGAACTGATGAATACCCAACTTTTGTGTCAACATAGGTGGGGCTGGAGGAGATTATGCCAAGTTAAATAAGTCAAATAGAGAAAGTAAATTATCATATGGTTTCACTTACTTGTGGAACATGAGGAATAACATGCAGGACATTAAGAGAAGGGAAAGAAAAGTGAAGGGGTGAAATTCAGAGGTGTAGTTGAATCATGAGAGACTGTGGACTTTGAGAAAAAAAGCGAGGGTTTTTTTGGGGAGGATGGCTGATCCTGGTGGTGTTTATCAAGGAAGGCATGCACTGCATGGAACACTGGGTGTTATATGTAAACAATTAATCTTGGAACACTACATCAAAAACTAATGATGTGTTGTATTATGTCTAACATAACACAATAAAAATTTTAAAAAACTCTACTGTTTAATAATTAGCATTTAAAAAAGGCAGTTCTAGAATTCTGACAAATGGTGAAGGAACTGGGGACTTTCAGTGGTAGGGACTGACAGATAGTACTGACTCTCCCCCTCCAGCTTGAAAGCAATTCCTCAGTGAGCCCAAGGCCACTAGCTTACACCAGCTCCAGTCATAACACCACACAGCCATACCACAACCACAGGATGGTGCACACTGGGACACACCTGGGAGTTCCCACACAGCTTCAAACTTCATGCTAAGGTAACCCTGGTGCAAAGCACCTTGGGACATTCCAAACTAACACAATTTGAGCTTCAGATAGGGCACCCCAGGCACAGATCACTGTGGCACCTGGTGGCTGATGTCTGATTTGTATTTAGCCATCTTACCAAGGTGCTGCTACATGGATTAACTCAGGAATATCCAGCCCCTGCTTGTGTTAGGTGCAGTACAGCCATCCCATTAGGAAGGCCCCTATATAGAGCACCTTGGACTGCCCTCACCTACACAGTCTTTGTCTCTAGCTGCATAAAGAGGGCATTTCCTGCACTGAAGACAGGAGCACAGCTTCAGCTGTCCTGTCAGGGCACCCTCAATGCGAGGAACCCAAGACACTCAGTAGTGCGACCACTATAACTTTCACCTGAACAGAGAACATAGTGCACAGACAGCCCAGAGACCACAGTGGCCCTTACCCACTTTAGATTTAGCTGTCCTCCTAGGACATCCCATTCTCTAGCCCAGCTCATCTCTAGCTACACCTCCATGACATCATCTGTGAGGAGAGTTCCAGAATACTCATTTACTTTGACTTCAGCTTCAGCTATCCTGCAAGGTGTCCTAAGTGCATAGAGCCCCAGGACACCCCAGATGGCAACCACATTAGTCTCTCCTGCAGTGCCAGGGTACTTTCTCCACGGAGAGCCCAAGGACTTCCAGGCCTGATCACTGCCTCGACTCCAGCCCACCCACCAGGAAAGCCCTGGCATGGAGCACCTCAGGACACCCTGGTCTGCATCCTTTCAGGTTTTGCTGTCCTGACAGGACATCCACTTTATGGAAAGCACTGAGATCTCCCAGTTCCACCTTGCCTCAACTACAGTTGTCCTATAAAGCATGCTTTGTTTACATAGACCTGGGAAGTCCCCTAATAACCCTTTAGCTTCAGCTATCCTGTTAAGTTGTCCTTTTCATGTAGAGCTTAGAGACACACCAGGTTGCACCTTCACTGGTTTTTGTTTTCCTGCCAGTGCACCTAATATATGGATAACACAGGGACCCTACTGAACTATATACACATTGGTGCCCACTCTGTGAAGGGCCCTGGGACCCCAGACCATCCATGCCAGCAACAGGTCCATCCAGAAGTCACCAAACACATACAGCCTATATAGGGGATAATCATATACAAGACCATGTTTTTGGAGTGGGGGGCAAGATGGTGGAGAACTAGGAGATCCTGTTGCAACGGGTCCCCAAAAGTGAGCTGGATATCTACCAGAACTCGCTGAACACCCATGAAATTACCCTGAGGAGCAAGATTTCTCTTTTCTGGATCTCTCCAAGAGCAGAAAACAATAGTGAAGAGGTCAAAGCAAAGACCATTTTTTCAAGTTCAGGACAAGTATCTGTTCCACCTGATCCATAGAAACAAACATGAATTCAATAAATATGGGCATACAAGGAATATGTTGCAAAAGAAGGAACAAAAGAAACCTTCAATCAATAGATCAATCAATCAATCAATAAAATAAACATAAAAGTATACCTAAAAAAAAAATTCAAGTAATGATCCTATAGATGCTCATTGGGCTGGAGAGGAGAGTGGAAGAGCAGTTCTAAGAGGGAAGTACAGAGCAGTACAGTTTTACCTTGATAAGTAAGAAAAATCTCAAATAAAAAACCTAAACTTGCACCTAAAAGAGCTAGAAAAATAACGACAGTAACAAAAAACAAAATGACAATAAATACATGTTTATCAATAATCATTGATACATGTCATGATAAACTTGTTTCAATGATATCGACACATAAACATGTAATAATAAACGTAAATAAAATACACGTTTAACAATAATCACTTTGAAAGCCTTGGCATCAACCAACAGTTGATTACATCAGTTTATCATCTCAGAGTCATGAGACTGAGGCCGAAGTCAGGCTCTGGACATAGCAGGTAGTCTGCTTGAGATTCTCCCACCCCTTATGCGCCCCCTTCTAACCTCTCTAAACAAACAAACAAACAAACAAACAATGACAAAGAAAACCAGCAGAAGGGACTAATAAATATTATAGCAGAAATAAAAGATATCCAGTGGAAAAAAGACCGTCTCTTCAATAAATAGTGCTGGGAAAATTAGACAGCTATATGTAGATAATGGAACTTGACCATTCTCTTTCACCATACATGAAGATAAACTCGAAATGAATAAAAGACCAACGTGAGGCTGGAATCTCTCAAAACCCTGGAGAAAAACATAGACAACAATCTCTTCAATATTGGCCACAGCAACTTCATTCAAGACATTTCTACAAAGACAAAGGAACAAAAGCAAAAATGAACTTTTGGGACTTCATCAAGATAAAAAGCTTCTGCACAGCAAAGGAAACAGTCCACAAAACAAACAGGCAACCCAGAGAATGGGAGAAGATATTCGCAAATGACACTACAGACAAAGGTCTGATATCTAAGATCTATAAAAAACTCCTCAAACTCAATACTCAAAAACCAGATAATTGTGTCAAAAAATGGGCAGGAGACATGAACAGACACTTCTCCAAAGAAGACATTCAAATGGCTAACAGACACATGAAAAAATGTTCATCATCATTAGCCATCAGAGAAATTCAAATCAAAACCACACTGAGATACCACCTTACACCAGTTAGAATGGCCAAAATCAACAAGACAGTAAACAACAAATGTTGGAGAGGAAGTGGAGAAAGGGGAACCACAGTCCAACTACTGTGGACATTGCAGCAATATGCACTGGGGTGCAGGTACACCTTTGGATCACTATGTGTTCCCCGTCTTCCACTGTCGGTGAGAATGCAAGTTGGTGCAGCTACTTTGGAAAACAGTGTGGGGATTCCTCAAGATATTAAAAATAGAGCTACGCAAACACCCTGCCATTGCACTACTGAGTATTTACCCCAAAGATACTGATGTAGTGCCAAGAAGGGCCACAAATACCCCAATGTTTATAGCAGCAATTGCCAGAAAAGTCAAACTGGGAAGAACCAAAATGCCCTTCAACAGATGAATGGATAAAGAAGTATGGTACATATATAACATGGAATATTATGCATCCATCAGAAAGGATGAATATCCAACTTTTGTATCAACATGGATGGGAAGAGATTATGCGGGGTGAAATAAGTCACGTGGAGAGATTCAATTATCTTATGTTCTCACTTCAGTGTGGACCATAAGGAATAACTTGGAGGGCATTGTGAGAAGGAAGGGAAGGGTGAATGGAGGGAAATAGGAGGGGGTGATGAACCATGAGAGACTATGGACTCTGATCAACAAACTAAGGGGTTTGGAGGGGAGGGGGTTGGGGGTGGGCGAGCCTGCTGGTGGGTATTGAGAAGAGCAAGTATTGTATGGAGCACTGGGTGTAGTTCATGGACAATTAATCTTGTAATACTGAAAAAATAATATAAACATATTTAGGAAAATAAAATAAAATAAAATGTTTTAGGTATATACCTAATAGTAGGACTGGATTATATGGTAATATGTTTTGCTTTTTAAGGAACTTCCAAAATGTTTTCTATAGTAGCTGTGACATTATACATTATTTTCAGCAAAGTATTAGGCCTCCATTTTTTTACTTCCTTAACCAATACTTGTTTATGCTTCATTATTATACTACTCCGTTTAGTAGGTGTGAAGTCATTTCTCATTATGGTTTTAAATTTATGTGTCTTTTTCTTAAACTTGTTTTATTCAAATGTTAACATTATATTATTGTTATAATAACAATATTAACCTACAATGTATTATTAACTATTTATTGGCATACAATGTATTGGTTTCAGAGGTATGGGACTGTGTTCCATCAGCCTTATATAATACTCTGTGATCATTACATCATGTGCCCTCCTTAATGTCCATCCCCCAGTTACCCATCTTTACACCCCTCTACCAATCAGGAAAACCCCAGTTTGTTTCCTATGATTAAGTCTTTTATGGTTTGTCTCCTTCTCTCGTTTCATCTTGTTTTATTTTTTCCTCTATTCCCCTATGATATCCTGATTCATTTCTTAAATTCCACATATCACTGAAAACATATGATTTTATTTTTCTGCTTGACTCATTTCACTCTAGTTCCATCCATGTCATTGCATATGGTAAGATTTCATTTTTGATGGTTGTATAATATTCCGTTATATAGATATACCAGACTGCTTTATCCATTCATCTGTCAATGGACACTTGGGCTCTTTATATAGTAGTTTGTCTACTGTGGACATTGCTGCTATAAACATTGGGGTGCAGGTACCCCTTTGGATCACTACATTTGTATCTTGTATGAATCAGTAGCACAATTGCTGGGTCATAGGTTACTTCTATTTTCTACTTTTTGATGAACCTCCAAACTCTTTTCCAGAGTGACTGCACTAGCTTACATTCCCACCAACAGTGTAAGTGGATTCTCCTTTTTCCTTATTCTCGCCAACATCTTTTATTTCCTGACTTGTTAATTTTAGCCATTCTGACTAGTGTGAGGTGGTATCACATCATGGTTTCAGTTTGTATCTCCCTGATGCCCAGCGATGTTGAGAATCTTTTCATGTGTCCATTGGCCAGGAATCCATCAAAGTCCTAGAGGGAAACACAGGAAACAACCTCTTTGACCTCGGCCGTGGCAACTTCTTGCTAAACACATCTCCAAAGGCAAAAATGAACTATTGGGACTTCATCAAGATAAAACACTTTTGTATAGCCAAGGAAATAGTTGACAAAACAAAGAGACAACTGCCAGAATGGGAGAAGATATTGCAAATGACATATCAGATAAAGGTCTAGTATCTGAAATCTATAAAGAATATATCAAACTCCACACCTAAAGAACAATTAATCCAAGCAAGAAACTAGCAGAGGACACTGACAGGCATTTCTCCAGAGAAGACATAATAATGACCAACGGCCATATATTTGTCTTCTTTAGAACACAATTTGTTAATTGTTTTTTTTTCTCCTGCACGAGTTATTTGTATCTTTGAGATTTAAAACATGATCAGCTATATATTTTCCATTTTTTTTTGCACCTGTGTGTTGTCTATTCACTTACCAGAAAATTATCTTGATATACAAATTTTCAATTTTAATGTAATCCACTTTATTATTTTTCCTTTGTTGCTTATATATTTGGTATTATAGCTGGTAATCCATTGTCAAATTTGAGGCCATAAAGTATTAGTTTTCCTTCCTTCTTTCCTTCCTTCCTTCCTCTTCCTTTCTTTCTTTCTTCTCCTTTTTTTCTTTCTTAGAGTTATATGTACTCAGCTCTTATATTTAGGTCATTAATCTGTTTGAATCAATTTTTGTACATGGTATGAAGTAGAAAACCAATATTATTCTTTTGCATTTCAAAATTCAGTTGTCCAAATGCCACCTGTTAAAAACATAAATCTTTGCTCACAGAATGGAGTTTATATTCTTCTCAAAAAATCATTTGGCCATAGATATTTGTGTTTGTTTCTGTTACGTTGATTCTCTCCCTATGGTATATATTTTTCCTTCTGTCATTATATTGTTTTGAAATCAAAGACTGAGTTCTTCAACATTTCGTTCTTTTTCAAGATTGTTTTCTTATTGGAGGCCTCTCAAAATTCCCTGTGATTGAGGATCAGTTTTCCCATTTCTACAGATAAAACTATTTGAATTTGGTAGGGATTTAATTGAAGCTGTAGATTAATCAGTAGTAACATGTTAAGAATATAAAGTCTTCTGATAACACATGGGCTCTTTCTATTAATTATGTTTTATTATTTAACTCAGCAATAATTTATAAAAGTGTTCATGCTTTACATTATCTCTCTTTCTATTAATTATGTTTTATTATTTAACTCAGCAATAATTTATAAAAGTGTTCATGCTTTACATTATCTGCCTAAATTAATTTTAGGTGGTTAATTATTTTTATGTTATTGTATATGTCACTGTTTACTATTTTTTGTTTATTTGTTACTATATGTCTTATCTGTTATTGTTTATGTAGCTGTTTACTATTTTTTTGTTACTGTATGTCTTGTCTGCTTTTTATTCATTTCCTCTGTAACTGCTGTCATATGTGTTTTTATATTTTGTAATGAATTTCTATGATTCCTCTTGCTATTTCCCTTTGTGTATATTTTATTGATATTCTCTTTTTTTACTATTAAAGCTATATTTCTCATTATAAAGTCATAGCAATCAAATTTGATTTTGTACAAGCTTAATTTTAAAAACATACAGTTTTCCTACCTAGGTTCATATATATATATATATATATATATATATATATATATATATATATATTTATATTTATATTTATATTTATATTTATATTTATATTTATATTATTTATATTGTTTGCAGTTTTCTTTGAGATTATGCAAAAATTGTAGTTACTCACTAAAAACACATTAATGCTGATTATATATTCTCCCATGCATTTACTACTATTAAATTACTTATATTTCTCTACACAACACTGATTATTGTCAATTTCCTTTAATTTCAATCAGAAGAGTTCTCTTTAGCCTTTTTTTATAAGAAAATTCTACTGGTAACAAAATGTCAATTACAATTTATAGGAGAATGTCTTACTTTCTTCTTCATTTTTCAAGGACTGTACTGTTGGATATTAAATTTTATTTTGACTGTTTTTTTTCTTGCAGGGCTTTAAATAACCATGTCAGGGTGCCTAGGTGGCTCAGTGGGTTAAGCTTCTGCCTTTCACTCAGGTCATGATCTCAGAGTCCTTGGATTGAGCCCTGCATTGGGCTCTCTGCTCAATAGGGAGCCTGCTTCCCCCTCTCTCTCTGCCTGCCTCTCTGCCTGCTTGAGATCTCTCTCTGTCAAATAAATAAATAAAATCTTCATAAATAAATAAATAGCAATGTCACTGCCTATAATGCATCATTTCTTAGGAGCTGTTTGTTAATCTTATGTAGGATTCCCTGTACATAAAGATTTGATTCTTGCTTTTCGCTCATAAAATCAGTCATTGTCTTTGGCTCTTTGTCTTTGTCTTTATGTCTTAGAACAGTTTTATTAGAATGCATCCTGGTGAAAGCATCCTTACATTTATCTTTCTCAGATTTCTAAAGCTTCTTGGATTGGTAGATTTATGTCTTCTATCAAATGTGGGGAATTTTGTCTATTATTTCTCCAAATAATCTTTCTCCCACTCTTTATTTTCTCCTTATTATACTTATATAATGTGGATGCTGCTCTATGTGATGTTGTCCCAGTTTCCTTAGGGTCTAATCATTTTTGTTTCATTCGTATTTTTTCTGGTCAGACTTAGCATTCAGTAATCTTATCTTCAATTTTCCTGATTCTTCTATCTGCTCAAGTCTGCTATGGAACTCTACTAGTGAAATTTTCAGTTTATTATTCTTTTGAGCTCTTGAATTTTACTTACTTATAAAATTTCCATCTTTTTTTGTTAATATTCTCATTTTGCACACACATAATTTCTATTATTGTTATTATTTTAATTAATTAATATTTCCAGAGTTTCCTTTAGTAGTTTGAGCATAGTTTTGGTATTGGTTTTAAAGTTTCTCTCTAGTCATTTCAAATACTGGGTTCTGTCAGGGATATCTGTCAATTATTTTATTACTTTGGGATAAACTCTCATTTTTTGTATACCTCTTCATTATTTTATGAATAATAGATATTTTCTTATTATAACTGGTAACACAAGAAGTTATATTCTCCCTTTCTATCAAAATTTCTTGATTTTTTTTAAACTGCTACTGGCACTAGTTGTCCATTTATTTTGGTACAATTCCAATTTACTTTTGATTTACATTTATTTGTGGTTTGTGGTCTCTGCATTTGTGTGCTTTATTTCATTTTAGTTTGCATATATCTACCATACTGAAACAAAATCATTCCTACACTAGGAACTCAATGAAAACAGGAAAAAATGAAAATATATATACCTAAAGGCAACTCTTTTGGTTTTAATATGTTGGCTCTGTGCTTGAGGATTAATTATTAATTATTCAACATTTTGATCCCAGTGATCTGCCTGTGGTGAAAGCTTTGGACCTTCTCCAAGCTTTTCTGAGCATTCATATGGTTTTCTTTTATTTTTTTTAAATTTTTTTCACATGTGATTTTCTAAAGATTTTTTATTTTAGAGAAAGAGCATGAACATGAAGAGCAGATGGAAAGGGACACTCTCAAGTGGACTCTTCACTCAGTGCAGAACCCCCATGTGGGGCTCAATCTCATGACCCAAAGATCATGACCTGAGCCAAACCCATGAGTGGGATCATTATCCAACTGAATCGGCCAGACACTCTTTCAAGTAGGGATTTAGAAAGCTTTAGAAAGTTTTAGAAAGGCTTCTTTCAATTACTTAAATTTCCAGTGAGTTTCCCACAGCATTTTCACCTGGCCTTTGTCTCTCCATTATATTAACTCCATTATTTTAACTAATAATATTTTTCCAAGCCATACGATTTATTATTTCTTATTACATATTTTTTTAGTAATGTCAATTGATCTTCCAATCTGCATTGCTAGTTAAATAAGTCAGATGATCACCTTACATTCATCATTCAAATAATCTCTTGACTGATTAGAGTAACCACACATAATAATATGTGTGTTAGGTCTTCTCTTTTCCTTCTAGAACCAAGGACCGTGATTCCATACTCAGAATATGGTCTGTCACCACACATAGACTTTTGCTATGCCCAATATAATAGGTATCAATAGATATATCTACATGATATATTTGGTTGGTATTTGGCATTTTTACATGATTAATATTAAATATGTCCCTGTCAATATATGAAACCAAAATCTCACTTTACTGCAAACTGCCTCCAGACATTTTTCAAATATTTTCTGGTGACTTTCACTTCTTCACAGATAGCAATTGGTTTATGATTTCTCTTTTCAATAAATAAATGTTTGATGGGGGCTCCTGGGTGGCTCAATTTGTTAAAGCCTCTTCCTATGGCTCAGGTCATGATCTCAGGGTCCTGGGGTCAAGCCCCGCATCAGGCTCTCTGCTTAGCAGGGAGCCTGCTTCCCCCTCTATTTCTGCCTGCCTCTCTGCCTATCTGTGATCTCTCTTCCTCTGTCAAATAAATAAATAAAATCTTTAAAAATATTGTCAAAATAATATTGCTTGTTTTGTTTGCTTATTATATAGTTCTATTATTGGAAAAGAAGGCTTTTCAATCCTGAGTTTGTACTTTTTATGCTAGAGAATACTGTCTTCTGACTATATCTACAGTGGCTTCAATATTGAGATATACGAATCTAAAATCAATACTTGGAAGAGTGGAAGAGTGAATATCATGGACAGTGGCAGCTAATAAAACCACTTGCCAGGGTTTTCTTTTAGTTAATATGAAGACATTTTAAATGCTTCCCATAGCTGCTTTGCACTTTCTTCAGCCCCAGAGGAAGAGTACACTGACCCTCACTAAAGAAAAATCCTCAGGGAATCTGTGTATATGTCTCAAGGTAGAAGAAAACCTCCCAAGGCTCAATGCTGATGAAATTCTAATTCTTCTTTACAAAGGGGAGTTCAGACTATATTTTCCCTGTATCCTGGCCACAGGGGTTAAAAAGAGAGAAGAAAAATAAAAATTAAAATTAAAAAAAAGAAATTTGGTGTTTATCTGTAGCACAGATGGTATGTCACAGCCAATGACAGCAGTGAGGAAATTCTTTAGCTAATTTCCCTTATGATTTAATTAAATGTAGTGTAGTCTAATACATATCCTTTCTGTAAAAGGATATTTTAAAGAAAATTTTACTAATGCATTCCATCTCTGAAAGATAACCAGAGTATATGCTGTGAGTATATCTGAGGGATATAATCCATATTATTTCTTACTTTTCTAGAGAGTAATTGGGGTTATTATATAAGAGGACTTGAATATTTTTGGGTATTACTTTAATCTAAGCCAATATACTCCTTAGACATTAATTTGGCGTGTAGGAAAAGAAACTATAGATTATCAATTAAAGCCACTGAATTTATAGATAGATAGATAGATAGATAGATAGATAGATAGATAGATGATAGATAGAAGATAGAGAGAAAAGAAAGATGATCCTATTTATATTTAAATATTATTTTCTTTTTATATAAGTGTTAAATAATTAAAATTAACCTCTCTATATTCTAGTTTCCTCCTAAGTTTATACACAACTAGAAAATGTATAACCATACTTTTTGCTAAAAGTAGAATTAGATGATTGTCACAGTTAAAAAAAAAAAAAAATATGGACACCTGAGTGGCTCAGTGGCTTAAAGCCTCTGCCTTTGACTCAGGTCATGATCTCAGGGTCCTGGGATCAAGCCCAGCATCTGGCTTGCTGCTCAGCAGGGAGCTAGTTTCCACTTCTCGTTCTGCCTTCCTCTCTGCCTACTTGTGATCTCTCTCCTCTCTGTCAAATAAATAAATAAAATCTTTAAAAAAAGAAAAGAAAAGGGATTTTTTTAAAATAATTCTCATCTAATTCTCTTATGGAACTTCTATATGTGTTATTTGTAAATTTTTATATTTTCTTCTTACTGTTAATTCTAGGAGGAAAAGAATCATTCAATGTCTTCCTCATAATGGCAATAAGAGTTCCTTTGGACACTTGATCATACACAAATGATACAAATATCAATTTTTTTCTTATGGAAGCAGAGAAACATAACCAATAAAGTACATATTTAAAATTAGCCCATTTTCTCCTCCAAAAGTTTATTAAGTTATAAATTATAACACTGATTGGTGTCATAATACCCTTCAAACTTTTTGAGGGTTGTCTGGATGGCTCAGTGGGTTAAGCCTCTGCCTTCTGCTCAGGTCATGATCTCAGGGTCCTGGGATTGAGCCCTGCATCTGGCTCTCTGCTTAGCAGGGAGCCTGTTTCCCCTCTCTCTCTGCCTGCCTCTCTGCCTACTTGTGATCTCTTTCTCTCTGCAAATATATAATTAAAATCTTTAAAAACAAACTAACCAACAAAAAAACATTTTTGAATAGTGGTATAGCTTCCAAAAAATGAAATTTTATTTTGTTGAAAAAAATGTTAGGATTTTAAGGGATTAATACACACAGGTTGATTTAATGGGAGAAGTAAAATATTTCTTGCTAAAATATTCCATGCTAACATAACTTTTTATACAGGTTTAACTAGTAATTTTTATGATCTATATCTTTAAAAAGTTCTACTGGATAGAGTGTCCTACAGGAACAATTGATGCTATTGCATAAAATGCATACACATCTTTCAATAGAATTTTATCATCCAAAATGCCTATAATGTTTAATTTGGATCTGTACATACGAACTCAATTGCCTTCATGTTGCATTCATTGATTATTCATTGTTGTATAGGAGCTATCAAGTGCATTTCTTTACAATGAGGAATTAAATAAATAGTTATATACATACTTACATATAAAAGAACATCTTTATTATGGGTAATAATAATTTCTCTAGTCTAATTTCTATTTATCATCTTGATATTTTGGCCTTAATGAACATGTATACTGGAATATCACATTGAAATATGTTGTTTCTCTACAAACAGGATTTCTCTATCTTTTCTTAATTTTGGAAAGAATATGTAAAATAACAATAGTTTTATCATTTTATACACATCAGAATTTGATAATTGGGTATACATCATATGAAGTAAGCCTTCTCAATGTCCAAGCTATGGAAATCCATCTTATGTTCATTGGGATAAATTTATTTCTGACTTTGAAATTATTTGCTTGACTGTTCCTAACCACTGTAAAAATATTGGTGAGTGCAATGATTCCAAAAACAAACAAGACTTCCATATTGATGTTGAATTCTACTCTTTTTGTTTGTTTGTTTTGTTTTGTTTTCTGGAGAACTCATGTACTAATATTTTACCAAAACCTAAATGATGGCTTATAATGATGGTCACACATTTAAAAGTGTAGCCAATCCTTTGCATTTGTAAAGCAACTGCGATGGAGTAGGAGCTCCATTCTAAATGTCCCCTCTCCCCCATCGAATGGCCTTTGACTTTCATTGTTGTTAAGTTTGCCATCCTTTAATGCATAGAATGTTAATTCCTCAGTGATGAAACAATGCCAAGTTCTTCCAATAGCCATATTTTATATATTATCTTGGACAGCGGACTTTTTTTTAATAAAATACTATAGTTGTATATTAAATATTTCCACATATTAGTACAGTCTCATATGAGCACATTTTAAAACTTAATCCTTGGGGTTTTTTTTTTCTCCCCAAATTTGTTTATTTTAATTTTTCAGTGTTACAAGATTGATTGTTCATGCACCACACCCAGTGCTCCATGCAGTACGTGCCCCTCTTGATACCCACCACCAGGCTCACCCCCCCCACCCTCTCCCCTCCAAAACCCTCAGTTTGTTGCTCAGAGTCCACAGTCTCTCCTGGT
>CM052809.1:3024863-3045388 GCA_028533885.1 Nasua narica | reverse complement strand
TGTTCAACATAGTACTAGAAGTCCTAGAAACAGCAATCAGACAACAAAAAGAAAGAAAAGGTATTCAAATTGGAAATGAAGAAGTCAAATTAATAGAATCAATTCCATTTACTGTAGCACCAAGAACCATAAGATACCTGGGCAAAAACCTTACCAAAGAGGTAAAGGATCTGTACTCGAGAAACTACAAAACACTCATGAAAGAAATTGAAGAAGACACAGAAAGTTGGAAAAGCATTCCATGCTCATGGATCGGAAGAATAAACATTGTTAAAATGTCTATACTGCCCAGAGGAATCTATACTTTAAATGTTATCCCGATCAAAATTCCACCAGTTTTTTTCAAAGAGCTGGATCAAACAATCCTAAAATTTGTATGGAACCAGAAAAGACCCCAAATTGCTAAGGATATATTGAAAAAGAAAAACAGCTGGGGTCATCACATTGCCTGATTTCAAACTTTACTACAAAGCTGTGATCACCAAGACAGCATGGTACCAGCACTAAAACAGACACATAGACCAGTGAAACAGAATAGAGAGCCCAGAGATGGACCCACAACTCTATGGTTAAATCATCTTTGACAAAACAGGCAAAAATATCCAGTGGAAAAAAGACAGTCTCTTCAATATGGTGCTGGAAAAATTGGACAGCTCTATGTAGAAGAATGAAACTTGACCTTTCTCTTACACCATACATGAAGATAAACTTGAAATGGATAAAAGACCTCAATGTGAGGCAGGAATCTATCAAAACCCTATACGAGAACATAGGCAGTAAGCTCTATGACATTAGCCACAGCAAATTCTTTCAGGACATGTCTCCCAAGGCAAAGGAAACACAAGCAAAAATGAACTTTTGGGACTTCATCAAGATAAAAAGCTTCTGCACAGCAAAGGAAACAGTCCACAAAACAAACAGGCAACCCACAAAATGGAAGAAGATATTCGGAAATGACACTACAGAAAAAGGACTGATATCTAAGATCTATAAAGAATTCCTCAAACTCAAAACAGATAATCACATCAAAAAATGGGCAGAAGACATGAACAGGCACTTCTCCAAAGAAGACATACAAATGCCTAACAGACATATGAAAAATGTTCATTTTTAGCCATCAGAGAGATTCAAATCAAAACCACACTGAGATACCACCTAACACCAGTTAGAATGGCCAAAATCAACAAGACAGTAAACAAGAAATTCTGGACAGGATCTAGAGAAAGGGGAACCCTCCTCCACTATTGGTGGGAATGCAAGTTGGTGCCGCCACTTTGGAAAACAGTATGGAGATTCCTCAAGAAATTAAAAATAGAGCTACCCTATGACCCTGCAATTGCACTACTCAGTGTTTACCCCATAAAAGCAGATCCAGTACAAAAAGGGCTGTATCTTTAATTGATAATGGTATCTTACAAAATTAAAAGAAAACTTTTTTAATTTTGTTAAGTTAACCACCATACAGTACATTGTTAGTTTCTGATGTAGTGTTGAATGATTCATTAGTTGCTTATAACCCAAAAGGAAACCATTTTTAAATAAAGTCTACTTATGCCTTTTTTTTTTAATTGCACAATGCCGTGGCATTTATGTAGTTTTAGATAAAGTCGATGTATGACTTTTTTTTTTTTTATCGCACAATGCCGTGGCATTTATGTAGTTTTAGATAAAGTCGATGTATGACTTTTTTTTTGTCGCACAATGCAGGAAACAATATTTAATAAGAACAATGTTTATTCTTCCAAACCACAGCCATGGAATGTTTTTCCATCTCTTTGTGTCTTCCTGAATTTCTTTCATTAGTGTTCTGTAGTTTCTAAAGTATAGATCCTTTACCTCTAATACCTACATTCTTAGCTATTTTATCGGTTTTCGTGCTATTGTTTTTTTTATTTTAATTTATATTTTTAGTGGTTCGAGATTATTTATGCACTACACCCAGTGCTTTATGAAATATGTGCCCTCCTTAATGTCCACCAACATGCTCACTGAACTACTCAGACGCCTCCCCACTAAAACCCTCATTTTGTTTTTTAGAGTCCACAGTCTCTCATGCTTTGTCTCTCCCTCCAATTTCACCCAATCCACTTTTCCTTTTCTTCTCATAATGTCCTCCATGTTTTTCCTTATGCTCACATAGAAGTGAAACCCTATGAAAAGTGACTCTCTCTGCTTGACTTATTTCCCTCAGCCTAATCTCCAGTCCTGTCAATGTTGATACAAAAGTTGGGTATTCATCCTTTCTGATGGAGGCGTAATAATCCATTGTATAAATGGTCCATATCTTCTTTATCCATTCATCTGTTGAAGGACATCTTGTTTCTTTCCACAGTTCAGCAATTGTGGCCATTGCTGCTATGAAAATTGGCGTACATGTGGCCCTTCTTCTCACTACATCTATATCCTTGGGTTAAATACCCAGTAGTGCAATTGCACGGTCATAGGATAGCTCTAATTTTAAAAACAATAGCCCATTGTGGAAGAAGCTCTGATGCCCTTCAAAGGATGAATGGATAAACGAGTGGTTTGAATATACAATAGAATATTAATCAGTCATCAGAAAGACTGTATACAGGCAATTTGCATCAACAGGGTTGGAATTGTAGTGTATTATGTTAGGTGAAATAAGTCAATCAGAGAAAGGCAGATATCATATGGCTTCACTCACATGTGGAATATAAGGAATAATACGGAGAACCATAGGGGAAGGGAGGGAACACTGAATGGGAAGCAATCAGAGAGGGAGATAAATCATGAGAGACTTCGGACTTTTGGAAACAACAACAACAACAACAACAACAACAAAAACAAGGGTTACAGAAGGGAGGGCAGTGAGGGATAGGTTAGCCAGGTGATGGGTATTAAGCAGGACACCTGATGTAATGAGCTCTGAATGTTATTACAACTAATGAATCACTAAAATAAGTGATAAGTAATAAGTAAATAAGCATATAAGGAAAGAGAAAAGAAAGAAAGAAAGAAAGAAAGAAAGAAAGAAAGAAAGAAAGAAAGAAAAAGAAAGAAAGAGGAAGGAAGGAAGGAAAGAAGGAAGGAAGGAAGGAAAGGGGAGAGAGACAGGAAAGAAAGAAAGGAAGAAAGGAAGAAAGAAAGGTGATGAGAGGACTGGGACGGAAAACTTTCCAATTAAATTATACAAATTATACAAAAGTAAAACATTTTAAACCCCACATCAGTCTCTTGCTGAGCATGGAAACTGCTTAAACTTTTCTCTTTCTTCTAGCCTTCTGCCCTCTCCCCTTCTCTCCCCCACGTGCTTTATCTCTCTTGAAAGAAAGAAAGAAAGACAGAAAGAAAGAAAGAAGAAAGAAAGAAAAAATAAAAAGAACAGTACACCAGAATTATTATCTCAGTGTTTGATAGAAAAATCTGAGCACATGTTGGCTAAATGAAATAATAATAGAGTAATTTTTTAATCAGGTAATGAATCCAATATTCAGTATTTCTGTCTCTATTTTTAGAGGAGCTAAAAGTCCCCTTTCAAAATGGTACAAAGTGGGGTATCTGGATGGCTCAGCGGGTTAAAGCTTCTGCCTTTGATCAGGTCCTGATCTCACGATCCTGGGATCAAGCCCCACATCTGGCTCTCTGCTCAGTGGGGAGCCTGCTTCCACCTCTCTCTCTGCCTACTTTTCTGCTTACTTGTGATCTCTCTCTCTCTCTCTCTCTGTCAAATAAATAAATAAATAAACAAATAAATAAATAAATAAATAAAATCTTTAAAAAAAACCAAAATGGTATAAAGTAAACTTAATTAAATTTATTACATGATTTATCAGTATACAGCTGTAGGTTCAGTATAAACATTTTTCTTCAATATCAAAGTTATAAAAATGGCCAACATCTGTCCAAATAGAATTTTAAAATTTCAGAAATCTGCTATCAAAGGAAACTTACTAAATATTAATTTCATGTAAACTAACTCAGAAAATCATACTAGTTCCATATTTGTCCTGTATTGTCATTCATCCATATTTAAGTGAACTTACCCCATTGTGCATTAGGTGGACTAAATCATTGGTTTATGTTCACTTTAACTTAGAGTCACCAAATTTTACTATGGAACACAGGCAAGAATGCATACACTCTCTCTCTCTCTCTCTTTCTCTCTCACACACACACACACACACACACACACACACACACACACACACAGAGTTATGTTCCACTCAGCATTTACAAAATGAAGGAATTATTTAGAAAAAGGGAGATGAAGCTGAACAGATATCTGGAAAAAAGATATTCTAGCCAAAGGAAACAGCAAGGACAAGGTGTACTTCCTACAGGAGCACCAAGAACACTAGATTTGAGTGCAATAGTAAATGGAATAATTCAAATCTGAGATGTAACAGAGATTCTGAGGGTGAAAAACAATGGAGAATACTAGGCTTTGCTTATCCTTGCTGTGCCCTAAGGATCCCTTAGTGTTGATTCTTCCCTTAGTTCTAAGTCTAGAATGCACTAAAAGGAAGAGAAGAAACCAGTTCACAGTGTCCAGGAATGTAGCAATATTCGAATGACAGGTGGTAGTGGTGTGACTCAGGTCATTAGCATTGTAATTTGCTAGAAATGCTGAATTCCTAGATATGTTTTTAAAATAGAAAGTTATTGTTGAGTGTTTTAATGTGTTTGAAAGAGAGCAAATGAGCCCAAAATTACACCAAATAACCATCAAAAGAACTGTCAAAATTAAGTGATAAAAAGCAGAAAATTTTGAGTTTAATAGCAGAAGAAACTTAAATTTTCAAATTAAATAATTGTAAAATGAATACATAGTGATACACAAATATCAGATACATCCAAAGTAAATATGAAATTTTATGAACCATGAGAGACTGTGGACTCTGAGCAATAATCTGAGGGTTTGGGAGGGGTGGGGGTGGGGGGGTGAGTGAGCCTGGTGGAGGGTATTGAGGAAGACACATATTGCATGAAGTACTGGGTGTGGTGCATAAACAATTAATCTTGTAACATTGAAAAAATAAAATAAACCTATTTGGGAAAAATTTAATAAATTTAAATAATTCATTCAGGAACATTGAGTTAAAAAGTATACGCAGCTATGACAATATAATAAAGAAGACAAATACAATCACCACACACATACGTATATATTTACTCTTCTTCATGAAAGACAAGACTCACCATAATAAAATTATCAATTTCTTTTTTTAAAGATTTTTATTTTTAATTTTTTTAATTTTTCCCCAAATATGTTTATTTTATTTTTTCAATGTTACAAGATTAATTGTTCATGCACCACACCCAGTGTTCCATGCAATACGTTTTTCTTAAAAAAAAGAAAAAGAAAATTTAGTATTTTTGCTTAAATATTCTATCCCTAAACCTTTTTAAAATGCTCAGGAAAATAATGCTTTTTAAATCATTACAATAAAATGACACAGTGGTGAAAGAAAAAAATATATATAACTAAAAGAAAGCATGGATATACTTGTGTCACAAGTTTAGGCCATTTTCCTCCATTGGGGGGAGGTTGAATGGGCAAGAGCAGCAATTGTATTCGTAGATTCAGTGGTGTTTATTTCGATGCCAGAACTATCACAAAGGTAGAAGTAATGTGTTTTTAGTAGTGGGGTAAGTGCTAATCTGAGTGGAAAGTGGTAATCTGAGATGTAGAATATTAAGTAGTCTAAGATAAACATATGCTTGAGTATAAACAAGAAAAAATATATCTATTTTTGAAGAGAAAAAAAGACTGAAAAAGGACAAAAATATAAATAAATTTAAAAGTAAAAATGAAAAGGAAGACAACAGGAAAGAAAAAATGATTAAAAGAAGAAAGGCCAAAAGAAAAAAAAGAAATTTAAGAAGGATTTAGTCAAAATTGTTTCAATGTTGTGTGATTTTCAGTTTATTTATAACAAAATAAAGTATTCCTAATGGAATTATATTTTGAATGAGGACTTTTATGTGAATGCTGTCATCATCCTCATTCTTAATTCCAGAAAGAACAGTAACCACAGGAATTTTACTACTCCTTTGATGGTTCTCCTCTGAAACCCATCAATAAACTTTTAACTAGCATGACCAAAAAGAATCTCTAATATAAAATTTTAAGATTAATGCAACCTCAATTTTACTTTATGAAGTACATTTCATGGAATCATAGTAAAAGATGCAATTTTGTGTGACTTTCCTGAAAATGTTGTGCAATCATAATGCATTTGTGAACACTATGGTAAATGTAAATCATTCAGAATATTTACCCAAGTAAAACATTGTGTTATAAAATAAAAACAGGGAAGAGAACCATTTAATTAAACATTTACAACATGGTAGTACATTACATAAGTAAAAGAGTAAAATTTTGCCCTGATACCTTTTTAGGAAACAAGGAAACAATTTACTTGATATTTTACTGAATTTTATGGACTAGTGAAGGCGAATGAAAGTATCTTTTTTTGAAATAATTATCATCAATAAAACAATTTATTTTAATGATATTTTGCATATTTAAATTAAAAAGCTGTTCTAAACATTTTCCCAGCTCTCAGTTTGCCCAAAGCCATTTGCGTATCCCAGTTTCTCAGGCTGTAGATGAGAGGATTCTTGGTGGGGGGTAACACAGTGTAAAGCACTAATACAAACACTTTCAGGGAAGATGAATATTTAATATTTTTAGCTAGATATGTGATAATACCTGAAAAGAGGAAAAATGTCACCACAGTAAGGTGAGGAGGCAAGTTGAAAGACTTTTCACTCTGCCCTTTGCAGATGGGATTCTTAGAATAGTAGAAAAAACATAAACATAAGATACAACCAATAAAATAAAACATAAAACCCAAACAACAACTTCCAATTATAAATGCATATTCCAGAGTTTGCTCTCCAGAACAAGCAAGTGTGAGCAGTGATGGCACATCACAAAAGAATTGGTGCACTATGTTAGAACCACAGAAATGGACAGAGAACATGCCTGCAACATGAATGGATCCATAGACACACCCACTGAACCATGTTGCTGTCACCATCTGCACACAGGCACCTCTATTCATGATGGCCTCATAGTGCAGAGGACAGCAGATGGCAGTATAGCGGTCATAGGACATCACCAGAAGGAGTGCAAACTCTGTGCCAGCCAGGGAAACAACAAGGAAAACCTGGGAGGCACATCCCACAAAGGAGATGGTATGGGTGTTGGTCATAGTGTTCATGATGGAATTGGGGACAGTGACAGAGATGTAACAGATATCAATCAAAGTCAAATTTTTCAGGAAGAAATACATGGAAGATTGGAGACACCGGTCAATGGTGGTGAGGGTGATAATGAGGAGGTTCCCCATCAGTGCTGCCAGGTAAACCAGGGAGAAGAATGCAGCATAAAGTCTCTCTAGCACCTGGTCATCAGGGAATCCCATGAGCAAGAATGTTATGTTGGTCATGATGATTAAATTCTTAGCCTCACTGATTCTTATCTGCAGAAATAAAGATAACACTGATAACTGGTCCATTCAGATATTGTCATATTCATCTCTACTTAACCCCTGACGCCTTTTGATTCTGAATGAGTGTAAGTCCATCAAAATACTCCCACAGAAACACATCACATAGCCGCCCCCTTACCAATAGAATAATATTTACGGAGAGGTCGATGAAATATGGTTAGCTTTGAGCACTACTTAAAGAGTCAGAAAATGCAGAAATATTCTTTATGTTGTTTATTTCAGAACAAAAACAACAATTTTTCATTTTCTTGACTTAGGAGTCTAACAGACAGGCACAAAACTTTCAGAAAAATGTGCCTAGAAAACTGTTAACATACTTCATGGGTGCAGGTGAAAATAACAAAAATAAAGTCATCTTTCATGATGACTGCTTCCAAAGATCATTGGCCAAACACTGCTCTTGACAAAATAAATACAACAAAATACAAATATAAGTGTTTGTGTTTTTCAAATAAGATCAAACAGGCAGAAGGCAGAATAGAAGAGAAGCAAACTGTGATGCTAAATTTTCTTCTTGATATTAAATATTGATATTAATGATAAAAATAGAAAATGCCCAAAATGTACCATCCTGAGTATCCATGACAAATCAATTCATGTGATATTTTACTTGTTCAATCACTGTAACATAACACCACAACAGCAGTGTCTTGCCTATAGCCATAAAATCGGTCTTGCAATAACCACTTAATAATGAGTCAAGGACACTTATATAATCTTCTGTCTCCTTGAGTCTTTTATTTAAATAAAAAGTAAGTGGCCTGGGCACACAGAGACAGCAAGTCAGATAATCAGAACATTCTCCATTCCCCTTGGTTCTTGAAGTAAAATGGATGAAAAATATCCTCACCAATTATTAAGGGTGATACAAACAACAATTTCAAAATTCCATTCTTTTGAGGACAACGGAGAAAAAATGCTTGAGCAAATTACCCCCCCAAAATATTTTTTTCCTTACCATACATTAAATGTGTTAGTTAGATATAAAGTGACAAGAGAAGATCCAGATAAGTACATTGGGAATGGGCACATATTTCTTCTGTTCCATCCCTCAATTCTGTGTTCTTACATGTGTAAAAGGAAGAGACTGTCTTAAGTATCTTCCCTCAAAAGACCTTTTATTCGAGAATCGATGTATTTTCCATTACCAAACTTAATTATCGCAACAAGTCTTGTGCAATTGCTGAGTTGTAAGCTCTCTTTCAGTCTCCAGCATTAGTTCAAGATTAATGATCTGACTTTCACATGAGATCATAGTTACATATATGGGATGGGAATTAATTAGAAGAAATGGACAAGTTTTTGATGATAGAAAGTATCCTCTGAGGAACCAGAGGGCAACCTTAAATCCCTGACCTAGAACAACTCAGAAAGATAATTGACTTGCTTCTCACAATTTTCCATTGTAAGCATATCCCAACAATTTCATGAATACTTTCAGGTTATGCTTTTCTATTTACTGATGTGTTACAACATCAAGATGTTCACAGAAAAGAGAACATTTGAATTCAATAATTAAAATTTAAATTCAGGAAGACATATTAAACCATGGAGGTTATTTTATTTAATTTTTAGTTCTGCCCCCCTTTCTTCCCTTTTTAAATACTGATATATATGCAAATGTTATCCATGTAAAATAACATTCAATCTAGGAAACCTAAATTAAAGTGAAACTTTCCTCACTCCCCCATTTCTTCTTAGGAACCATGGGAAGTGCAAGAGTGGGAATGTTTATTGCAGTACACCTCCTGTGACTTTGCAGGCATATTCATAAAATGCATTATCTGATATTTACCATACATGGTTCAGAGACTCCCTTTTTACACAATATTTCTTACATCTTCTTGTTAATATGTAAAAGCATATCATTAAGTATTATGGATATTCAATGTTTTGGTTTCAAGTTTACAGTCACATCATATGTAACCTTATAATTAACATCATTTTGCATGCCTTGTCTGTGCATATATGTACATGATTCGTTGTCTCAGTCTCTTGAATTGTAATTAGTATATGTAGGGTATGGCCAATTCAATTTTTAATAGATTCTACTAAATAATTTCTGAAAATGTTTAAAACTGTCTATTCTTACCACATAGTCAAAAGGTTTCCTTAACTCGTAGATCAAACTATGTAATATTTTAATTACTTTTTAATTTGTTAAACTATAGAAAAAATTCACCAATTTAACAAATTTTAAGAATACAAGTAAGAACTATGAAGTAAATGGACACCGTCGTGCAATAAACACTACCCTCCATCTCTAGAGCTTTTTTGTGTTCCCCAATTGAAACTGCATAGCTATTAAAAGTAAGTGATTTTGGGGTTTTGATTTGCATTTCCCTGATGATTAGTGATTTTGAGGAAATCATTATGTGTCTGCTGTCCATCAGTATTTTTTCTTGGTTATAATGTCTATTCACTTATTCTGTTCATTTTTTTAATTGGATGTTTTGGTGTTATTTAAGTTATCTCAGTATTTTGAGTATTACTCCTTATTGGTTATGATCCTGCCATTTCCAACAACATGGATGGACCTAGTGGGTGTTATGCTAACTGAAATAACTTGTACTGAGAAAAAAATACCATATAATTCCACTCATATGTGACATCTTATTAAATAAACAAGAAAGCGAGAAAACAAACAAAAGGCAGAATTGGACCTATAAATTCAGAGAACATACTAATTGTTGCCAAAAGAGAGGGGAATGGCAGATGGGAAAAATAGTGAAGGGAGACACAGGCTTCCAGTTAGGAAGTGAATAGGTCATGGGAATAAAATACACAACATAAGAAATATAGTCAATGATATTGTAATAGCATTGTATTGTGACAGATGTTACAGTTCTGAGGAGGATAGCATAATGTACAAATTTGTCAAATCAGTATGTTGTACACTTGAAGCTAATGTAACATTGTTTACCAACTATAAGAAAATGAAACAACAAAAAACAAAAAACAAAAACAAAAAACAAAAAACCTTCCCATTACCTTATTTCTCTAACATCTGACAATTGTTGCACATTCTGTCTCTATGAATTTGATTATTCTAGGTACCTCATATAAACAAATCATACACAGTTTATACTTTCATTCATTATGTGGTTGTTTTACTTAGCATAATGTCTCCAAGTTTTATCAATATTGCATACTATGTCAAAGATTCTCTTTTTTAATGTTGAATGATACCTGCTTATATTTATATACTATCCATGTTTTTACTCATTATTCCATGAATCAACATTTGGGTTGATTGGTTATTGTAAACAATGCTGCTATTAAAATGGGTGTACAAATATCTTTCACATCTCTGATTTCAATACTTCTTGATGTACAAACAAAAATGAAATTACTGAGTCAATAATTCAATATTTAATTATTTTAGGAACTGAATACTGTTTCCCTTGTGGAATGTCACATTCCAACTTCTTCTGCACAAGACAGGGATAAATTTATCCACATCTTCTCCAACACTGTCTTTTTTTTCTTTTATTTTCTTCTTTTCTCTCTTTCTCCCTAACTTTCTCTCTCCCACAATAACAATCCTAATGTGTATGAGGTGGTATATGGTTGTGGTTTTGTGTTGCATTTCCCTAATAATTGAATAACTTTCTATGCACTTATAGGTCATCGGTATATCTTCTTTGGGGTAATTTTTAGAAAAGTAATTGCCCATTTTTAATGAAGTTGCTTTTTCTTCCTTTTTTTTTATTAAGTTGTAAGAGTAATTTATGTATTCTGATATCAATCTTTACCAGAAATATGACACGTAAATGTTTTCTTCCATTCCATGTGTTGCCTATTCATTCTGTTGATAATGCCCCTCAGTACACAGATATTTCAATTTTAATGAAGTCCAACTTGTTTAGTTTTTGTGTTGTCTTTTTTTTTATTACATAACCAATAAATCATTTCCAAATCAGTTGTGATGACTCTCTCTCCATATTTTCTTCTAGGAGTTTTATAGTTTAAGTCATATTTAGGTCTGTCTTTGATCCATTTTGTTTCCGTGTTTAGTGTAGGGTTTGGGTATAACAGTGTTACTTTGCATGTAGATATTCTATTTGCTGATTTGGGTAACCAAAGATGTTCCCCTTTATTTTCTAGAACCTATGCTTTTGTGACTAGTCAAGACATAGCAAAATTATATGAATTGCATACATTGTATATATTATATTTAGATTCATGTCTGTCTTTTTTTTCGCCTTTTCTAAAATCAGTGATAGCTGAATTTTCTTAACAGACTGAAGTTCAATTTCTCTTTTTGAACTAGTAATCCCAAAAGTGCTGCTATAAAATTTGGTCTAATTCATATTGTTTTAATCTTATTCACAGATAATCACTATCATTCAGTCGTTAAAGAAATAAGTCAAACATAAGCGAAGTGTTCAAAAGCAACTGTGACACAATTTCTATAATTTAATAATAAATATATTTTTGAATTCTTCTGTGAAATAGACACTCTCAAAACTCAGATCAGTGAACAATTTTTCATTTAACAACCAAAATAAATGTGGCATTCTAAGCAATTCAGCTGTTGATGTTATTTTTGTGATTTAATGAATCTTTTTACATAAAAGCAGATATTATTTTGCAATTTCAAAAGATTCTGTTTGTAGGTATACATACATATTTCATCACCTACCAATGTTGTTTAAACTACAAGTAATTCCCATATTCTTTGGACATTTGTAACCTCAAATTGTTCTGAGAAGGGAGGATAGCTTCTTGTGTTCTTTTCTCAGTTACTCAGAAGTTAAGAAATAGTGGAGAACAAATTTCAACTTTGTTAAAGGCTTTTGGCTCTCAATATTTGTATTATTTTTTGATGATATCTTCTCTCCAAAGTCAAGAACTTCAGTGATTTTTCTTCATGAGCTGTTATTAACAAGGAAACAATACCTTCAAAGGATACAGTGGAAAAGATGGATTTAACATTACCTATCCAGAACGTTCCATCCTAAAGAAAGCAAAATGCACATTATTTTCAAATGTATAAGAAATAGTCTCCAGATTAGATGATATAATAGACCATGAGACAAAATGAAACAAGTTAAAGAAAAACCCTCAACAAAGTACTTTTATACGGAACATACCATAAAATAATAAAAGCCTTTAGGAAAAACCCATAGTTAACATCATCTTTAATGGTGAAAAATTGAGAACTTTTCCCTAAGGTCATGAACAAGACAAGGATATCCATTCTCACCACTTTTATTCAGGATAGTACTAGAAACCACAACAATCACACAGGAAAAAGAGATAAATGGCATCCTAACCAGGAAGGAAGAAGTAACATTTTCATTATTTGCAGATGACATGTTGCTATATCTAGAAAATCATAAAATCCACCAAAAAACTGATAGAACTAATAAAAAATTCAGAAGTCATAGGAACAAAATCAATACTCATAAATCTGTTGCATTTCAATATGCTAATAGTAAAGCAGCAAAAAGGGAAGTTAAAACAAACTATAATTGCACCAAAACAGTAACATAGCTAGGAATAAACTTAATTGAAGACGTGAAAGAACTTTTCTCTAAAAGCTATAAAATAATGGTGACACAAGGAAATGGAATGACAGTACATGCTCATTCCATACTCAATATTCTTAAAACATCTAAACTATACAAAACAATATACACATTTAATGAAATCCCTATCAAAATCCACTAACATTTCTCAGAGAGCTAGAACCATTCTAAAATTTGTATGAAACCATGGAAGATCTTGAATAACTAATCTTGAAAAACAAAAGCAAAATTACAATTAAACTATCAAAATTCACATATTCAAGTTGTTTTTCAAAGCTGTATTAATGAAAATCATTTGGTACTGGCACAAAAATGGATACATAGAACAATGGAATGCAATAGAAAATCCAGAACTGGTCCCATAACCATAATTATATGGTCAATTAATCTTCAAAAAAGCAAGAAAGAATAACCAATGGGGGAAAAAATGCTTTCAACAAATGGTGTTGGGAAAACTGGATAGCAGCATGCAAAATAATGAAACCATTCAGAGGGGCAAGATGGCAGAGAAGTAGGAGACCCTGTTTCAACCATTCCCCTGAATTGAGCTAAATATCCACCAGAACACACTAAACACCCATGAAATCAGCCTAAGATGTAAGATTATACACTTCTGATCACTATGGGGGCAGAAGATCATCAGTGAAGAGGAGAGAGGAGTGAGAGTACTCAGACTGATAAAGGAAGATAAACAGAAGTGGGAGGGAGCCACCAGAAGTGACCCATTGGAAAGTAATACCCCAATACGAAAGTGCCCTGTGTTTGGGGAGCAGTATGAGGTTGGAGTCTGCTTAAAATCACTCAAAAAGAACAAAGGGCCTTAAGGGCAATTGGTGGAATCAGGCAGCCACATGTATGCACCAAAGCCTATGGTCCCAGGGTGTTCACAGCCAAAACTCACCCAAGCCTTAGAGAACCTGGTTTGGGCTCCAGCCATATATCCCTGGGTCTGCAGCCTTCCAGCACAGCTGCAGGATCTAAGCACACCTAGCATGAGTGTGGGTCACAGAGCACAGTCCTGGCAAAAGCAGTGTCACCAGGATCAGGCTCACCCAGACCAATTTTAGTGGCACAGGGGTGCAGAAATAAGAGGGGGCTTCCAGTGAACACTGAGATGGTGACTGGGGGTGCACTCGACCTGTGGGAGGTTGCAGTGTTCAGCTGAGTTTGCAGAAGAAGAGTCTGTATTCTGGACTATCCAGAGGGGAGCAGATTAAGGCTTTGCTCTGAGGCAGAGGTTTGGATGAGGACAGTGTACTTTGCTCTGAAACTCTGAAAAGTCAAGGAATGCTGCCAAAGGACAAAAACATCCAGAGAACAAAAGCTTGAAAAAACCAGTTTCCAAAGAGCCCAGCCCCTTGAGAGGGGGCAGGACTACTCAGCCTAGGCAAGACTGATTGAAAAACAATTTCGTAGGCCCCTACCTCAGAAGACAAATCAAAAGAACAAGAGCACAACAGCCACAGGTTCCCCATAAAACCTTAAAACACCAACATCAGGGAAAAACAATTTATCAAGCTCCTTTCATTGTCCCCAAACCTGTATAGCTCATAGATACAAATTTTCTTTATTTTTTTTTATTTTGTTCTCATGATTCTTGTTCTTTTATTTTTTTAATATACTTACCATTACAATGAGATGATTAATAAAGCATATTCCATAATAACTTTTAACTGGAGCTTTTCTCATGCATATACCTGTGTTTCTTTTCTTTTTCTTATAGAGATAGATAGATATAGATATATAGATAGAAATAGATATAGATATATAGATATAGATGATATAGATATGGATATAGATATAGATGTAGACATAGATATAACCTTCAAGGTAGTCCTTTTTCCTTATTCAATACTAAACCTATATATAAACCAGTTTTAATTTCCTTGTATCTCTGGAAAGTTGGATCCTTTAACAAAGATAATACATCCATGAAGAACTGAAATAACCTTCCCTACCCACATTAAGGGTTTATAACCATGTCCCATTATTCTTTTGTCAAAGTTTCTGTGTATTTGATTTTGTACTATATATATCTTATTTGTGGGGCTCATTTTGGCTGGGTTTTCTCTTTTGTTTCCTCTTTCTCTCTCTCTTTTTTTTTTTTTTTTTTTCGTTCTTTTTGGTGGTGACTTCCAATTATTCCAAAAGTTTCCAAGGTTCCAATCATTTTGCTTAGATCCTGGTTGATATATTCAGCTATACATCCCCTCAACCACCTCTTACCAAAATGACTAGGGGAAGGAACACCCAACAGAGGAAAAATTCAGAGACTGTGCCCTCTGTGAAAGAACTATTGGATATGGACATAAACACTATGTTGGAAAGGGAATTCAGGGTAAAAATTACCCAGGCAATGGCTTGGTTGGAGAAAACCATTAGTGGCAACATACAAATTCTAAGGATGGAAGTGAGAACTGATCTGGCAGTACTAAAAAAATGCTGTCAATGAGATCCAATCTAATCTAAATACTCTAACAGCTAGGGTAACAGAGGCAGAAGAACAAATTAGTGATCAAGAAGACAAACTGATAGAAAAAAAGGATCAGGAGGAGGCCTGAAACAAACACCTGAGAATCCATGAAAATAGAATCAGGGAAAAAAATGATATCATGAAATGTTGCCAGGCCAGAATATTTGTGATTCCTGAGGGGGTGGAGACAGAGAGAAGACAAGAAGATATAGTTGAACAAATTATGGATGGAAATTTCCATAATCTGGGGAATAGAAAAAGTTTTCTTGTCCTAGAGACAGAAAGGACACCCCCCCATACCAATGAGTCTAGAAAGACCTCCAGACATTTAATTGTGAAATTCACAAATCATAATTTTAGGCAAGAGGTCCTAAGGGCACCTAAGGGAAAGAGATTACTTAGTACAGAGTAGGGACCATTAGAATAATGGTAGACATGTCTACAGAAACCTGGCAAGCCAAAAAAGGCTGGCAAAGCATATTCAATCTAATAAATGAGAAGAACATGCAGCCAAGGATACTTTTTCTAGCAAGGCTGACATCAAAATGGATGGAGAAATAAAGAGCTTCCAAGAACAGCAAGGTTTAAAAGAGTATGTGACCACCAAGCTGGTATTACAAGAAATATTAAGGGAGTTTGTACAAAAGAAGAAAGAACCAAGAGTGACAGAAACCAGAAATTTACATAGACATTCAATAAGAACAAGGACTTCACAGACAACATGATGTCAATATAAACTTATCTTTCAATAATCACTCTCCAAGTGAACAGCTTAAATGCTCCCATAAAACAGCACAGTGTCACAGACTGGATAAAACGACAGAACCCGTCCACATTCTGTCTACAAGAGACACATTTGGAACCTTAAGATACATCCAGAGTGAAAATGAAGGAATGGAGAGAAATCTTTCATGTCAACAGACCTCAAAAGAAAGCTGTGGTAGTGATTCTCATATCAGATAAATTAGATTTTAAGCTAAAGACTGGAGTCAGAGATACAGAAGGACACTACATCCTTTTGGAAGGGTATGCCCACCAAGAAAATCTAACAATTATAAATATTATGCCTCCAATATGTGAACATCCAACTACATAAGCCAATTGTTAACCAAAATAAAGAGTCATATTGATATGAACACATTAATTGTAGGGGACTTTAACATGCCACTCGCAGTAACAGACAGATCATCCAAGCAGAAAATCAATAATGAATTAAGAGCTTTGAGTGATACATTGGACCGGACGGACCCTGTAATATAGACAGAACATTCCACCTTAAAACAAAACAATACTCATTCTTCTAGAGTACGCATGGAAATCTCTCCAGAAAAAAACACATACTGGGTCACAAATCAGTGGTTAACCAGTACCAAAATATTTAGATTATTCCCAAGATATTCTTAGACCACAATGCTTTGAAACTGGAACTCAACCACAAGAAAAAGTGTGGAAAAAATAACACATCTGGAAGCTAAAGATCATCCTGCCATAGAATGTTTGGATCAACAAGGAAATCAAAGAAAAACATAAACAATTAATGGAAACCAATGAGAATGATGGCACATTGGTCCAAAACCTATGGAATATGGAAAAGGCATATAAGGGGGAAAGACATAACCATTCAAGCGTCACTGAATAAAAAAAAAAAAAAAATGAAAATCCCGAATACACTAGCTGTTTTCACTCCTTAAAGAACTGAGAAATCAACAAATTAAGACAATCCCATGCACAAGAAGGGCACTAATTAAGGTTACAGCATAGGTCAAAGAGTTATAAACTAGAGATACAGTAGAACACATCAGCCAAACTAGAAGCTGGATCTTTGAAAAAATTAATGAGATTGTTAAATCATTGGCCAAACTAATCCTAAATAAAAAGGAGAGAACCCAAATAAGTGAAGTTATGAATGAAAGGGAAGAGATCATGACTATTCCAAAAGAAATAGAAGCAATCATCACTAATTATTATGAAGTTAAGCAACCTAGAAGAAATAGATGCATTCCTGGAAACCTATAAACTTCCAAGACTGAAACAGGAAGAGATTAACAACTTGAATAGACCAATATCTAGTAATGAGTTTGAAGCAGTGATCAAACACCTCCCAAAAAACAAGAGGTCAGGACCTGATGGATTCCCTTGGGAATTCTACCAAATATTCAAAAGGAAATAAGACTTATACTCCTGAAGTTGTTTCAAAAGATAGAAACAAAAGGAAAGGTTCCAGACTTTTTCTATGAAACCAGTATTACCTCGGTACCCAAACTAGTCAAAGAACCGATCAAAAAGGACAATTTCAGACCAATAACCCTAATGAGTATGGGGGCCAAGATTATCAACAAGATCCTAGCTAATAGGAGCCAACAGTACATTAAAAAGACTATCCACCATGTTGAGGTGGGATTCATGCCTCAGATGCAATGGTGGTTCGACATTTGCAAATCCATCAAATGTGAAGGAACAAATCAATAATTCATGTCTCCAAAGGCAAAGGAAACAAAAGTGAATATGAAATCTTGGAACTTTATCAAGATAAAAAGCCTATACACAGCAAAGGAAACAGTCAACAAAACAAACAATTATCCAAAGGAATGGGAGAAGATATTCACAAATGACACTACAGACAAAGTTCTGATATCTAAGATCTATAAAGAACTCCTCAAACTCAACACTCAAAAAACCCAGATAATCACGTCCAAAAATGGGCAGAAGACATGAACAGACAGTTCTTCAAGGAAGACATACAAATGGCTAACAGACACATGAAAAAATATTCATCATCTTTAGCCATCAGGAAGATTTAAATCAAAACATAGTGAGATACCACCTTACATGAGTTAGAATGACCAAAGTCAACAAGACAGTAAACAACAAGTACTGGAGAGGATGTGGGGAAAGAGGATCCCTCTCACACTGTTGGTGGGAATGCATGTCGGTGCAGCCAATTTGGAAATCAGTGTGGAGATTACTCTTTTTTTTTTTTAAGATTTTATTTATTTATTTGACAGAGAGCTAGAGAGATATCACAAGTAGGCAGAGAGAAGGGGATGGAGGCTCCCTGCTGAGCAGAGTGCCCGATGTGGTGCTCTATCCCAGAACCCTGGGATCATGACCTGAGCTGAAGGCAAAGGCTTTAACCCACTGAGCCATCAAGGTGCCCTGAGATTACTTAAATAATTAAAAATAGAGCTATCCTATGAGCCTGTAATTGCACTACTCAGTATTTACCGTAAAGATAATGTAGTGAAAAGAAGGACCATATGTACCCTGATGTTCATAGCAGCAATGGCCACAATTGCCAACCTGTGGAAAGAGCCAAGATCCCCTTCAATAGATGAGTGAATAAAGAAGATATGGTCCATGTATGCAATGGAATATTATGCCTCCATCAGAAGTGATGAATACCCAACTTTTGTATCAATATGGACAGAACTAGAAGAGAGTATGCTGAGTAAAATAAGTCAAGCAGAGAGAGCCAATTATCATATGGTTTCACTTACATGTGGCCCATAAGGAAAAACATAAAGGTCATTGGGAGAAGGAAAAGAAGGATTAATTGGGGGAAATCCGAAAGGGAGATGAATTATGAGACTGTGGACTATGAGCAACAAACAGGGTTTGGGAGGGGAGGGTTTGGGGGGTTGGGTGAGCCTGGTGGTGAGTATTGAGGAGGGCATGTATTGCATGGAGCACTGGGTGTGGTTCATGTACAATGAATTTTGGAACACTGAAAAAATTAAATTAAATTTCAAAAAGATATTTAACTCACTTTAGGATACCGGTTGAAATAGGGTTTCCTATTTTTCCACCATCTCGCCCATCCAATAACCTATTCTTTTTAAACTGCTTCAAAAATTAGAAATTGAAGGAAACTTCTAAACTCCTACAAGGACAGAATACCTGATTTCAAAACCAGACAAACACTCTACTAAGAAGGAGAATTACAGGTCAATATCCCTGATGAACACACATAAAAAAAAAAATACTCAATAAAATGTTAGGAAATCTAATTCAAAGGTATGCTAAAAAGTATTCAAAACCATCAAGTTGGGTTTATTCTTGGGCTGTAAGTGTGGTTTAATATTTGCAAATCAATCCATGTGATACACTATAATATAATATAATATAATATAATATAATAACCATGTGATCTTTTCAATAGTTGCAAGAAACGTATGTGACCAACTAAATATCTATTCTTGATAAAAAGAAATCTCATAAAGTAGGAATAGATTGAAAATTTCTCAACTTCAAGAATGTTGTACATGAAAGACTGACAGCTAATATCATCCTCAATTGGTAAAAACTGAGGGTGTTTTCCCTATGATCAGGAACATGACAGGAATGTCCCCTCTTACCAATACTATTTAACCATAATACAGGAAGTCCTAGCCTCAGTAATCAGACAAGAAAAAAAATAAAATGCCTCAAAATCAGAGAGGAAGAAGTCAAAATTTCACTCTTTGCAGACAACAAAATATTCTAGGTAGAAAACCCAAAAGACTTAACCAACAAAATTCTGGAAGTAATTCATGATTTCAGTGAAGTCACGATATAAAATCAATGTGCACAAATCTGTTGCATTTCTACACACCAATAATGGAGCAGTAGAACAAAAAGTCAAGGAATGGATCCCATTTGCAATTGCACTGAAAAAAAAAAAAAAACTAGTAATAAACCTAACTGAAATGGTAAAAATCTGTACTCTAAAATTATAGAACATTTATGGAAGAAATTGAAGAGGACACAGAGATGGGAAAGCATTCCATGCTTATGGTTTGGAAGACCATTTTTAAAATGCCTATACTATACGAGGCAGTCTATATATTTAATGCAATCCCTATCAAAATACCACCAAGGCGCCTGGGTGGCTCAGTTGGTTGAGCAACTGCCTTCAGCTCAGGTCATGATCCTTGAGTTCCAGGATCAAGTCCCACATCAGGCTCCCAGCTCCACCGGGAGTCTGCTTCTTCCTCTGAGCTTCTCTCCTCTCATGCTCTCTCTCACTTTCTTTGTCTCTCTAATAAATAAATAAAA
>CM052809.1:3007187-3024363 GCA_028533885.1 Nasua narica | reverse complement strand
CATAAACATATTTTTCAGATAAGGAAAGTGAATCTTAGCGAGGTTATACAGTGTATGTGTTGCAATAATTTGCAAGTAAAGAATCTCTGATACCAGTATAAATATATCCTGGTGAAAATTGTCAGTCTCTTTGCTAAATTTCCCAAATGGTATAGATTAAGAAAATTACTCTGGACTTAATGTTTATTAGCTCAGATTTAAATTAAATAGGCATAGACAGAAGTGCTAACATCACAGGAAAGTGGAATGATTCGGCTCTAACATTCCTAGTTTATAATGTAAAGAGTGTCCATTTCAATAAAAATAAATAAATAATAAATAAGTAGAAATTGGAGATGTGACTTTTAACCTGCGGTTTTGCCTAATAAAAATTAATAGGTGTTTAATATTTGTGTAGTTAAAATATTATCTGTCCCAAAGATTAACTCAATTCTCACTATACATTTATGCATAGAAAATTGTTTAGGGTTATAGTTTTAAGTAGCAGACACCAATAGGGTTTGGTGATGCCTCTGATAGGCTTTCAAGTATCATACAAGTAAATTCTGGACTGGTTCCATTATCACCTTGAGCCATCAGATTTTACATTACCTATGATTATTCATCTATTAAGAAATAATATATTCTTTATCATTTTTCCCTTAGGTTAGTTAACTTCTCTTTATTAATTTGCTTTTCCTTTAATCAGTGTTAAATCCTTAAATCAATTGTTGCAGACTCAGAGTAAAGCTCAACATATTTAGCAGCTTCCCACAACCAAAATCGTGTTGTAACACGTTACTTGACTTTTTCATTTAGCAAATATCTAAATAGCCAGCTGAGATGTCACAACTGTGTGACAGGGAAAATTCTATATCCTTTTCTCATGAACATTTTGCAAAATTTTACTTGTCTGACAGTGAGCTTTAGCAAAAATTATGAAACAAATGTGAGCATGTAGGAGTTATCAGAAAGGGAGAAGGACATGATAGTGATTGTTGAGAGGCTGGAAGTAGATATGCAGCATCATATCTGCATGATCTGCAGATATGATGCTGCATATACACCATATACAACTGATTATTTCTACACCATATACAACTGATTATTTCTTACACCAGATCCAGAATTAGGTAAATTTACACTAATATGTTACTTGGTATCATGAACCTCATTGCTTCACAATGCATTTAGTATCCTTCAAACTTCCCATGGACAGCAAAATTCTACTTAGTCACTGAGACAAGTAAATTGGACCCACAAGAATGAAACATTTTAACTGCTATCATATTTTACTGGTTTAAAGGATGATTGCAAAACACAGGAAAATCATGAAGTCTGATAACACTAGTACAGTTCAGCAGCCCTTCTTTATCCTATTTTTTTTAAAGATTTCATTCATTTATTTGACAGAGAGAGAGAGATCACAAGTAGGCAGAGAGGCAAGCAGAGAGAGAAGGGGAAACAGGCTCCCCACAGCGCAGAGAGCGTGATGCGGGGCTCAATCCCAGGACCCCAAGATCATGACCTAAGCTGAAGGCAGAGGCTTCAACCCACTGAGCCACCCATGTGCCCCCCTTCTTTATCGTATTAAGATGGAACAGAATCATTATATATCATTCTGCTTGTGTCATCTTCAATTTCTTTCATGAACACGTTACAACTTCAGAATATAGGTCTTTTACTCCTTGACTAAATTTAGTTCTTTGTATTTTATTTTTATTGATGTAATTGTAAATAGTGTAGTTTTCTTAATTTCTCTTTAGGCAACTTTGTTATTTATAGAGAAAAACAGCAGATTTCTATGTATTAGTTTTGTCACCTGCAACTTTATAGAATTCATTTATCAGTTCTAATAGTTTTAGAGGGCAGATTTTTTAGGGCTTTCTGTGAACTGTTATGTTGTCTGTAAACGGGGACAGTTTTACTTCTCCCTTACTAATTTGGTTGTGATTTCTTTGCCTGATTTCTTCAGCTGGGACCACCAGTGCTACATTGAATAAAAGTGGTGAGAATGAACATCTTAGGCTTGTTCCAGATCTTAGATGAAAGCTTTTAGTTGTTCCACATTTATTTTTTTAAAGATTTTATTTATTTATTTGACAGAGAGAGAGAGAGAGATCACAAATAGGCAGAGAGGTAGGCAGAGGAAGGGGGGGAAGCAGGCTTCCCGCCAAGCAGAGAACCTGATGCTGGGCTCAATCCCAGGACGCTGAGATCATGACCTTTAACCCACTGAACCACCCAGGCACACCTAATTGTTCCACATTTAATGTCATGTTAGCTGTTGGTGAGGCTGTGAGGAAAAGGGAATACTTGTGCACTGTTGGTGAGAATGTAATTTAGTGGAGCCAGTATGGAAAATTTTACAGAAGTTTCTCTAAATATTAAAAATAGAAATTTTCCTGTTGGGTATTTACTCAAAGAAAGCAAAAACACTAATTCAAAAAGATATATATATATATATATATATATATATATATATATGCCTATGTTTATTCCAGCATTACTCATAATAGCTAAGATATGGAAACAATCTAAATGTCCATCAATAGGCAACTGGATAGAGAAGATATGGTATATATACAAAATAGAATATTACTCAGTGATAAAAGAGAATAAAATCTTGTCATTCAGAACAATATGGATGGACCTAGAGATTATTATGCTAAGTGAAATATGCTAGACAGAAAGACAAGTACCACATGATTTTTCTTATATATGGAATCTAAAAAACAAACAAAAACCCGAAATACACCAAAAAGCAAACAAAAAATAGAAACAGATTCATAAATACGGAGAACAAACTAGTGGCTGCCAGAGGGGAGTGGATGGCGATGAGAAAAACACATGAAGGGGATTAAGAAGCATGATCTTCCAGTTATAAAATATATGTCACCAAGATGAAATGTGCAGCATAGAGAATATAGTCAATAATGTTGTAATACTTTTGTATGGTGACAGATGGTAACTGTACCATAATGAGCATTTTGTAATATAGAGAGTTGTTCACTATTTTATCTCTGACACTAAAGTATATCAACTCTACTTCAACTTAAAACTTTAAAAAGATGGTAGGTATAAGATTGCTAGGGAAGTTTTGATAAAAAAAAACTGTTCCTTTTTCCTAGATTCTTAGCTTTTACTCTCTGACACCACCTTACTGTTAGAATTTCTATAAAAAAAAGACAAGACATTGAATATAAAAAAACAAGCCATATACAACATAAAATGAGTTATTAAGTTTTATTTCTTGAGTTTAATCTCATATTGTAACAATTAAACAACAAAAGTCTAATATAAAAATGAAAAAGTATTAAAAAGTAAACAGTTTCAGTGGTATACCTATACATATTAAAGAGAATAGATGTAAAAATTAATTAATTCATTAAAATATACATGTGGGTTGCATGAGTGGCTCAGTGGGTTAAAGCCTCTGCCTTTGGCTCAGGTCATGATCTCAGGGTCCTGGGATCGAGCCCCGCATCAGGCTCTCTGGTCAGCATGCAGCCTGCTTCCCCCTGTCTCTCTGCCTGCCTCTCTGCGTACTTGTGATCTCTCTCTCTGTCAAATAAATAAATAAAATCTTAAAAAAAATAAAATATACGGGGCTCAATCCCAGTAACCTGAGATCTTCACCTCAGCTGAAGCCAGAGGCTTTAACTCACTGAGCCACCCAGGCGCCCTGGTTTTTATTTTTTTTTTTTCTTCACAACTAAGCAAACACATTATAACAAGGACATCACACATATCTATATAGATGGACTTTAGCTTGTAGTGTGTTTAGCGGGATTCCCATAGACCTTAGTGACTTTTATCACCATTTCATTGCTGCAGTTCTTAGGGGGAGAAAGATGTGGATATGTTACTTATTATTATCACAGAAGTGTGTAATTGGAGAACAGAATTTGTTACATTGTGTTATGCTGCAAGGAATAGTTCAATATTATCAAAAAATGAAATGTATTTGTGAAATTACATTAGCATTTTATTAATCAAAATATCATCCACTTGCGCAGGGCAGTGCGGATCTTATTCTAGGTATTTCTGTATGCAAAAAGTGTCATATCACACTGATTATTAAAGTCAAAATAAATCTAATGGTGAGCACAGTATGTTACTGCCAGTATGGCAAAAAATTCAATTATTGTCATTACTGGGGGTCTTTATTCTTTCTTATTATCTAAAGTTCCCTGGGTATAGATAAAATTTTTGTTGTATGAGAGCAGTAGGTATTTTTATATTTGGCACTATCTTATGGTTCTCCAATCACCGTGATCTCTTCCAAGGCCAGAAAAGTCTCCTTACTCAGATATATGTAAAACCACACAACCCCTCTTTGGGTCGTTCCAAAGAACTGACAGATGTCCATTATCATTGCATGAGAAAGATTTCTGTACTCCTTCATATTTGAGGGGATTTATTTTTTTAGTTAAACAATTTCTGTGTACTTTACATAAAGAAGAGTGTAGGTATTTTATGAATATAGCAGAACATAATTTTACAAACTTCACACACCCATGTTACCAGCATCTAGAACAAGAGAGAACAAATCACACTGTGGAACTTCTTTTTCCAACCACACTGAACATAAATGTTTTCATGAATTCCACAAAGAGTCTACTTTAAATATTTTTATACGATAAGTGACATCTTTCAAGGTGCATTCTTGGTGTCCAATTTCTTGTGCTTAATATTGTCTCTGAGATTCATACACATTGTCGGACTCAGTTGTGAAATTTACATTCCAGTTGCTGTTACAGGATTTACTTTCTTGAATATACAGAGTTTTAAAGGTTAAAGGCATTTGGAGAGTGTGTAGATGATAGAAAGATAGATAATAGATAAAAAGATAGATGATAGATAGTATATAGATGGTTGAATAGATGAGAGATGACAGAAATATGATAAATAAATGCATGATAGGTCATAGATTAATAGATGATAGATGATAGAGATATATCTTCCTCTCTGAACTATTTTAAAGACCTGATAGATCCAATGTGATGCATTGGTAACGAAGCATTGACTTTCACTCAATATCTTAATGTTATATTATTGCCCTTACAGACTATGACAAACCTCATAGCTTAAAAACATAAATTGCATATATTTTAATAGATCACACTCAGTGAAATTAAATTGTGGTGTCTCAGGGCTATATTCTTTTCTCAAGGCTTTACAGGAATATCTGTTTCCTTGCCTTTTCCAGCTTTCTGGATGCTTCTCAGATTCTCTGAGACAAAGACCCCTTCCATTATCTTCAAAAGCCAACACCTGAAACTGTTTCGAAAAAGAGAAACAGAAGGAAAACTGTCAGACACTTTCTATGGAAACAGCATTACCCTGATCCCCAAACCAGGCAAAGAACTCATCAAAAAGGATAATTTCAGACCAATATCCCTGATGAATATGAATGCCAAGATTCTCAACAAGATCCATCAGCACACTAAATAATTTATTCAACATGACCAGGTGGGATTGATCCTTGGGATGCGAGGGTGGTTCAACATTCATAAATCAATCACGGTGATAGAACAAATCAATAAGATGAGAGATGAACCAAATGGTCTTCTCAATTGATGCAGAAAAAGCATTTGACAAAATTCAGCATCTGTTCCTGAGTAAAACTCTTCAAAATATAGGGACAGAAGGAACATTCCTCAACTTCATAAATTCTATCTATGAAAACCCCACATCAAATATCATTCTCAGTGGGAAAAAGCTGACAGCTTTCCCTTTGAGATCAGGAACACAACAAGGTTGCTCACTCTCGCCAAAACCCAAAAGACTCCACACCCAAACTACTAGAACTCATACAGCAGTTCAGTTATGTGGCAGGATACAAAATCACTGCACAGAATACAGTTGCTTTCCTACACACTAACAATGAAACAATGGAAAGGAAATTAGAGAATTGATTCCAGAGAATACTATAGCACCAAGAACCATAAGACACCTGGGAATAAATCTAACCAAAGAGATAAAGGATCTGTACTCGAGGAACTAAAGAACACTCATGAAAGAAATTGAAGAAGACCCAAAAAGTTGGAAAAGTATTCCATAATCATGGATCAGAAGAATAAATATTGTTAAAATGTCTATACTGCCCAGAGCAATCATTTCATTTTGTCATCCGATCAAAATTCCACTGGCTTTTTTCAGCGGGCTGGAACAAACAATCCTGAAATTTGTATAGAACCAGAAAAGACACCAAATTGATAAGGAAATCTTGAAAAAGAAAAACAAAGCTGGGGACATCACATTGTCTGATTTCAAGTTTTATTACAAAGCGGTGATCACAAAGGCAGCATGGTACTGCCACACAAACATACACATAGACCAGCGGAACACAGTAGAGAGCCCAGATATGGACCCACAAATGTGTGGTCAAATAATCTTTGACAAAGCATGTAAATATGCAGTGGAAAAAAGACAGTCTCTTCAATAAATGGTGCTGGGAAAATTGGACAGCTCTATGGAGATGAATGCAACTTGAACATCATCTTACACCATACACAAAGATAAACACGAAATGGATTAAAGACCTCAACATGAGGCAGAAATCTATCAAAACCCTAGAGGAGAACATAGGCAATAACCTCTTTGACATCAGCCACAGCAACTTCTTTCAAGACATGTCTCCAAGGCAAAGGAAACAAACGCAAAAATGAACTTTTGGGACTTTATCAAGATAAAAATATTTTGCACAGCAAAGGAAACAGTCAACAAAACAAACAGGCAACCCATGGAATGGGTGAAGTTTTTCGCAAATGACACTACAGACAAAAGGTTAATATCTAAGATCTATAAAGATCTTCTCAAACTCAGCACTCAAAAACAGATAATCACATCAAAAATGAGGCAGTGCCATGAATAGACACTTCTCCAAAGAAGACATACAAATGACTAACAAACACATAAAAATTGTTCATCATCATTTGCCATCAGGGAGATTCCAATCACAACCACAATGATACCATCTTACACCAGTTAGAATGGCCAAAATTAGGAAGACAGAAAACAACAAATGTTGGAGAGGATGTGAAGAAAGGGGAATCCTCTTACACTCTATGGGAATGCACGTTGATGCATGAACTTTGGAAAACAGTGTGGAGAGTCCTCAAGAAATTAAAAATAGAGCTACCCTATTATCCTGCCATTGCACTAGTGGGTTTTTACCGCAAAGATGCAGATGCAGTGAAAAGATGGGCCACATGTACCCCAATGTTCATAGCAGCAATGGCCACAATTGCCAAACTGTGGAAAGAATCAAAATGCCCTTCAACAGATGAATGGATAAAGACGATATGGTCCATATATATAATGGAATATTATGCCTCCATCAGAAAGGATGAATACCCAACTTTTGTATTAGCATGGATGGGACTGGAAAAGATTATGCTGAGTGAAATAAGTCAAGCAGAGAGAGTCAACTATATGGTCTCACTTATGTATGGAGCTAAGGAAAAACATGGAAGAAATTGTGAGAAGAAAGGGAGGGTGAATTCAGGGAAATCAGAATGGGAGATGAACCATGAGGGACTGTGCACTCGGAGAAACAAAATGATGGTTTCAGAGGGGCAGGGGTGAGGGGTTTGGTAAACCTTGGTATTGAGGAGGACACGTATTGCATGGAGCTCTGGGTATGGTACATGAACAATGAACCTGGTAACTCTGAAAAAAAAAATTATTTGTAAAAAAAAAAGGGACACACACACACAATGATTTTTTTTTTTTTCATCTTGGCCAATTGAATTGCTCAAGGTGATAGTTGATTTATACAGTTGTTGGGGAAGCCATCCTATTCAGCTGCTCAAATAATCATATACACATGGTGTCTTATTATTATCCTCATAGAGTAACAATCATAAAAAATTATTTACACATGAGTTATTGTGTCAGTTTCTCTGAGGTCTACGTCAAGTCATCTAGATTATACAAACAATATTCAGAGATAATCAGAACTAGAATTTAACATCCACAAAATTGTGTTCTTGAAACATAGTTTTCCAGGTTGCCTGGGTGGCTCAGTGGGTTAAAGCCTCTTCCTTTGGCTCAGGTCACGTTCTCAGGGTTCTAGGATCAAGCCCTGCAACTGGATCTCTGTTGAGCTGGGAGCCTGCTTCCCCTCTCTCTCTGCTGGCCTCTGTGTCTACTTGTGATCTCTCTCTCTGTCAAAAAAATTAAGAAAATAACATCTTTTTTTAAAAAAAACATAGTTTTCCTTTCTAAAAATCACTCTTAGGGTGCCTGGGTGGCTCAGTGTGTTAAAGCCTCTGCCTTTGGCTCAGGTCATGATCTCAGGGTCCTGGAATCAGGCCCTTCATCAGGCTCTCTGCTCAGCAGGGAGCCTGCACCCTCCCCACTGCCTGCCTCTCTGCCTAATTGTGATCTCTCTCTCTGTCAATTAAATAAATAAAATATTTAAAAAATAAAAATATAAAAATAAATCAAATCACTCTTAATCCAAAAGATAGCCCAACTGAGTCTAATTCATTTGAAAAAGCAAGTCCAGGGGCGCCTCGCTGACTCAGTGGGTTAAAGCCTCTGCCTTTGGCTCAGGTCGTGATCTCAGGGTCCTGGGATCAAGCCCCATATCAGGCTTTCTGTTCAGCAGGGACCCTGCTTCCCCTCTCTCTCTGCCTGTCTCTCTCCCTACTTGTGATCACTTTTCAGTCAAAAAAATAAATAAAATCTTTTAAAAAAATAAAAAAAAGTCCAATTTTAATTAATTAGGCCTAATTATTTGTAAAAATTCAGTGAGAATAGTAATCTGCCATATAGAATCTTTAAAATTTGCTTCACTGGTACTTTTTTTAAAAAAATGTTTTATTTATTTATTTATTTATTTACTTACTTACTTATTTATTATTTTTAAACATATTTTATTTATTTATTTGACAGAGAAAAATCACAAGTAGGCAGAGAGAAAGGCAGAAGGAGAGGGGGAAGCAGGCTTCCTGAAGGAGAGCCTGATGTGGGGCTGATCCCAGGACCCTGAGACCACGACCTGAGCAGAAGGCAGAGCCACCAACCCACTGAGCCACCCAGGCGCCCCAAAAGATTTTATTTATTTAACTGAGAGAGAGAACACAGATGGAGAGAGAGAAGCAAACTCCCTGAGGAGCAGAGAGCTCAATGAAGGGCTCAAACCTGGGCCCACAAGATCACAGCCTGGGCAGTAGGCAGACACTCAACCATCTGTCAGCTAATGTGCTTTTCTTGGAACTTTTTAGAAGGAATCTTTAGTTTGAAAATTTAATAGACTCTGAAGGCCAGAAGGTGAGCCAAATAGAAGCCATCTAACTTGTTTGCAATACCTATAGATTTGAGTTAATTCCTCCTCTCAGAGTTCCCAAAATATCCTGAGGTTTCGTGCACCTGCCAGGAAGTGCATTTTTTTGTCCACAAAACAGGGAAGGCTGTATGCAAGGTGTCACGTCAACATTCTCATTGGGTCCCAATAGTCAACCTTAACTCTTAAGGCAGTCTGGCCATATCTGAGTCTATGCATGTATCTCTCAACTATGACATTCCAGACAAACCCTTGGTGATATAACCCATGTTTCCAATGGTGTCCTGTTATAAGGAGAACAGATTCTTATTGAATTATGCAAACAATCATATTGTCCAGGAATAAGTAATATTCATTGAAAGCTTCTGAATTTTGCACGTTTGGGTAAGGAGAAAAGTTAAATGTTTCAATTTGTTCATGAGAGAATATTTAATCGTATTTCTACAAGGCAAGTTAAATTCAATTAGTTAACATATAGTGTATCATTAGTTTTAGAGGTAGACTTCAGTTATTCATCCATTGCATATAATACCCAGTGTTCAGTATATCACATGCTCTCCTTAATGCTCATCATCCAATTTCCCTATCCCCCTTTGCCTTTAGCAACCCAGTTTGTTTCCTATTGTTGAGTAACCTATGGTTTTCTCCCTCTCCATTTTTGTCTTATATTATTTTTCCCTCTCTTACCCTATGATAGTCTCTTTTGTTTCTTCAAATTAATGTATGAGTAAAACCATGAGATAATTGTCTTTCTCTGATTGACTTATTTCTCCCAGCATAATACCTTCCCGTTCCATTGACATCAATGTAAATGGTAATATTCCATTTGTTTTAATTGCTCAGTACTAGCCCATTGTATGTGTGTGTGAATGTGTGAGGGTGTGTGTGTGTGTGTGTGTGTGTGTGTGTGTGTGTGTGTGTGTATAAAACACATCTTCTTATACAATCATCTATCAATGGATATCTTGACTTTTCCATAGTTTGGCTACTGTGGACATTGATGCTATATACATTTGTGTACAGGTGCCCTCTGGATCACTGCATTTGAATATTTGGGATAAATACCTAGTAGGGCAATTTCTGGATCATAGGGTAACTAAATTACAACTTTTTGAGGAACCTCCATATTGTTTTCCAAAGTAGCTGTACCAGTTTGCATTTCCACCAACAGTGTAAGAAGAGTCCCTTTCTCTACATCCTCATCAACATTTGTTTTTCCATGTCTTGTTATATTTAGCCATTCTACTTGGTGTAAGGTGATATCCTATTGTGATTTTGATTTGGATTTCCCTGAAGCCAAGTGATGTTGAGCATTTTTTCATATATCTGTTGGCCATTGTGTGCCTTCTTTGTAGAAGGGTCTGTTCATGTCTTCTTCCCATTTCTTTGCTAGATTATTTGTTTTTTGGGTGCTGAGTTTAAGTTATCTTTATAGATCTTTATACTAGATCTTATATGATATGTCATTTGCAAATATCTGCCTTTCAGTTTTGGTGATTGGTTCCTTTTCTGTAAAAAAGCTTTTTTTTTTTTTTTTTTTATCTTCAGGAAATCCTGAAAATTCATTTTTGCTTTTGTTCCCTTTGCCTTAGAGACATGTTTAGCAAGAAGGTGCTGTGGCCAAGGTTGAAGTTGTTGCTGCCTGTGTTCTCTATGATTTTGATGGATTCTGGTCTCATATTTAAGTCTGTCATCCATTTGGAATTTATCTTTGTGTATGGGATAAGAAAATGGTTCAGTTTTATTCTCTACATGTAGCTGCCCAATTTTCCAGCATCATTTGTCAAAGAGACTGTCTCTTCTCCCATGGATATTCTTTCTTGTTTGACAAAGATTAGTGGACCAGTGTTGAGGGTCTATTCTGTTCCAATGATCTATGTGTATGTTTTTTTCCAGTACCGTATTGTTTGGATGACTACTGCTTTGTAATATACTTTGAAGTCAGGCATTGTGATGCCACCAGCTTTGGTTTCTTTTTTCAACATTCCTCTCACAATCTGGGGTCTTTTCTTGTTCCATACTGTCTTTGGATTATTTGTGCCAGCTCTGTGAAAAATGTGTATGTTATTTTGATAGGGATTGCACTGAATACGTAGATTTCTCTGTGTAGCATGAATATTTTAACATATTTATTCTTTTAGCACATTAGCATGGAATATTGTTTTCCATTTCTTGTGTCTTCCTCAATTTTTTTTTTTCATAAGTGTTCTCCAAGTTTTAGAGTAGAGATCCTTCATCTCTTTTGTTAGGTTTATTCCTTGGTATCTTATGGGTTTTGATGCATTTGTAAGTGGGATTGATTCCTTAATTTCTCTTTCTTCTCTCTCATTATATGCATATAGAAATTCAACTGTTTTCTGTGCAGTGATTTTATATTCTTCCATGTTGATGAATTCCTGTATGAGTTCTAGTAATTTTGGGTTTTCCACATAATGTATCATGTCATCTGAGAGTAGTGAGAGTTTGTTTTCTTCTTTGCCAGTTGGAATGACTTATTTTTTGTTGTCTGATTGCCAAGGCTAGGTCTTCTAGCTTTTGAACAACAGTATAAGTGTGGACATCCCTGTCATATTCCTGACCTTAGGGGAAAAGCTCTCTCTCAGTTTTTCCCCATTGAGAATTATATTCTCTGTGGGTTTTTCACTGATGGGTTTCATAATACTGAGGTATTTCCCCTTTATCCCTGCACTGTGGAGTTTTAATCAAGAAATAATTCTATATTTTGTCAACTACCTTTTCTGCATCAATTGAGAGGATCGTATGATTCTTGTCTTTCTTGTGTTAATGTGATGTATCACATTGATTGCTTTGTGTATGTTGAACCACCCTTGCAGCCCAGGAATAAATCTCAACTGGTTGTGGTGAATGATCCTTTAAATGTACTGTCAGATCCTATTGGCTAATATCTTGGTGAGAATTTTTGCGTCCATATTCTAATTGTTAGGGTAAACAAGGCAGAAAAGAGAATCAGTGAAATAGAAGACAAAATGATAGAAAGTACAGACTCTGAGAAAAAGAAAAAAGCAACTAGTGGATCATTTTGAGGAGAGGCTTTAAGAAAAGTGTTATCATAAAGGACAATAATATTTGAAAAATAGAGGTCTTGGAAGATAAAGAAGTTTAACTGGCAGGAGGTTTATTTGAATAAATTAGAGCTGAGTTCTTACATAATCTGGTAAAGGTAACAAGCATTGAATACCAGGAGGTCCAGAGAACCCCCCTAAAAATCAATATAAATAGATCAACACACCTGTAATTGTGAAGTTTGCAAATTTCAGATATAAAAAAATCCTGAAAGCAGTTTGAGACAAGAGATCCTTAGCCTACAGATGTAGAAACATTAGGCTGGCGTCATATCAATCCACTGAGAGCTGGCAGGCCAGAAAGAACTGGCATGATATATTCAGAGTTCTAATTAGGAAAACAAGCATCCAAGAATATGCTACCCAGCAAGACTCATTCAGAATAGAAGGAGAGATAAAGAACTTCCAGGACAAATAGAATCTAAAAGAATCTCTGGTCACTAAACCAGCCCCAGATGAAATATTAAAAAGGATCCTGTAAGCAAATAGAATGTCCAAAAGGAATATAGACAAGTAAGAAACAGAGACAAACTATAGAAATTTTGTCTTTACAGGTTATACAATGGCATTAAACTCCTAAGTTTTAATACTAGAATAGATTAGAATAGAATAGAAGAATAGAATATGTGTCAATCAAAAGACACAGGGTATCAAATTTGATTTTAAAAAATATCCAATGTTATGCTGTCTACAAGAAACTTATTTTAGACCCAAAGTCACCTCCAGATTGAAAGTGACAGGGTAGAAAACCGTTTATTGTACTAATGGGCATCAAAGGTTGTTGAGATAGCAATCCTCATATCCGATAAATTAGATTTTAGAACAAAAACTTTAATAAGAGATGAAGAGGAATGATAGATATATCATATTTAAAGGTCTTTCCAACGAAGAGATATAAAAATTTTAAATATTTATGCACCTACCTTGGGAACAGCCAATTTTATAAAGCAATTAATAACAGAATTAGAGAAACACATTGATAATAATATAATAGTAAGAGACTTTAATACTCCATTCACAGCGGTAGACTGATGATCTAAGCAGAAGATCAACAAGGAAACAAGGACTATGAATGACATACTGGGCCACATGGTCTTCACAGCTACATATAGAGCATTCCAAGCTAAAGCAACAGAATACATATTAGTCTAAAGTACACATGGAACATTCTCCAAAATAGATCACATACTGGGTTGCAAATCAGGTCTCAACTGGACCAAAAGGCTGGGATTATTCCCTGGATAATTTCAGAACACAATGCTTTGAACCTTGAACTCATTCACAAGAGGAAATTTTGAAGGAACTCAAATACTTTTAGGTTAAAGCATCCTACTAAAGAATTAATGTATCAATAAGGAAATTAAAGAATAATTAAAAAGAAATCATGGAAACAGCTGAAAATGAAAACACAATCCTTCAGAACTTTGGGATCCAGCGCAGGCAGTCCTAAGAGGGAAGTGTGTAGCAATACAGGCTTTTTTTAAGAAATGAGAAAATGATCAAATTCAGAAGCTAATATTACACCTAAATGAGCTGGTAAAAGAACAGCAAATAAAGCCTAAACCCAGGAAAGCAGAATTTCAATCTTATACCAGCATATGTCATTTCAGTATGGGTCCTGACCACATAGAAAATTATTTTCTAAAGCTTTCCTTTCACAAACATTCTACAACTTTCTTTGATTCAGGTTTTGTCCTGAGTGTTTTCTCTTTAAACCACCAGTCTTGTATTAGGACAAAATTATTATTATTTTTTTATGTCAAGCAAAATATATTATCAGTTCTTTTTAATTCATTTTTGTTTCAGAGGTAGAATTTAGTGATTCAACATTTACGTATAACACCCAGTGCTCACTACATCAAGTGCCTTCTTTAATCCCCATCATGTGGTTATGCTTTCCTCTACCTGCCTCCCCTCCAGCAACCCTCAGTTTGTTTCCTAGAGTTCAACATTTCTTAGGGTTTGCATCCCTCTCAATTTTAACTTATTTTATTTTTCCTTCCATTCCCCTGTGCTTATTTGCTTTGTTTCTTAAATTCCACATACGAATGAAATTGTATGGTATTTGTCATTCTCTGACTGACTTATTTCACTTTGTATAATACCTTCTAGTCCCTTCCTTGTCATTGCAAATGTCCAGATTTCATTCTGTTGGATGGTTGAGTAATATTCTATTGTATACATAATTCACATCAATTTATATATATTTATATATAATATATGTCATATAATAATATAATATATGTTTAATATTAACTTTAATATATACTATAGTGTTTAATAATATTTGATATAATACATTACTGATATATGTCACATAAATCTATATTATATCTATATAGATAGATAGATACAGATAGATGGATGATAGGTAGACCTTTGTCAGTTTCAACTTTCTTATACATCTTCCATGTACAGTGTTTCTTGTTTTATTATTTTCATCTGGCTTTATTAAATTTAGCATAAATTTTAAATCTCAGAGGCCTTAGTCCCCAGTGAAAATTTAGTATAACAAATTGTGAACTTTCTATTACACCAGGATTCTTTAGATCACTTCAGATTTATGAATACACTTAATAATTTTTAGGAACATGCATTTCTTTAATGCAATCTTTCAATAAATCAAAAAGCATGTTTTCGAACAGACTATGTTTTCTTATCTGCAGTACGAATCAAAAGCAGATAAATCTTATGCATAGTAATTAACATTTCAGTACTTTATGTTATTTGGAAAAGACTTAGATATCCAATGAATTTAATCCATTTTGTCATTTAACTAAGCAGAAGTCAAAGTTTTAGGTTACCAAGGATTTTGATAGCTCCCTTAAACCAAGAATACATTGTGAGAGAGACAAAATTAACTATCATTTTAAGTCATCTTTTACTGACAAATTACAACAAAAATATTAGTTTATAAGACCTTCAGTAATTCTTGGTAGAATGAAAAATTTATATCTATTGTGGATAACTCTAACTACATGTCTGCTTTAGTTACACCAACCAACTTAATTTAGTTTTAATACATAATATGTGTATCTATGTCCACTAAATACCAATCAATTTGCTCCTCACTGTCAATTTTTCTTGGGGCACCTTTGGAGAAATCTGAAGTGATTGGTTTAAGTCCAGGGGAAACCCTGGGCCCTTTCATACTGATTTAGAAGTGTTTCAGTTTGAACCTTATAAGGAGGAAGCCTAATATCATGAGGTGCTTTTTCTCCTCAAGAGTGAAGGTAGGAGAAGCAGGAGCCAATGACACCTGAGGGAACCAAGGATGGTGTAGGAGAAGTTCTATGGGCCACGCCCATTGTGGTATAGAAACAGGAGGAAGGGGAGGTGGAAGCAGAGTAACAGTAGTCCTGCAAGAAAAGGAAAAGTAAATGTTTGGATTAACATTCCTTTATCTATGTCCCCTGTCCCTCCTTCTTGCGAGACAGATTTTTTCTCTGATTGCTGTTTAGCTTTTGAACCTACCACAATATGTTCAAGTGGACTTCAATGTGAACAAAAAGAGTATTCTTCATTTTCCTAGGAAAAGTTTAAGAAGAACACAAAAGAAACAAAATTATGACTAGATGAAGAGGCTTCACCAGATATATATAGGTCAGGTGATGCTACAATAGAAAAAATCATTATTTTCTTAGTTATGCTCTTTTGCCTATACTCTTTCCATTTATTACAAACATTGTTCAGTGGACTGTTTAGTGGGACAGAGATAGAACTTCACATTACACACAAATTTAATACAACACAAAACAAGCCACACATACACCAAAACAGATATACTCCAAATTACAAATGCAAGGACTATTTTTCAAGTCCCTTTTAGTTTCTCCCAAAAGTCACACATGGGAAACTTGTGTTGGTGAACACTCCAATGAATGAATAACAGGAGTTCGTCACATTCCCCAAATGCTCCTTTCCTTCCCACTCAATCCAGAAAGTGAAACTGGCCTTTGGTGTCAGTCAGAAATCAGCAGAGAGTTTCCCCAAGACAAAAACAGTATCGACAGTTGCAGGTTGGTACCCTCAGTATCCCTTCTAAGACCAACTAACCTCAAGGATCTTGTCTACCATGACCATCAAAATGACTAGCCTGAAACTTAAGAGGGAGCCCTCGTATGCTTTAGGGGTGATTTTCATTTGTCAAAGGATGAGAGTTCGAGCTCTCACGGCCTTCTTGCCAAATATGTTACCCAAACACCAGTTCAACTGCTGGCTTCTGAAAAGGTCAGTGCTTAAGATACTAGTTTTGATTGGAAAATAATATGAGCTTTTTCAGGAGGCTGGCCACCTGAGAAATCAGAGAGTTGTTCAAAGTTCAATTACCCCGTTTTTACCACGCCCAGAGATTTTTAAAGGAGTTTAATAAGTTAAGGGATTACAGTGGTATATGACATTTTTTGATAACATTCAGACCCCATAAGGGTGCTTGGGTGGCTCAGTGGGCTAAGCCTCTGCCTTCAGCTCAGGTCATGGTCTCATGGTCCTGGGATCAAGCCCTGCATCGGGCTTTCTGCTCAGCAGGGAGCTTGCTTCCCCCTCTCTCTCTGCTGCCTCTCTGCCTACTTGTGATCTCTCTCTCTGTCAAATAAATAAATAAATCTTTAAAAAAAAATGTTCAGACTCCATGATGTCATATCCAGAGGTATTTCAGTGCTCAGAAGTTTTGCAAAAAGTTCTAGTTCCCTTGGCAAAGATGTCACCAAAGTAGAAGGACCCTAGACTCATCTTTAGGCCATGAACACAACTAGATAACTCTCAAATCATTCTAAATATCCCCAAAATAAATCTGAAGCCTGACAGAACTCCAGAA
>CM052809.1:2990980-3006687 GCA_028533885.1 Nasua narica | reverse complement strand
CTACTTTGGTGACATCTTTGCCAAGGGAACTAGAACTTTTTGCAAAACTTCTGAGCACTGAAATACCTCTGGATATGACATCATGGAGTCAGAATGTTTTTTTTTTTTTAAAGATTTATTTATTTATTTGACAGGGAGAGAGATCACAAGTAGGCAGAGAGAGAGGGGAAGCAAGCTCCCTGCTGAGCAGAGAGCCCAATGCAGGGCTTGATCCCAGGACCCTGAGACCATGACCTGAGTTGAAGGCAGAGGCTTAGCCCACTGAGCCGCCCAGGCACCCTTATGGAGTCTGAATGTTATCAAAAAATGTCACATACCACTATAATCCCTTAACTTATTAAACTCCTTTAAAAATCTCTGGGCATAGTAAAAATGGGGTAATTGAACTTTGAACAACTGTCTGATTTCTCAGGTGGCCAGCCTCCTGAAAAAGGTCATATTATTTTCCAATCAAAACTGGTATCTTAAGCACTGACCTTTTGAGAAACCAGCAGTTGAACTTGTGTTTGGGTAACATATTTGGCAAGAAGGCCATGAGAGCTCGAACTCTCATCCTTTGACAAATGAAAATCACCCCTACAGCATACGAGGGCTCCCTCTTAACTTTCAGGCTAGTCATTTTCATGGTGATGGTAGACAAGAACCTTGAGTTTAGTTGGTCTTGGAAGGGATGCTGGGGGTACCAACCTGCAACTGTCGATACTGCTTTTGTCTTGGGGAAACTCGCTGCTGATTTCTGACTGACACCAACTGCCAGTTTGACTTTCTGGATTGAGTGGGAAGGAAAGGAGCATTTGGGGAATGTGACGAACTCCTGTTATCCATTGGAGTGTTCACCAACACAACTTTCCCATGTGTGGCTTTTGGGAGAAACTAAAAGGGACTTGAAAAATCGTCCTTGCATTTGTAATTTGGAGTATATCTGTTTTGGTGTATGTGTGGCTTGTTTTGTGTTGTATTAAATTTGTGTATAATGTGAAGTTCTATCTCTGTCCCACTAAACAGTCCACTGAACAATGTTTTTAATAAATGTAAAGAGTATAGGAAAAAGAGGATAACTAAGAAAATAATGATTTTTTCTATTGTAGCATTACCTGGCCTATGTATATCCGGTGAAGGCTCTTCATCTTGTCATAATTTTGTTTCTTTTGTGTTCTTCTTAAACTTTTCCTAGGAAGATGAAGAATACTCTTTTTGTTCACAAAGAAAGTCCACTTGAACATATTGTGAACAGTAGGTTCAAAAAGCTAAACAGCAATCAGAGAAAAAATCTGTCTTGCAAGAAGGAGGGACAGGGGACATAGATAAAGGAATGTTATTCCAAACATTTACTTTTCCTTTCCTTGCAGGACTATTGTTACTCTGCTTCCATCTCCCCTTCCTCCTGTTTCTGCACCACAATGGGCGTGGCCCATAGAACTTCTCCTACAATATCCTTGGTTCCCTCAGGTGTCATTGGCTCCTGCTTCTCCTACCTTCACTCTTGAGGAGCAAAAAGCACCTCATGATATTAGGCTTCGTCCTTATGAGGTTCAAACCGAAACTCTTCTAAATCAGTATGAAAGGGCCCAGTGTTTCCCCTGGACTTAAACCAATCACTTCAGATTTCTCCAAAGGTGCCCCAAGAAAAATTGACAGTGAGGAACAAATTGATTGGTATTTAGTGGACCTAGATACACATATTAGGTATTAAAGCTAAATTAAGTTGGTTGGTGTAACTAAAGCCGACATGTAGTTAGAGTTATCCACAATAGATATAAATTTTTTATTCTACCAAGAATTACTGAAGGTCTTATAAACTAATATTTTTGTTGTAATTTGTCAGTAAAAGATGAATTAAAATGATAGTTAATTTTTTCTCACAATGTACTCTTGGTTTAAGGGAGCTATCAAAATCCTTGGTAACCTAAAACTTTGATTTCTGCTTAGTTAAATGACAAAATGGATTAAATTCATTGGATATCTAAGTCTTTTCCAAATAATATAAAGTACTGAAATGTTAATTACTATGCATAAGATTTATCTGCTTTTGATTCATACTGCAGATAAGAAAACATAGTTAGCCTGTTCGAAAACATACTTTTTGATTTATTGAAAGATTGCATTAAAGAAATGCATGTTCCTAAAAATTATTAAGTGTATTCATAAATCTGAAGTGATCTAAAGAATCCTGGTGTAAATAGAAAGTTCACAATTTGTTATACTAAGTTTTCACTGGAGACTAAGGCCTCTGAGATTTAAAATTTATGCTAAATTTAATAAAGCCAGATGAAAATAATAAAACAAGAAACACTGTACATGGAAGATGTATAAGAAAGTTGAAACTGACAAAGATCTACCTATCATCTATCTGTATCTATCTATCTATATAGATATAATATAGATTTATGTGACATATATCAGTAATGTATTATATCAAATATTATTAAACACTATGCTATATATTAAAGTTAATATTAAACATATATTATATTATTATATGGCATATATTATATATAAATATATATAAATTGATGTGCATTATGTGTACAATAGAATATTACTCAACCGTCCAAAAGAATGAAATCTGGACATTTGCAATAACAAGGAAGGGACTAGAAGGTATTATACAAAGCGAAATAAGTCAGTCAGAGAATGACAAATACCATACAATTTCATTCGTATGTGGAATTTAAGAAACAAAGCAAATAAGCACAGGGGAATGGAAGGAATAATAAAATAAGTTAAAATTGAGAGGGAGGCAAACCCTAAGAAATGTTGAACTCTAGGAAACAAACTGAGAGTTGCTGGAGGGGAGCCAGGTAGAGGAAAGCATAACCACATGATGGGGATTAAAGAAGGCACTTGATGTAGTGAGCACTGGGTGTTATATGTAAATGTTGAATCACTAAATTCTACCTCTGAAACAAAAATGAATTAAAAAGAACAGATAATATATTTTAGTTGACGTAAAAAAATAACAATAATTTTGTCCTAAAACAAGACTGGTGGTTTAAAGAGAAAACACTCAGGACAAAACCTGAATCAAAGAAAGTTGTAGAATGTTTGTGAAAAGAAAGCTTTAGAAAATAATTTTATATGTGGTCAGGACCCATACTGAAATGATGTACGCTGGTATAAGATTGAACTTCTGCTTTAATGGGTTTAGGCTTTATTTGCTGTTCTTTTACCAGCTCATTTAGGTGTAATATTAGCTTCTGAATTTGTTCATTTTCTCGTTTCTTAAAAAAAGCCTGTATTGCTACACACTTCCCTCTTAGGACTGCCTGCACTGGATCCCAAAGTCCTAAAGATTGTGTTTTCATTTTCAGCTGTTTCCATGATTTCTTTTTAATTATTCTTTAATTTCCTTATTGATACATTAATTCTTTAGTAGGATGCTTTAACCCCCAAGTATTTGAGTTCCTTCAAAATTTCCTCTTGTGAATGAGTTCAAGTTTCAAAGCATTGTGTTCTGAAATTATGCAGGGAATAATCCCAGCCTTTTGGTCCAGTTGAGACCTGATTTGCAACCCAGTATGTGATCTATTTTGGAGAATGTTCCATGTGTACTTGAGACTAATATGTATGCTCTTGCTTTACCTTGGAATGCTCTATATGTAGCTGTGAAGACCATCTGGCCCAGTATGCCATTCATAGTCCTTGTTTCCTTGTTGATCTTCTGCTTAGATCATCAGTCTACTGCTGTGAGTGAAGTATTAAGGTCTCTTACAATTATCATATTATTATCAATGTGTTTCTCTCGTTCTGTTATTAATTGGTTTATAAAATTGGCTGTTCCCAAGGTAGGGGCATAAATATTTACAATTGTTATCTCTTCTTTGGAAAGACCTTTAAATATATCATTCCTCTTCATCTCTTATTAAATTTTTTGTTCTAAAATCTAGTTTATCAGATATGAGGATTGCTATCCCAACAACCTTTGATGCCCATTAGTACAATAAATGGTTTTCTACCTTCTCACTTTCAATCTCGAGGTGACTTTGGGTCTAAAATAAATTTCTTGTAGACAGCATAACATTGGATATTTTTTAAAATCAAATTTGATACCCTGTGTCTTTTGATTGACACATATTCTACTCTATTCTATTCTAATCTATTCTAATCTATTCTATTATTAAAACATAGGAGTTTAATGCCATTGTATAACATGTAAAGACAAAATTTCTATAGTTTGTCTCTGTTTCTTACTTGTCTATATTCCTTTTGGACATTTGCTTTGCTTACAGGATCCTTTTTAATATTTCATCCAGGGCTGGTTTAGTGACCAGAGATTCTTTTAGATTCTATTTGTCCTGGAAGGTCTTTATATCTCCTTCTATTCTGAATGAGTCTTGCTGGGTAGCATATTCTTGGATGCTTGTTTTCCTAATTAGAACCCTGAATATATCATGCCAGTTCTTTCTGGCCTGCCAGCTCTCAGTGGATTGATATGATGCCAGCCTAATGTTTCTACATCTGTAGGCTAAGGATCTCTTGTCTCAAACTGCTTCCAGGATTTTTTTATCTCTGAAATTTGCAAACTTTACAATTACATGTGTGTTGATCTATTTTTATTGATTTTTAGGGGGGTTCTCTGGACCTCCTGGTATTCAATGCTTGTTACCTTTACCAGATTATGTAAGAACTCAGCTCTAATTTATTCAAATAAACCTCCTGCCGATTAACCTTCTTCATCTTCCAAGACCTCTATTTTTCAAGTATTAGTATCCTTTATGATAACACTTTTCTTAAAGCCTCTCCTCAAAATGATCCACTAGTTGCTTTTTTTCTTTTTCTCAGAGTCTGTACTTTCTATCATTTTGTCTTCTATTTCACTGACTCTCTTTTCTGCCTTGTTTACACTAACAATTAGAATATGGATGCAAAAATTCTCACCAAGATATTAGCCAATAGGATCTGGCAGCACATTTAAAGGATCATTCACCACAACCAGTTGAGATTTATTCCTGGGCTGCAAGGGCGGTTCAACATACACAAAGCAATCAATGTGATACATCACATTAACACAAGAAAGGACAAGAATCATACGATCCTCTCAATTGATGCAGAAAAGGTAGTTGACAAAATATAGAATTATTTCTTGATTAAAACTCTCCACAGTGCAGGGATAAAGGGGAAATACCTCAGTATTATAAAACCCATCAGTGAAAAACCCACAGAGAATATAATTCTCTATGGGGAAAAACTTCGAGAGAGCTTTTCCCCTAAGGTCAGGAATATGACAGGGATGTCTACACTTATACTGTTGTTCAACAGTAGAAGTCCTAGCCTTGGCAGTCAGACAACAAAAAATAAGTCATTCCAACTGGCAAAGAAGAAGAAAAACTCTCATTACTCTCAGATGACATGATACATTATGTGGAAAACCCAAAATTACTAGAACTCATACAGGAATTCATCAACATGGAAGAATATAAAATCACTGCACAGAAAACAGTTGAATTTCTATATGCATACAATGAGAGAGAAGAAAGAGAAATTAAGGAATCAATCCCACTTACAAATGCATCAAAACCCATAAGACACCAAGGAATAAACCTAACCAAAGAGATAAAGGATCTCTACTCTAAAAATTGGAGAACACTTATGAAAAAAAATTGAGGAAGACACAAGAAATGGAAAACAATATTCCATGCTCGTGTGCCAGAAGAATAAATATTGTTAAAATGTTCATGCTACACAGAGAAATCTACGTATTCAGTGCAATCCTTATCAAAATAATATACACATTTTACACAGAGCTGGCACAATAATCCAAAGACAGTATGGAACAAGAAAAGACCCCAGATTGTGAGAGGAATGTTGAAAACAGAAACCAAAACCGGTGGCATCACAATGCCTGACGTCAAAGTATATTACAAAGCTGTAGTCATCCAAACAATATGGTACTGAAAAAAACATACACATAGATCACTGGAACAGAATAGACCCTCAACACTGGTCCACTAATATTTGTCAAACAAGAAAGAATATCCATGGGAGAAGAGACAGTCTCTTTGACAAATGATGCTGGAAAATTGGGCAGCTACATGTAGAGAATAAAACTAAACCATTTTCTTATCCCATACACAAAGATAAATTCCAAATGGATGATAGACTTAAATATGAGACCAGAATCCATCAAAATCATAGAGAACACAGGCACCAACAACTTCAACCTTGGCCACAGCAACTTCTTGCTAAACATATCTCTAAGGCAAAGGGAACAAAAGCAAAAACGAATTATCAGGATTTCCTGAAGATAAAAAAAAAAAAACAAAAAAAAAACAAAAAAAAAACCTTTTTTACAGAAAAGGAACAGTCACCAAAACTGAAAGGCAGATATTTGCAAATGACATATCATATAAGATCTAGTAAAAAGATCTATAAAGATAACTTAAACTCAGCACCCAAAAAACAAAATCTAGCAAAGAAATGGGCAGAAGACATGAACAGACACTTCTATAAAGAAGACACACAATGGCCAACAGATATATGAAAAATGCTCAACATCACTTGGCTTCAGGGAAATCCAAATCAAAATCACAATAGGATATCACCTTACACCAAGCAGAATGGCTAAATTTAACAAGTCATGGAACAACAAATGTTGATGAGGATGTAGAGAAAGGGGACTCTTCTTACACTGTTGGTGGAAATGCAAGCTGGTACAGCTACTTCGGAAAACAATACGGAGGTTCCTCAAAAAGTTGTAAATTAGTTACCCTATGACCCAGAAATTGCCCTACTAGGTATTTATCCCAAAGATTCAAATCCAGTGATCCAGAGGGCACCTGCACACAAATGTATATAGCATCAATGTCCACAGTAGCCAAACTATGGAAAAGCCAAGATATCCATTGATAGATGAATGTATAAGAAGATGTGTTTTATACACACGCACACACATACACACCCTCACACATTCACACACATACAATGGACTAGTACTCAGCAATTAAAACAGATGGAATATTACCATTTACATTGATGTCAATGGAACGGGAAGGTATTATGCTGGGAGAAATAAGTCAATCAGAGAAAGACAATTATCTAATGGTTTTACTCATACATTAATTTGAAGAAACAAAAGAGACTATCATAGGGTAAGAGAGGGAAAAATAATATAAGACAAAACTGGAGAGGGAGAAAACCATAGGTTACTCAACAATAGGAAACAAACTGGGTTGCTAAAGGCAAAGGGTGATAGGATAATTGCATGATGAGCATCAAGGAGAGCATGTGATATACTGAACACTGGGTGTTATACGCAATGGATGAATAACTGAAGTCTACCTCTAAAACTAATGATACACTATATGTTAACTAATTGAATTTAACTTGCCATGTAGAAATACGATTAAACATTCTCTCATGAACAAATTGAAACATTTAACTTTTCTCCTTACCCAAACGTGCCAAATTCAGAAGCTTTCAATGAATATTACTTATTCCTGGACAATATGATTGTTTGCATAATTCAATAAGAATCTGTTCTCCTTATAACAGGACACCATTGAAAACATGGGTTATATCACCAAGAGTTTATTTGGAATGTCATAGTTGAGAGATACATGCATAGGCTCAGATATGGCCAGACTGCCTTAGCAGCTAAGGTTGACTTTTGGGACCCAATGAGAATGTTGACGTGACACCTTGCATACAGCCTTCCCTGTCTTGTGAACAAAAAAATTTACTTCCGGGTGGGTGCAGGAAACCTCAGGATATTTTGGGGACTCTGAGAGGAGGAATTAACTCAAATCTATAGGTATTGCAAACAAGTTTGATGGCGACTATTTGGCTCACCTTCTGGCCTTCAGAGTCTATTAAATTTTCAAACTAAAGATTCCTTCTAAAAAGTTCCAAGAAAAGCACATTAGTGGCCAGATGGTTGAGTTCTGCCTACTGCCCAGGCTGTAATCTTGTGGGCCCCGGTTTGAGCCCTTCATTGAGCTCTCTGCTCCTCAGGGAGTTTGCTTCTCTCTCTCCATCTGTGTTCTCTCTCTCAATTAAATAAATAAAATCTTTTGGGGCGCCTGGGTGGCTCAGTGGGTTGGTGGCTCTGCCTTTGGCTCAGGTCGTGGTCTCAGGGTCCTGGGATAGAGCCCCAGATCGGGCTCTCTCTCAGGAAGCCTGCTTACCCCTCTCCCTCTGCCTGCCTGTCTGCCAACTTGTGATCTTTCTCTGTCATATAAATAAATAAAATATTAAAAAAATAAATAATAAATAAATAAATAAATAAATAAATAAAACCTTTTTAAAAAAAGTACCAGTGAAGCAAATTCTAAAGATTCTATATGGCAGATTAGTATTCTTACTGAATTTGTACAAATAATTAGGCCTAATTAATTAAAATTGGACTTGTTTTTTTACTTTTTAAAAGATTTTATTTATTTTTTTGGCTAAAAAGTGATCACAAGTAGCGAGAGAGACAGGCAGAGAGAGGGGAAGCAGGCTCCCTGCTGAACAGAGAGCCCGATATGGGGCTTGATCCCAGGACCCTGAGATCACGACCTGAACCAAAGGCAGATGCTTTAACCCACTGAGTCAGCGAGGCGCCCCTGGACTTGCTTTTTCAAATGAATTAGACTCAGTTGGGCTATCTTTTGGATTAAGAGTGATTTGATTTATTTTTATATTTTTATTTTTTAAATATTTTATATATTTAAATGACAGAGAGAGAGATCACAATTAGGCAGAGAGGCAGGCAGTGGGGAGTGTGCAGGCGCCCTGCTGAGCAGAGAGCCTGATGAAGGGCTTGATTCCAGGACCCTGAGATCATGACCTGAGCCAAAGGCAGAGGCTTTAGCCCACTGAGCCACCAAGGCACCCTAAGAGTGATTTTTAGAAAGGAAAACTATGTTTTTTTTAAAAAAAGATGTTATTTTCTTAATTATTTTGACAGAGAGAGAGAGAGATCACAAGTAGACACAGAGGCTAGCAGAGAGAGAGGGGAAGCAGGCTCCCTGCTGAACAGAGATCCAGTTGCAGGGATTGATCCTAGAACCTTGAGAACATGACCTGAGCCAAAGGCAGAGTCTTTAACCCACAGAGTCACCCAGGCACCCTGGAAAACTATGTTTCAAGAACACAATTTTGTGGATGTTAAGTTCTAGTTCTGATTATCTCTGAATATTGTTTGTATAATCTAGATGACTTGACGTAGACCTCAGAAAAACTGACACAATAACTCATGTGTAAATAATTTTTATGCTTGTTACTCTGTGAGGATAATAATAGGACACCATGGGTATATGATTATTTGAGCAGCTGAATAGGATGGATTCCTCAACAACTGTATAAATCAACTATCACCTTGAGCAATTCAAATGGCCAAGATGAAAAAAAAATCATTCTTTGTGTTTGTGTGTGTGTGTGTTTCCATTTTTTTTTACAAATATTTTTTTTTCAGTGTTACTAAGTTGATCATGTACCATACCCAGAGCTCCATGCAATAAGTGTCCTCCTCAATACCAAGGTTTACCAAAGCCCTCACCCCTACCCCTCTGAAATCATCATTTTGTTTCTCCGAGTCCACAGTCCCTCATGGTTCATCTCCCATTCTGATTTCTCTGAATTCACCCTCTCTTTCCTCTCATAATTTCTTCCATGTTTTTCCTTAGCTCCATACATAAGTGAGACCATATAGTTGACTCTCTCTGCTTGACTTATTTCACTCAGCATAATCTTTTCCAGTCCCATCCATGCTGATACAAAAGTTGGGGATTCATCCTTTCTGAGGGAGGCATAATATTCCATTATATATATGGACCATATCATCTTTATCCATTCATCTGTTGAAGGGCATTTTGGTTCTTTCCACAGTTTGGCAATTGTGGCCATTGCTGCTATGAACATTGGGGTAAATGTGGCCCATCTTTTCACTGCATCTGCATCTTTGTGGAAAAAACCCACTAGTGCAATGGCAGAATCATAGGGTAGCTCTATTTTTAATTTCTTGAGGACTCTCCACACTGTTTTCCAAAGTGCATGCATCAATGTGCATTCCCATAGAGTGTAAGAGGATTCCCCTTTCTTCACATCCTCTCCAACATTTGTTGTTTTCTGTCTTGCTAATTTTGGCCATTCTAACTGGTGTAAGATGGTATCATTGTGGTTGTGATTGGAATCTCCCTGATGAAAAATGATGATGAACAATTTTTGATGTGTTTGTTAGTCATTTGTATGTCTTCTTTGGAGAAGTGTCTATTCATGGCACTGCCCCATTTTTGATATGATTATCTGTTTTTGAGTGCTGAGTTTGAGAAGATCTTTATAGATCTTAATTATGAACCTTTTGTCTGTAGTGTTATTTGTGAAAAACTTCACCCATTCCATGGGTTGCCTGTTTGTTTTGTTGACTGTTTCCTTTGCTGTGCAAAATATTTTTATCTTGATAAAGTCCCAAAAGTTCATTTTTGCATTTGTTTCCTTTGCCTTGGAGACATGTTTTGAAAGAAGTTGCTGTGGCTGATGTCAAAGAGGTTATTGCCTATGTTCTCCTCTAGGGTTTTGATTCCTGCCTCATGTTGAGGTCTTTAATCCATTTCGTATTTATCTTTGTGTATGGTGTAAGATGATGTTCAAGTTGCATTCATCTGCATAGAGCTGTCCAATTTCCCCAGCACCATTTATTGAAGAGACTGTCTTTTTTCCACTGCATATTTTTACATGCTTTGTCAAAGATTCTTTGACCATACATTTGTGGGTCCATATCTGGGCTCTCTACTGTGTTCCGCTGGTCTATGTGTATCTTTGTGTGTCAGTACCATGCTGCCTTTGTGATCACCGCTTTGTAATAAAGCTTGAAATCAGGCAATGTGATGTCCCCAGCTTTGTTGTTCTTTTTCAACATTTCCTTATCAATTAGGTGTCTTTCCTGGTTATATACAAATTTTAGGATTGTTTGTTCCAGCCCGCTGAAAAAAGCCAGTGGAATTTTGATCGGATGGCATTGAAATGATTGCTCTGTGCAGTATAGACATTTTAACAATATTTATTCTTCTGATCCATGATTATGGAATACTTTTCCAACTTTTTGTGTCTTCTTCAATTTCTTTCATGAGTGTTCTTTAGTTCCTCGAGTACAGATCCTTTACCTCTTTGGTTAGATTTATTCCCAGGTATCTTATGGTTCTTGGTGCTATAGTATTCTCTGGAATCAATTCTCTAATTTCCTTTCCATAGTTTCATTGTTAGTGTGTAGGACAGCAACTGAATTCTGAGCAGTGATTTTGTATCCTGCCACATAACTGAATTGCTGTATGAGTTCTAGTAGTTTGGGTGTGGAGTCTTTTGGGTTTTGACGAGAGTGAGCAACCTTGTTGTGTTCCTGATCTCAAAGGGAAAGCTGTCAGCTTTTTCCCACTGAGAATGATATTTGCTGTGGGGTTTCCATAGATAGAATTTATGAAATTGAGGAATGTTCCTTCTGTCCCTATATTTTGAAGAGTTTTAATCAGGAACAGATGCTGAATTTTGTCAAATGCTTTTTCTGCATCAATTGAGAAGACCATTTGGTTCATCTCTCATCTTATTGATTTGTTCTATCACCTTGATTGATTTATGAATGTTGAACCACCCTTGCATCCCAAGGATCAATCCCACCTGGTCATGTTGAATAAACTTTTTAGTGTGCTGATGGATCTTGTTGAGAATCTTGGCGTCCATATTCATCAGGGATATTGGTCTGAAATTATCCTTTTTGATGAGTTCTTTGCCTGGTTTGGGGATCAGGGTAAGGCTGTTTCCATAGAAAGTGTCTGACAGTTTTCCTTCTGTTTCTCTATTTTGAATCAGTTTCAGGAGTTGGCTTTTGAAGATAAAGGAAGGGGTCTTTGTCTCAGAGAATCTGGGAAGCATCCAGAAAGCTGGAAAAGGCAAGGAAACAGATATTCCTGTAAATCCTTGAGAAAAAAATATAGCCCTGAGACACCATAATTTAATTTCACTGAGTGTGATCTATAAAAATATATGCAATTTAAGTTTTTAAGCTATGAGGTTTGTCATAGTCTGTAAGTGCAATAATAGAATATTAAGATATTGAGTGAAAGTCAATGCTTCATTATCAGTGCATCATATTGGATCTATCAGGTCTTTAAAATAGTTCAGAGAGGAAGATATATCTCTATCATCTATCATCTATTAATCTATGACCTATCATGCATTTATTTATCATATTTCTATCATCTCTCATCTATTTAACCATCTATATACTATCTATCATCTATCTTTTTATCTATTATCTATCTATTATCTATCTTTCTATCATCTACACACTCTCCAAATGCCTTTAACCTTTAAAACTCTGCATATTCAAAAAAGTAAATCCTGTAACAGCAACTGGAATGTAAATTTCACAACTGAGTCCGACAATGTGTAAGAATCTCAGAGACAATACTAAGCACAAGAAATTGGACACCAAGAATGCACCTTGAAAGATGTCACGTATTGTATAAAAATATTTAAAGTAGACTCTTTGTGGAATTCATGAAAACATTTATGTTCAGTGTGGTTGGAAAAAGAAGTTCCACAGTGTGATTTGTTCTCTCTTCTTCTAGATGCTGGTAATATGGGTGTGTGAAGTTTGTAAAATTATGTTCTGCTATATTCATAAAATACCTACACTCTTCTTTATGTAAAGTACACAGAAATTGTTTAACTAAAAAAATAAATCCCCTCAAATATGAAGGAGTAGAGAAATCTTTCTCATGCAATGATAACTGAAATCTGTCAGTTCTTTGGAACGACCCGAAGATGGGTTGTGTGGGTTTACATATATCTGAGTAAGGAGACTTTTCTGGCCTTGGAAGAGATCACGGTGATTGGAGAACCATAAGATAGTGCCAAATATAAGAATACCTACTGCTCTCATACAAAAAAATTTTATCTATACCCAGGGAACTTTAGATACTAAGAAAGGACAAAGACCCCCAGTAATGACAATAAATGAATTTTTTGCCATACTGGCAGTAACATACTGTGCTCACCATTAGATTTATTTTGACTTAAATAATCAGTGTGATATGACACTTTTTTGCATACAGAAATACCTAGAATAAGATCCACACTGCTCTGCGCAAGTGGATGATATTTTGATTAATAAAATGCTAATGTAATTTCACAAATACATTTCATTTTTTGATAATATTGAACTATTCCTTGCAGCATAACACAATGTAACAAATTCTGTTCTCCAGTTACACACTTCTTTGATAATAATAAGTAACATATCCACATCTTTCTCCCCCTAAGAACTGCAGCAATGAAATGGTGATAAAAGTCACTAGGGTCTATGGGAATCCCGCTAAACACACTACAAGCTAAAGTCCATCTATATAGATAATGTGTGATGTCCTTGTTATAATGTGTTTGCTTAGTTGCGAAGAAAAAAAAATAAAACCTGGGGCGCCTGGTTGGCTCAGTGGGTTAAAGCCTCTGCCTTCAGCTCAGGTCAAGATCTCAGGTTACTGGAATTGAGCCCCACATCAGGCTCTCTGCTCAGCAGGGAGCCTGCTTCTCCCTTTCTCTCTGCCTACCTCTCTGCCTATTTGTGATCTCTCTTTCTCTGTCAAATAAATAAATAAAATCTTAAAAAAAATACTTAGTTATGTACTAGAAGGCTAGGATCTTTATGTTTTTTTGCAGAGTGGACAGGGCAACTAAGAAGAGGAAAACCAAAGAAATGGTGTTAGGAAGAACAATTTTTTTTAATACAAAATTGTGATCAAATGCCTAAAATTCCAGGCCATGAACAACTGAAGAGAGGACAAAATATGAAGAACTAGTGTGAAAAATTCCGTGATGCATATAAATATAAGATTCAGTAAATGTAATGAAACATGGCAGTCAATGGAATTTTACTGATAGAAAGTTTTAATTTTGGATTTTGATTATTTAGAGTAAGATTATTTTTACTGAGTTATAAGGAGAGAAAGCATAAGATAACCAGGAAAGCTTAAAGCATAATTACATATTCCAAGATCTTGAAGTCATTCTGTGTGGATGAAGTAGATGTTTTCTACAAAAGAGTAGATGGGAAATAAAATGAGAAAAGAGATTCTTTTATGGTATATAAAGACCAAAGGTTTGAAAATTAAATTTGCAGTCAAAGATGAAAAAGGAAATTGTAAAAATGCTGATAATCTCAATAATGAGAGTTAATTACTTTATATTTTTAACTATATATTTTATATTTTTAACATAATATATAAATTTGTGAGCACATATATATTTTACAAAGATGATATGAATCGCTACATGCTCTTTAGTTCACTTTCCTTTCACAAAACAATCTGTCATAGGTGTTTTTCAAATCCACATATAGAATTTGTATTATCATTTTATTTATTTATTTTATTGTGTTCAATTATTTTATATCTAATATGATAATAAACTTGGAATATGAAGTCTTATCCCTTTTAATAGGTAATAAGAATGCTGGTAATCTTCTTTTTTAAAATATTTTATTTATTTGTCAGAGAGAGAAAGCACAAGCAGTAGGAGTGGCAGGCAGCAGGCTCCCTGCAGAGCAAGGAGCCTGATATTGAACTTGATCCCAGTATCCTAGGATCATGAACTAAGACAAAAGCAGTTGTTTAACTGACTGAGCCACGCAGACATCCTTATCATCTTTAATTTTGTTTAGTCCAAAAATAAGTTGTATGAACATTATTTGGTTCTATATTGAAAGCAGATAAGAGATTTATATTTATATATTTCTTTGCAGTGAAATTTTCTCAAAAAATTCTTAGAAGCCTGTGGAGCCTGTGTGGCTCAGTGGGTTAAACCTCTGCCTTTGGCTCAGGTCATGATCTCAGGATCCTGGGATGGAGCCCTGCATCAGGCTCTCTGCTTGGCAGGGAGCCTGCTTCCCCCTCTCTCTGCTTGTCTCTCTGCCTACTTGTGATCTCTCTCTATCTCTGTCAAATAAATAAATAAAATCTTAAAAAAAAAAATTCTTAGGAGAGCACCTGGGTGGCTCAGTTGGTTGAGCAACTGCCTTCGGCTCAGGTCATGATCCTTGAGTTCTGGGATCGAGGCTGACATCAGGCTCCCAGCTCCGCGGGGAGTCTGCATCTTCCTCTATCCTTCTCTCCTCTCATGCTTTCTCTCACTTTCTCTGTCTCTCAAATAAATAAATAAAATCTTAAAAAAAAAGAAAAAAATCTTAGAAGCCTGGCTCATTTAGAAAACCAAATTTTTATAATCAGTTAAATTATGCTGTATCCCACAATGAGTCCCTCTATAATGGGTTATATTCCTTGTTCCTTTTTAGATATATATGTATTAAAAATTGTTTTCCTGATATATCAGTAGAATTTATAATTTACTGAATGGCATTAGAACTTTAGAAAACTTTAGAAAACTTTAAAAACTTACGATATAACTGTATCTTTACAATTTAGAAAACTTACGATATAATTGTATCTTTCTTCTTTGTGAAATATAAATTAGTAAAGCTACCAAACACTGAAGACATCTATAGTCTTTTTTGTTAATATTTTCAGAGAGTATTTACATGTATATTTTATTTTTTTTAAGATTTTATTTATTTATTTGACAGAGAGAGAGATCACAAGTAGGCAGAGAGGCAAGCAGAGAGAGAGGGGGAAGCAGGCTGCCTGCTGAGCGGAGAGCCTGATGCGGTGCTCTATCCCAGGACCCTGAGATCATGATCTGAGCTGAAGGCAGAGGCTTTAATCCACTGAGCCACTCAGCCAACC
>CM052809.1:2968078-2990480 GCA_028533885.1 Nasua narica | reverse complement strand
CATGTACCCCAATGTTCCTAGCAGCAATCGCCACAATAGCCAAACTGTGGAAAGAGCCAAGATGCCCTTTCACAGTTGACTAGATAAAGAAGATATGGTCCATATATACAATGGAATATTATGCCTCCATCAGAAAGGATGAATACCAAACTTTTATATCAACATGGATGGGACTGGAAGAGAACATGCTAAGTGAAATAAGTCAAGTAGAAAGAGTCAATTATCATATAGTTTCACTTACCTGTGGAGCATAAGGAAAAACACGGAGGACATTTGAGAAGGAAAGGAATGGTGAACTGGGGGGAATCAGAGGGAGAGCAATACACTGCTGGTTTTAGAGGGGAAGGGTGGTGTGTTTGGCGAACTTGCTGGTGGGTATTGAGGAGCACAGGTATTGCATGTAGTACTGGGTGTGCTACATGAACAATGAATCTTGGAACCCTGAAAAAGTAAAATAAATTAATTAAAAAAAAAGAAAGATAAATTTTTATTGACATCATGTTGCCTGTGACGTCTTTGTTTCTATAGATTGCCTCTTTCAATTCCTGTTGTATGTTGTTCTTGAGTTCTTTCTTTTTTTATAGAAACCCCCTTAATATTTCTTGTATTTCTGGCTTCATGGTCCCATAGTCTTAAACATTGCTGGTCTTGGAAGTTCTTTATCTCTCCATCCATTTTGAATGTCAGCCTTGCTGGATAAAGTATTCTTGGCTGCACATTCTTCTCATTTAGTGTCTTAAGTTCTTAACATACCAAACAAAATGTGTAGGAGTAATAAAAGTCTATGGAGAGTGTCTTCCAACAATAGATACACTTCCTGTCTAATCTTTCCTGTCATCTTCTCTTCAGAGGACTCAGATAAACACACCAAGATCTTGGTTGTTGAAAAAATAAGAGTAAACAAAAAAGTAAGAAAACAAAACAAATCAAAAGCAAAAACACAAAACAAAAAACTCAGGGTACCCAGACCTGCATGCCAAAAAGAAAATAACTTTTCTTCAGAGAGAATGAAATGTATGCAAGAAGGAACGTCAGAGATCTAGTAAGTAATGAAGATCAATGAAAATATTCTTGTTAGAAAATACAGTTGGAGGGTGCCTAGGTAGTTCAGTCAATTAAGCTTCTGACTTCCCCTCAGTTCATGTTTCCAGGATCCTAGGATGCAGTCCCACAAGGAGATCTTGCTAAGCAGAGATATTGCTTCTACCTCTGCCCTTCCCTGACACTTTTGTTCAAGCACCCTATTTCTCTCTTGCAAAAATAAGTAAATAACATCTTTTAAAAAAATTATAATTAGTAAAAAAGGTAAACATTCAAGTTTCTGCAATTAAAAAATTTCATATAATTATAGATAAAAATAAATTTTGTTTGAGGCATCTGGCTTGATCAGTCATAACAACTCGTGGTTCCTCATCTCAGGGTTGTGAGTAAGAGCCCCATGTTGGTTGTACAGATTAGTTTAGATAAATAAATAAATAAGTAAATAGATAAATAAATAATAAATCTGAAAAAATAAATCCTGCCTTATGTTTTCAGAAACTTAGTAAGCTTGTTTGAAAATTTCTATACAAAAAAGGAAAAAAAAAGGAATTTTGCATACAAATTATGTGCAAAGAATTAATAATTTTAGAGTAAAGAAAGAATAACTTGTTCTTTAGATGTGAATACTTATGAAGTAAATTTAATTTAAAAACTGTGGTATTTCTTTTTTTACTTTATTTATTTATTTGTTTGTTTATTTATTAGTTTTTGATGGAACTTTCCAAGATTCATTGTTTGTGTAACATGGTGTAACAAACAATACTGTAACACCCAGCGCTTCATGCAATATCTGCCATCCTTAATACCCATCACCAGGCCAACACTTCTCCCAATCCCTCCCCTCTGAAAGTTTCAGTTTGTGGAAAGATTGGAGATGCCCTTCAACAGATGAATGATTAAAGAAAATGCCGTCCATATCCATGATCGAATATTACTCATCCATCCGAAAAGATGAATACTCAGCTTTTGCATCAGCATGGGTGGGACTAGAGGAAATTATGCTAAGTGAAGTAAGTCAGGCAGAGAAAGTCAATTATCATTTGGTTTCACTTACTTGTGGAACATAAGGAATAGCATGGAGGACATTAGGAGAAGGAAAGGAAAAATGAATTGGGATAAATAGGAAGGGGAGACTATCCATGAAAACTGTGGACTCCAAAAAATTTGGATATTTCTTCAAGTAGAGCAGAAGAAAAGACCAAAAGCTGTATGAATGTGACATTGGAAGGACAAATTAATGCAGAAATAATGAAGTCATGGTGTCCCCAGGATACTTGTATCATTATAATTAAAATAAAATGTAGTGCCTACCTTACTTGATGCATGCAAAATTAACTCCATGTACATAATTGATGTAAATTTGAGTTTAAAAAATCACACTTTGAAAGACAATATAACAGAATGGATCTGTGATTTCTAATTAGGAAAATAATCCTTCCATGGAATGTAAAATAAAGTTTAAATGTAAAGGAAAAATTTTAGTAAGTCTAAAACACTAAGTTAAGTACAACTGCTCTTTTAGATGGCGTTAAGACAATTTAAAGAATATGTCTTGAAAAACAAAATGACACTCAAAAGTCATAACCAACCACCATTTAAAACAGACTATTTAAATACTCCTATAAATCAATAAAGAAAAAACATGGATAGGCAACATATGAAAGAGGAAACACAACATTTAAAAACATATTCAGTATCATTAATCATCAGGCAAATGCAAATTAAAAACACAGCCAAATGCATATGTAAACTCACTACATTAGTCAAAACCCAAGAACTACCAAATGCCAAGTGGTCCTAAAATTTTGCAGCCATAGGAACTATCATAAGAAGATGACTTGAGGTGAAAGTGATGAAACCACACTGTAAAACAAGTTAAAATTATTTAGTTTTATGATATTTATAAACCTTAAACAAGTAATTACACTTCTAGAAAGACCAATGCTATACCTATTAAACCTGTTAGAATGACTCTTTTCCAAAAGATAAGAAATAGCCAATGCTGGGAAGAATGTGGAGAAAAAGGAACACTTGTGCACATTTTGTACACTTTTGGAAATGTAAATTGATGCAACCACTATGGAAAACAGTATGGAACTTAACAAAAAATAAAAAATAAAACTATCAAATGATCCAATAATTCCACTTCTGGGTATTATCATAAGGAGCTTAAATACTAACTCAAAGACATATGCATCTCCATTTTCATTATAGTAGTTTTACCTTAGCAAAGACACAGAACAATCTATATGTTATTAAGTATATGTGGATGGATGAATGAATAAATAAATGTGGTATATATATGCAATGGAATCAAAGTCAGCCATAAATAGAATATATTGTTATTTCTTTCAAAATGGGTGGATCTTGAGGGCATTATGCTCAGTGTGAAGTCAGAATTCAGTCACATAGTGAAAGACAAATGCTGTATGATCTCACTTATATGTGGAACCTCCAAAAGCACATGGTGAGACCATTTCTTCTCATTTTATTCAATGATAAAAATTGCATAATTAAAATTTCCAGTGATCTATCTGTTAATCAATGTATTTACCATCTATTTTTTTCTGTATCTATCATCTATCATTTTTTCTTTGTAACATATTCTAGATACATTAACTTTCAAATTTATGATTATTGACAGGATTTTCATTTCTAATTAAATAGCCTATTTTTATTTTAAAACTTCTGTGCATTTTTTGTCTTTTCTTGTCCGTTCTGCTGGTATGCTCTTCAAGTTACATTGTCCCAAGTCATTATTCCCACATGCAATTTTCACACATTTGTTGATGGAAATGGCAACAACTTGTAATCATCTTTTTTTTTTTTTTAAGATTTTATTTATTTATTTATTTATTTATTAGGAAAGAGAGAGTGAGAGAGAGCATGAGAAGGGAGAAGGTCAGAGCGAGAAGCGGACTCCCCGTGGAGCTGGGAGCCCGATGTGGGACCCGATCCCGGGACTCCGGGATCATGACCTGAGCCGAAGGCAGTCGCTCAACCAACTGCGCCACCCAGGGGCCCCAACTTGTAATCATCTTAATCCCCTACTTGTTTTACCATATTGAATATCGTCTGGCATTTGGCTCACAGTGGAAGGCCACATTCTGTGGGGAAACAGTCAAAGGACTAGTTTTGGATATCTGATTCATTTTCCAACTTATGGGGTCTATTAAATAAATATTTTAATATGTCAAAAATAATAAAAATATCAGTTTACACCATGGAAATAAAGACTTTCCACACACTTAATAAAATTGGTTCATGACTGGGTGTGGTGCATGAACAATCAATATTGTAACACTGAAAAAATAAAAAACACATATTTGGGAAAAAATTAAAAAATAAAAAAAGTAAAAATGGTGCGTGAACAATGAATCTTGGAACACCGAAAAAATAAAATAAAAATGAAAAAATGGGTCAGGACTCTGAAAATAAAAACCAACTGAGCAGAAGTTTTCTAAAAGCACCATACCTGTTTTGTTTCAACTTATGAAGAATAAAATGCTTTTCCAGATATAAAGGGCTTCTTTTTAAAAAAGATAGAAAAACTATTTCCATTTATTTTTATCTGAATCATTATTGAGATAATGAAGATTGGGGGAAATGATTGTTATGTCATGATAGAAAGATCATATCAGCTTGGATAGTCTCAATAGCTGTGCCATATCCCCATCTAATGCATTCAAGTATACTATACTATATGATATCATCATAATCAGGAATAATATAGTGCATGTTTAGAGTTCCATGGAGTAGGCAAAAGAGGACCAAGATGATGGAGAAAGGATTTTAATAAAAAAATTGCCTAAGTAATAAGCTCTATTATCATAACACTACTTTAACAAAGATTGCATGACTTGTTACGGTACTCTTTGCTTTGAATGTAAAATTTAAGAAATCATCTCAGTTTCTTTGATGTTTGGGTGGCTCAGTCAGATAAGCATCTCACTTTGACTTAGATCATGATCCCAGGCTCCTGGGATTGAGTCGCACATCAGGGGGAAGCAAGGGAGCCTGCATCTCCCTCTCCCTCTGCCTGCTGTTCCCCCTGCTTGTGCTCTCACTCTCTCTCTCCCTCTTTATGACAAATAAATAAATGAATGAATGAATAAATAAATAAATAAGATATTTAAAAAAAGGAATCATCTCAGTTCTACGTCATTTGAGTATTCATTAACTCTGTTTTTTGTTTTTTGTTTTTTTTTTTTGTTTTTTTTTCAGGCTCCCTGTTGAGCAGAGAGCCTGATGTGGGGCTCGATCCCAGGACCCTGAGATCATTTACCAGAACCCTGAGATCATTTCCTGAGCCGAAGGCAGAGGATTTAACCCACTAAGCCACCCAGGTGCCCCACATTAACTCTGTTTTATCCCAACTCAAAATTGGGTTCTGTTCATGTGTCTGTATATGTATACTTGTGTGATTTATAACCAACTTTTTATGATTTCCCTTAAAAACTTACTCATTATTTCATGTCCTTAATTTTAAGATAAACATTCTTTTTCATATTTAAATTCTTTTATAATAGATGTTCATTCAAAATTGATAATATTCACCTAATGCAATGTTTATTTTCCTGAAAAATACATAATTAAATCTGGGATGTATTTGAAAAGAATAGAAATGAACTGATATCAAAAGTATGTCAAAGGAGTAGTTATGGTATATCTATATATGAACAGTACTATGACTTGGAATATAGAAACAAATCAATGTTTATTTATGTATGGGCTTTTCATATAGGCATCACTAGAACTGTTGCTGTGTTGAAACAATTTGCTTATTAGAAGGGATATACAAGTTTTTTTTAATCAACTACATGTATGAGTCTCACAAGAAGAGAAATCAAAGCTATTTCCATCAACTCTGTACAGGGATTTAGAGATTGGGTAATGTGAAATCAGATGCTCTAGTAATTCTCTATATCAAAACCTTATTTAAGTTAATCTTTGAAGTATAGGTATAAGTTGGACAAGTAGGAGCTTTAATGAGTAGGGTATTGTAAAGCTTCAGTAATGAAATGAAGACTCTACAGAGCTTCCAGTGTATTGCTACAGAGAAGCATGTCTCCATGTTTTGAGCCATATAACTGAAAACGTGCTACCCATCTTCCCTCAGTTTTCATTTTCCATCGTTTAACTATATTTGAGTCACTTCATATTGGTTGGAAATATTAGTAGAGATGGTGCACAAAGTGTCTGCTATCATGAAGGTAATGCAAAATGATTTTTATTTTAATAAAGAGTATGTGGAGGAAGCAGTGATAAGAATAAAAAGTGACAAGACAGTTTTCTGTAACAAAAAACGAGAATAATTTTAAGTATTTAGGCTATTGAAAAGTCATAAATATTTAGACTAATGGAAAAGTGGTTTTGGGATTTATCACAATGAGAGAAAAGGTGTCAGATGCTAGTTTCATAAATTCCAACATTATTAAAACAATAATAACAACAAGCCCAATATCTAGCATCAACACATTAGGTAAAAGTTAATTTACATAAAGAGAAAAAATATATGAATACAAAAATATGATTTTTATCAAAAAAAGATGCAAGAGAATTATCTTCTTAAATATATGAGTAACTTTATAAAATCCATCATCAAAGATACATAAGTCAAATAACTGAGGCCTGTGAGTAAATTGAGTATTTTCCTAACCTTCAAAAATTGATCAAAAACAGTTTATACTACAATCAAAATTTCAGGGTGCCTGTGTGTCTCAGTTGGTGAAATATCGTGACTCTGCCTCTCACTTCAGATCTCAATCTCAGGGTCTGAGAGCAAGCCCCATGTTGGGCCCCACACTGGATGTGATGCTTACTTAAAAATAAATAGATAAATAATAATAAATAAAAATCAAATACCCATCACACTGTTTTCCAAAGTGGCTGCACCAACCTGCATTCCCACCAAAAGTGGAGGAGGGTTCCCCTTTCTCCACATCCTCTCCAGCATTTGTTGTTTACTGTCTTGTTGATTTTGGCCATTCTAACTGGTGTAAGGTGGTATCTCAGTGTAGTTTTGATTTGAATCTCTCTGATGGCTAAAGATGATGAACAATTTTTCATGTGTCTGTTAGCCATTTGTATGCCTTCTTTGGAGAAGTGTCTGTTCATGTCTTCTGCCCATTTTTGATGAGATTATCTGTTTCGTGAGTGTTGAGCTTGAGGAGTTCCTTATAGATCTTAGATATCAGCTCTTTGTAGTGTCATTTGTGAATATCTTCTCCCATTCTGTGGGTTGCCTGTTAGTTTTGTTGACTGTTTCCTTTGCTGTGCAAAAGCTTTTTATCTTGATGAAATCCCAAAAGTTCGTTTTTGCTTTTGTTTCCTTTGCCTTTGGAGACATGTCTTGAAAGAAGTTGCTGTGGCTAATGTTATAGAGGTTACTGCCTATGTTCTCCTCTAGGATTTTGATAGATTCCTGCCACACGTTGAGGTCTTTTATTCATTTCGAGTTTATCTTCTTGTATGGTGTAAAAGAATGGTCAAGTTTCATTCTTCTACATATAGCTGTCCAATTTTTTTAACACTATTTATTGAAAAAGACTGTCTTTTTTTCCACTGGATATTTTTGCCTGTTTTGTCAAAGATGATGGAGATTCCTCAGGAAATTAAATATACAGCTACCCTATGACCCTGCAATTGCACTACTCAGTGTTTACCCCAAAGAAGCAGATGCAGTACAAAGAAGGGCCACATGTACCCCAATGTTCATAGCCGCAATAGCCACAATCACGAAACTGTGGAAAGAATCAAAATGTCCTTCAACAGATGAGTGGATAAGGAAGATGTGGTACATCTATACAATGGAATGTTATGCCTCCGTCAGAAAGGATGAATATCCAACTTTTGTATCAACATGGACAGGACTGGAAGTGTTTATGCGGAGAGAAATAAGTCAAGCGGAGAGAGTCAATTATCTTATATTCTCACTTATGTGTGGAGTATAAAGAAAAGCTTGGAGGGCATCGGGAGAAGGAAGGGAAGGGTGAATGGGGGAAATTGGAGGGGGCAATGAACGAGGAGAGACTGTGGACTCTGAGCAACAAACTGAAGGTTTTGGAGAGGAGGTTGGGGGGGGTGAGAGAGCCTGTTTGTGTGTATTGAAAAGGGCACATATTGCATGGAGCACTGGGTGTGGTGCATGAACAGTCAATCTTATAACACTGAAAAATTAAAATAAACATATTTGGGGAGTAAACAATCAAATACCCTTCAAATATTGAAAAGCAAATGCTATAAAGTTAATAAATAAAATTTGCATGGAAAATCTAAGATGTTAAAAATTATATAAAGGAAATGTCATGGAAGATGATAGTTTTGGACGAATAAAAACCTCATGCAAATCTCATGTTTATATAGCTCAGCACAGGAGTCCAAATAGCTGAAGATTTAAATAAAAAAACACTTCATAATTTCCATATAATTACGATAAAGAATAAAGGCATTTAACAAAAAATATTTTAAATTACAATTGACAATCTGAGGGCACTTGGGCAGCTCAGTTGTTTAAACATCTGACTTTGTCTCAGGTCATGATCCTGAGGTCCTGGGATCGAGCCCAGGGACTAGATTCCAGCTCAGCACTGAGTCTGTTTCTCCCTCTTCCTCCGATCCCCCCCCCGCTCATGCTCCTACTGTCTCTCTCCAAAATGAAGAGAAAAAACTGAAAACCGGAGATCATTGCTATCAACAGTTCACAATATATTATTGATCTCTAATAGAAATAAACCCAAAGAGCTATTTCATTGAGTAATAAAAAAGGAAAGTCTACTTCCTAACTTCAAATTTCATCATCTTTCCATTACTCCACTCTCTTTAACATTTTTCTTTTTGAATAAGGTCTTATCCAGGAAAGAATTGAAGCAATATGAAATGACGTAACACTTCCAGCATCTGTTTTCAAAATGTTCTGTCCATACGAAGAGTTATTTTTTAAAACCAAATAAAAATGAGTAGCTTAATTTATTTTTTTTATTCTTTCTTCTTCCTTCTTTCTTTCTTTCTTTCTTTCTTTCTTTCTTTCTTTCTTTCTTTCTTTCTTTCTATTTCTTTCTTTCTTTCTTTCTCTCTTTCTTTCTTTCTTTCTCTTTCTTTTTTTACTTAACTTTAATTGCAACAAACTTTCAGTATTTTCCTTTAACGTAATTAGCTAATCTCCACAGGATTTTAACAAGAGCTGATTTAATATCTTTGTTCCTCAGACAGTAGATAACAGGGTTCAAGGTGGGGGGTACAACAGGATAGAACATAGACATGAACAAGTCCAGAAGAGAAAGGTCATCAGAAGTTGGCTTTAAATAAGCAGTAGTACCTGTTAGAAGGAAAGTACTCACCACAATGAGGTGAGGCAGGCAGGTGGAGAAGGCTTTTGACTGCTTCTGTCTAGCTGGGATCTTTAACACAGTGGAGAAAATATATACATAAGAGATCACAATGCAAATTAAATATGAAAATCCATAACACACACCAATGGCCACACTGATATTAATAGTTGCATGTTCCACGGAACAAGTGAGCTTCAGTAGGGCAGGTATATCACAAAATAGATGATGTATCTTAGTTGACCCACAAAAATCCAAAGAGAATGTCCCAGCTGAGTACAAGATTCCCAAGGCCCCTCCACTGAGCCAGGAGACAAACACCAGCTGGATACAGACCTCTTTGATCATAAGAGCCTCATAATGCAGGGGCCAACAGATGGCAATATAGCAGTCATAGAACATTGCAGTGAGAATGCCAATCTCAGACCCAGACATTAGTATCACAAGGAATAGCTGTACCATACATCCCAGAAAAGAGATGGAGTCAGTTAAAGTGATGGAATTCAGGATGGATTTGGGGACTGTGGCAGAAATGAGACACATATCTAAGAAGGATATGTGCCTTAGGACAAAGTACATTGGAGTGTGAAGGCATTGGTCAAGAACTGTGAGCAGGATGATAATTAAATTCTCCAGTACGGCCACTAGGTAGATAAGTAAGAAGAGCACAGCATAGAGTCTCAATAGCATCTGGCTCTCAGTAAATCTCAGAAGCAAGAATTCCACTATTAGTGTTTGATTCATCATATTTTAAAGTTTAAAGCAACCTATTAAATAAAGAAAAAAGTTATATTAAAATAAAATTTTATTTGTATCTTTATTTTTAATTTTTTTAAAGATTTTATTTATTTATTTGACAGAGAGAGAGATCACAAGTAGGCAGAGAGGCAGGCAGAGAGAGAGGGGGAAGCAGGCTCCCTGCTGAGCAGAGGGCCTGATGTGGGGTTCGATCCCAGGACCCTGAGATCATGACCTAGTCGAAGGCAGAGGCTTTAACCCACTGAGCCACCCAGGCGCCCCTGCATCTTTATTTTTAAAGCATGTATACTTTAGCATCATGAAATAGTTGGGCATTTAAAATACCAAGATATCTATATTCATAATTTGCTCAGGTATAAAAAGTTAAAAGCATAACTGTCCACAATAACTGGATGTACATTCATAGTGAAAGATGAAAAATATTCCACTTCCGGTAATGCAACACTTGAGATGATTTTTGAATAAATATATTTCAGCAGGAATTGCAGAGTTGGGCACATAATTCTAACTGTAGTAGAATGCATATTTGTCATGCATAAATATGTTAATTGACATAAATGTTGATGTGCATTATAAGTCATGGATGGATTTTCTGTTTGTAGTGTATTGCAATCTGTTTAAATAATCATTAATGTTATTTGATATTCTAATATATTACCCACTTTTCACTGAAGGACATTAAGGGTTTATCTCATATTCTCATTAATAACCTATTTTTGGTGAAAATATCATCAGTGGGGCACATGCGTGCCTCAGTTTGTTAAGCAACTGCCTTCGACTCAAGTCATGATCCCAGATTCCTGGTATCCAGTTGGGATCCCTGCTCAGCGGGGAGTCAGCTTCTCCTTTTCCCTTTGCCCCTCTACCCCACTCATGCTCTATTGCATGCTCTCTTTCTTTCTTTCTCTCTCTCTCACATAAATAAATAAAATATTTAAAAAGAGAATGTCATCCATTGTTCTTGATATTCTTTTTGTTTAGATATTTTTAAAAAAACAAAAGAGAAAACTACTCTGGTAATTTTAACAAATTGGCTTAAAATGTACAGTAACATTTTCTCATGAAAAGAACAAATTCTAAGACTATAAGGAAGACTTTTAGCATTAAACACTAGAAAGAACTTAATACCAAGAACAAGCAAATATTAGAGATGTGAGAAATATACAGTGTCCTCCCATTTTAGACTCACACAGGACTTACAAACCAGGATCACTGACAAACCCCATTGGGGAGATCTGTGGTCATATATTTGTCCTTCGGATTATTATCATCTCTATTTTATTTTTCAAATATTATATTCAATTAACCAGTATAAGGTACTCATTACTTTTTGATGTAATGTTCAATGATTCATTAGTTGTGCATAAAACCCAGTGCTCATCACAACACGTGCCCTCCTTAATACTCATCTCCCTTTAACTGTACTTTAGCATCATTTCAGTGACAATTTCTTTAGATCTCCATGCAACCTCTTTCAATCTCTCACAATATGTGTGGCTTTCTCAGTGAATACTCTAATTTAAGAAAACAAAACAAAACAGTAATTTTCCTTAACCTCTGTAAGTGAATCTCAGCCAGCCTTTCATACACAAGGTTCTAATTGAGTATTAACTGTTGAAATGTTTCCTCCACCTGTGGAATATTTCTCCTCAGGCTTTGTCTGTTCTCCATCAGAATTTTGAGAAGCCCCTGTCCCTGACCAATCATTTCTGCATTATCATTCATCTTCCCAATCATCAGGTTTACACTCCCTGACATGGAGATTCTCTTGAAAGTTAAAGGTAGTGGGAATTGATAATCATTATCCTACTTTGGCTCTTCTATCTATGGAAAGCCTTGCAATCATTTTAATTTCAGTGCCTTAAATATCGGAGTAATCCAACGTCAACACAGTGTATGTGCACTGGAATAAGAGCAGTGATTTTTCATTCTCCATGTGACTGAGCCAGATTGAAGTTTCCTTCATGCTTATTCTAGTATTTCTTGTTTCTACCTGGAAAAGTAGGTTAAGACTCTCTATTAACTCCTTTTATACTTTCTCTTTTCAATGTGATGATATCTGTCCAGTTCCATTTTGTTGAAATACTATTAGTGTATAGTTCCATGAAGTGCAAAATTGACATATACATATAGTTTGATCAGTGCTGTCTTTGTCCCACATGTGGACATACTTTTAAATAAATTTTAATAAAATAATATTTTTTATAAATAAATAAATAGATATTTTTAATAAAACAGCTAATATCTGAAAGTTACTCCTACTGGTTTTGCAATCAGGCATAATAATTAATATTTTCCATATTCAAAAATAGTAAGATTTAACATGAAATATTCCTATAGCTTAATATTGCTTGAATTGATTAAGTTAAATGTATAAAACCAAACAAGTTGTTTTTCTTCATCTTACAATAAACAATACTTTGAAACCACCTATTTCCAAATAATTACTGTGTTAATTGGATAGAAAGTCATATTTTGATGTAAAAATATGTGCATACAAATATCAGATAATTTTAATTTTATTTGTTAAATGCTTATTTTAGAAAGAGAGAGAGAGAGAGCACAGGTGGAGGGAGTAACAGACTGGAGGGAAAGAGAGAGAACATTCAGCCGACTCTACACTAGCATGGAGTCTGATATGAGTCTTGATCCAGTACTCTGAAATCATTACCTGAGCTGAAATAATGGGTCAGGCAGTCAGCCATTTGAGCCACTCTGAGGACCCAATATCAAATACTTTAAATATCTGATAGACAACAACGACATTCCTATCACTCTCGTTGACTATAGATGAGGTAGTCCCTGTGTACCAAGACCACTTATAAAAATGATTTTCTTTGAATATTTTGATTTCACATTTTATTTTGAAAGGTAATTACTTAATAATGTAAAATTGAATAAATGACAGAAGAATTCAACATTTCATAAGGATAAAAAGTTATTAGACATTTTGTTTTTGATGAAATGTAGATACTCAGATATCTGTATTATATTATACATAATATACATAATGGAATATCACTCAGCTATAAAATATAATGAAATCTTGCCATTTGCAACGACATGGATAATCTAGAGAGTATAATGCTAAGCAAAATAAACCAATCGAAGAAAGATAAATACCATATGATTTCATTCACTATGGAATTTAAGAAACAAAAATGAACAAAGAAAAAAGAGAGAGAGAGAAACTCTGAACTATACAGAACAAACTGAAAGTTACAAGAGGGGAGGCAGGTGAGAGGATGAAATAGGTGATAGTGATTAAAAAGTGCAGTGATGATGAGTCCCAGTTGTTTTACTGAAGCGTTAAATTACTATGTTGTAAACCCGAAACTAATATTACACTGTATGATATATATACACACACTCTATGTGTATAATACATACCTATATATGCATATGTACTATACATTAGATATATACATATATGTATGTGTGTATATACATTACTCTGTATGTTAACTAATTGAAATTTGAATAAATACTAAAAAACTTAAGAATAGCATCATTAGAAAAAGACTGCTGAGCAGATTTTAAAGCAATTTTAGTAGAGAAACTAGTACAAATAATATTAAATAAAAATGAAACAAAATAAAAAAGAAAATAAGTAATTTAGGTTTTTTTTACAATGTTAAAAACAAAATCATATTCTCAAGTCATAAGAAGAGCCAGAAAAGTGCAAATAATTTTTCCATATGCCTCCAGGCATATGTTTCATGTGTCCCGTCCCATCAGACTCACAAAGATTTTGATTGAGCATCTCTGACATGAAGTGTTTTCCTTGTTCTGTATGTGTTTTCCTTGTTCTGCTTCGAAGTTCTACAAGGAATAAGCGTCCCTAATGTCCTGTGCCTCTAACGAATCTTTCTCTAATAAAGGGCAAGGCTCTTAACACAGTGTCAAGTGGACCTTTATAAAGTACATGGGATTCTCCAAGAAGGTCAGACTTTCAGATGTGCAAAATTTCATTACTCCTATTCTAAAGTCTTGGGACTCTGTCCTCAACTCTCATATCTGATGTGAGAGTTGACACTACTATCTATTTCCCACTGAGATAAAGAATTAGATCTCACTGGATCTCATTAGAATAAGCCAAGCAGCACCCCTTTAGTTATTCATTACGTTTATGACTATTGAATTCTAATACATTCATTTACTTCGAAAGCCTGTAACAATTTACATTTAGGTCTGCATCCACTAATCTTTAAATGGAGTCTAATAATTCCAGTTAAATTGCAATAGTGAGAATCACTAAGAGACATACGACTCTGACTTTGGGATTTATAGTAATACAGTTTTTGTTTAAGTCCTTGAGCCACCACATGTCATATTGATGTTTCCTTTATGCTGGTCCTGGATTGAAGCCAGACTCCAGTGAGATAATGTTCCTTCAGGTTCTCACTAATGAATAGAGATACCAGGATAGGAACTCCTCCAAAACTTGCATTTTCTTTTTTTCTTTAATTTTGTTTTTTCAGTGTTCCAAGATTCATTGTTCATGCACCACACCCAGTGCTCCATTCAATACGTGCCCTTCTCAATACCAACCACCAGACTCACCCATCCCCAAACCCTATCCCCTTCAAAACTTCAGTTTCTTCTCAGAGTTCACAGTCTCTCATGGTTCGTCTCCCTCTCTGATTTCCTCCAATTCACCCTGCCTTTCCTTCTCACAATGTCCCCATGTATTTCCTTATGCTCCACAGTTAAGTAAGCCATATGATAATTGAATCTCTCCCCTTGACTTATTTCTTTCAGCATAATCTCTTCCAGTCCTGTCTATGTTGATACCAAAGTTGGGTATTCATCCTTTCTGATTATGATTCATCCATCTGATTATGATGCAGGCATAATAATCCATTGTATATATGAACCACATCTTCTTTATCCATTCATCTGTTGAAGGGCATCTTGGTTCTTTCCACAGTTTGGCAAATTGTGGCCATTGCTGCTATAAACATTGAATACATATGGGACTTCTTTTCACTACATCTATTTATTTGGAGAAGATACATAGTAGTATATTTGCAGAGTCATAGAATAGTTATATGTTTTAATTTCTTGAGGTATCTCCACACTGTTTTGCAAAGTGGCTGCACCAACTTGCATTCCCGCCAATAGGGTAGAGGGTTCCCCTTTCCCCACATCCTCTCCAACAATTTTTGTTTCTGGTATTTTTAAATTTGGCCATTCAAACTGGTATAAGGTGATATCTCAAAGTAGTGCTAATAAGAATTTCCCTGATGGCTAATAATGATGAACATTTCTTCATGTGTCTGTTAGCCATTTTATGTCTTCTTTGGAGAAGTGTCTGTTTATGTCTTCTGACCAATTTTTGATGTGATTATCTGTTTTGTGAGTTTTGAGTTTGGGGAGTACTTTATGGATCTTAGTTATCAGACTTTGTCTGTAGTGTCATTTGTGAATATATTATCCCATTCTGTGGGTTGTTTTGTAGACCGTTTCCTTGGCCGTTCAGAAACTTTTTATCTTGATAAGTCCCAAAAGTTCATTTTTGCTTTTGTTTCCTTTGCCTTTGGAGACAAGTCTTGAAAGAAGTAGCTGTGGCTGATATCAAAAAGTGTACTGCCTATGTTCTCCTCTAGGTTTTTTTTTTTATTATTCACAAATATATTTATTTTATTTTTTCAGTTTTGCGAGATTGATTGTTCATGCACCACACCCAGTGCTCCATGCAATACGTGCCCTTCTCAATACCCAACACAGGCTCACTCAACCACCCACCAACTCCCCTCCAAACCCCTCAGTTTGTTGCTCAGAGTCCACAGTCTCTCCTCGTTCATTGCCCCCTCTGGTTTCCCCCCATTCAACCTTCCCTTCCTTCTCACAATGCCCTCCATGATTTTCTTTATACTCCACATGTAAGTGAGACTATAAGATAATTGATTATCTCTGCTTGACTGATTTCACTCAGCATTGTCACTTCTACTTCCGTCCATTTTGATACAAAAGTTGGATATTCATCCCTTCTGATGGAGGCATAATATTCCATTGTATAGATGTACGACATCTTCCTTATCCACTCATCTTTTGAAGGGCATTTAGGTTCTTTCCACAGTTTGGTGATTGTGGCCATTGCTGCTATGAACATTGGGGTGCATGAGGCCCTTATTGTTCTGCATCTGTTTCTTTGGGATAATGAGTAGTGCAATTGAAGGGTCATAGGTTAGGTCTATTTTTAATTTCTTGATGAATATCCACACTGTTTTCCAAAGTGGCTGCACCAACTTGCTTTCCCACCAACAGTGGAGGAGCATTCCCCTTTCTCCACATCCTCTCCAGCATTTGTTGTTTTCTGTCTGGATGATTTTGGGCATTCTAAATGGTGTAAGGTGGTATCTCAATGTCAATTTTTTTTTTTTTTAAGATTTTATTTATTTGACAGAGAGAGACACAGCGAGAGGGAACAGAAGCAGGAGGAGTCAGAGAGGGTGATGCAGACTTGCTGTCATGTAGGCAGCCCGATGTGGGGCTCAACCCCAGGACCCTGGGATCATGACCTGACCCAAAGGCAGGCTTTTAATGACTGAGACACCCAGGTGCCCCTCAGAGTGTGGTTTTGATTTTTATTTCTCTGATGGCTAAAGATGGTGAACATCTTTTCCTGTGTTTGGTAGCCATTTGTATGCCTTCTTTGGAGAAGTGTCTATTCATGTCTTCTGCCCATTTTTTGATGTGATTATCTGTTTTGTGACTGTTGAATTTGAGGAGTTCTTTATAGATCTCAGATATCAGACCTTTGTCTGTAGTGTCATTGGTGAATATCTTCTCCCATTCTGTGGGTTGCCTGTTTGTTTTGTTCACTGTTTCCTTCGCTGGGAGAAGCTTATTATCTTGATGAAGGCCCAAAAATTCATGTTCACTTTTGTTTCCTTTGCCTTGGAGACATGTCCTGAAAAAGTTGCTGTGGCTAAAGTTATAGAAGTTACCGCCTATGTCTTTCTCTAGGGATTTGATAAATTCCTGCCTCACGTTGAGGTCTTTTATCCATTTCAAGTTTATCTTTGTGTATGGTGTAAGAGAATCGTCAAGTTTCATTCTTCTACATAGAGCTGTCCAGTTTTCCCAGCACCATTTATTGAAGAGAGTGTCTTTTTCCATAGAATATTTCTGCCTGTTTTGTCAAAGATGATTTGACCATAGAGTTGTGGGTCCATCTCTGGGCTCTCTATTCTGTTCCACTGGTCTATGTGTCTGTTTTCATGCCAGTACCATGGTGTCTTGGTGATCATAACTTTGTAGTTAAGTTTGAAATCAGGCAATGTGATGACCCCAGCTTTGTTTCTGTGTTTCAACATTTTCTTAGCAATTCATTGTCTTTTCTGGTTCCACATAAATTTTAGATTTGTTTGTTCCAGCTCTTTGAGAAAAACTCGTGGAATTTTGATCGGAATGGCATTGAAAGTATAGATTACTCTGGGCAGTACAGACATTTTAACAATGTTTATTCTTCTGATCCATGAGCATGGAATGTTTTTACACCTTTTTGTGTCTTCTTCAATTTCTTTCATGAGTGTTCTATAGTTCCTTGAGTACTATAAGATCCTTTATTCTTTCTTTAGGTTTATTCCCAGGTATCTCATGGTTCTTGGTGCTACAGTAAATGGAATCGATTCTCTAATTTCCCTTTCCATATTTACATTGTTAGTGTATAGGAAAGCAACTGATTTCTTATATTGATTTTGTATCCTGCCACATTACTGTATTGCTCTATGAGTTCTAGTAGTTTGGGCGTGTATCAACATGGACCGACTGGAAGAGATTATGCAGGGTGAAATAAGCCCAGAGGCGACAGTCAATTATCTTATGGATTCACTTATGTGTGGAGCATAAGGAAAAACACAGAGGGCATTGTGAGAAGGAAAGGAAGGGCGAATTGGGGGATATCAGAGGAGGAGATGAACCATGAGAGACTATGGACTCTGAGCAACACACTGAGGATTTTGGAGGGGAGGGAGTGAGGGGTTGGGCGAGCCTGGTCGTGGGTATTGAGGACTGCACTTATTGTATTGAGAACTGGGTGTGGTGCATTAATAATTTATCTTATAACACTGAAAAATAAAATATTCAGGGAGAAATAAAAAATATAAATGAACATGTTGTATATACCAATAAAGAGAGAGAGAGAAAGAGAGAGAGAGAGAACCATTAGTGGCTATAAAGAATTTCTAATGGCAGAAAATTTCTAAAGACAGAGAGAGATAGGGAGAACTATTAGTGGCAATAAAGAATTTCTAAGGACAATAATTATTCAAAAAAGATTTTGTAAAGCAATATAGAATTTCTAAGCTAATCAGTCTGAACTTAAAAATACTATGAATGAGATGCAGTCTAAATTGGATACTTTAAAAGCGAGGGTAAATGAGGCAGAAAAACAAGTTGTAGATCTAGACAATAAGCTCATAGAAACGAAGAAACAGGAGGAAACCTGGAACAAATAGCATAACATCCAGGAGAACACACAGAGAGATTAATGACACCATGAAATGTTACAATGTCAGAATTATTGATATCCTTGAGGGAGTGGAAATAGAAAGAAGAATAAAGTTATATTTGTGGAAATCATAGCTGAGAACTTCCCTAATCTTGGGAAGGAAATACGCATTCCTGTCCAAGAGGCAGAGAGGACCCCTTCCAATATCAAGGAGAATCAATCAATGCCCCAGCTTGTAAAAGTAAATCTGGCAAATTTCAGTGCTAAGGCAGCCAACTTGAGAGCAGCTAGGGGGAAGAGATTTCTTACATACAGAGGGAGGAACATCAGAATAATATCAGACATGTCCACAAAGACCTGGAAAGCCATAAATGGTGGGAAAGACATATTCAGGGTACTAAATGACAAAACATGTAGCCAAGAAAACTTTATCAAGCAAATCTGTCCCTAAGAAGGGACACAGAGAGAAAAAGCTTCTAGGACTGGCAGAAACTGAAAGAATATGTGACCAAGCCAACCCTGTAAGCAATACTGAAGGGATTCTGTAAAAGAAGAAACAACCCAAGAGTCACTTAGACCAGAAATTTACACAGCTAATCCATAGAAACAGTTACTGTACAGACAATAGGATGGCAATTAATACATATCATTCAGTAGTAAGTCTCAACATGAATAGCCTAAATACTCTCATGAAACATCACAGGGTTGCAGATTCAATACAAATAGGGGACCCATCCATGTGCTGTCTATAAGAGAACCATTGTGAACCTAAAGAAACTTCCAGACTTAAAGTGAGGGAATTGAGAACCATTTTTCATGCCAACAGATATCAAAAGAAAACTGGGGAAGTAATTTTTATATCAGACAAATTAGAATTTAACCTAAAGACTGTATTATGAAATCCAGAGGGAAATTATATCATTATTAAAGGGTCTCTCCCACAAGACATCTAAGAATTGTAAATATCTATGCTCCCAACATGGGAGCATCCAACTACATAAGCCAGCTGTTAACCAAAATAAATAATCAGACTAACAACAACACACTAATAGTAGGAGATTTTAACACTCCACTGTCAGCATTCAACAGATCATCGAAGCTGAAGATAAACAAAGAAACAAGAGCTTTGAAGGACACATTGGACTAGATGAACTTTGTAAATACACAGAGAACATTTCTCTCTCAAACAAACAAACAGAAAAACAAATATCACTTATTCATCTCAAATGAACATGGAACTTTCTCCAAAACAGATAACATGCTGGGTCACAAATCAGGTTTGAGTCAATATGAAAAGATTGAGATTATTCCCTATATGGTATCAGACCACAATGATTGAAACTGGAACTCAGTCGCAGTAAAATTTTGGAAGGAACTCAAACATTTGGACATTAAAGAGAATCATGCTCAAGAATGATTGGATCAACCAGGAAATTAAAGCAGAACATAAAAAATTCACAGAAACTAAGGGGATATTAAACACTTCAGTCCAAAATTTATAGGATACTGCAAAGTTGATTGTATGAGGGAAATACAGGGAAATCAAGCCTTTGTCAGAAAATTAGAAAATCCTAAATGCACAATTAAACTTCCATTTAATGGAGATGTAGAAAGCACAGCAATTAAAAGCTAAGCCAAGCAGAAGAAGAGAAATGATAATGATTAGTGCAGAGATCAATGAAATAGAAACCAGAAAAAACAGTAGACCAGATCAACAAAATTAGAAACTTGTTCTTTGGAAGACTTAATAAGATTGATACACCACTGGCCAGACTTATCCAAAGAAAAGAAAAAGGACCCAAATTAATAAAATCATGAATGAAAGGGGAGAGATCATGACTAATACCAAGGAAATAGAAAAAAAATATTAGAAATTATTGTGGCACATGAGTGGCTCAGTGGGTTAAGCCTCCACCTTTGGCTTAGGTTACGATCTCAGGGTCCTGGGATTGAATCCCACATCAGGTTCTCTGAAAAGCAGGGAGCCTGCTTCTCTCTCTCCCTCTGCCTGCCTCTATGCCTACTTCTGATCTCTTTCTCTCTGTGAAATAAATAAATAAAATCTTAGAAACATTTTAAAAAGGAATTATTAACAGCAACTATATGCCAACAAATTAAACAACCTGTAAGAAATGGATGCCTTCCTGGAAACATAAACTACTAAGACTGAAAAAGGATGAAATAGACAAGCTGAACATATCAATACCCAGTAATGAAATTGAAATTGTAAAAAAACACACCAAAAAACACAAAAAAACAAACAGACAAACAAAAACAACAACAACAACAACAAAAAACACCTTACCCCCCAAAATAAGATCCCAGGGCAGATGGCTTCCGAGGGAAATTTTAACAAACATTTAAAGAAGAAATAATACTTATTCTGCTGAAGCTGTTTCCAAAAACAAAAACAGAAGGAAAACTTCCAAACTCTTTCAATGTGGCCAGCATTACCCTGATCCGAAAACTAGTCAAAGCCACCATTAAAATGGAGAATTATGGAACAAAATCCCTGATGAACATGGAAGCCAAAATACTCAAAAAGATCCTAGCTAATAGGATCCAGCACTATATTAAAAGGATTATTCACCATGACCAAGAGGGATTTATTCCTGGGATTCAAGGTTTATTCAATATTTGCAAATCAATGAAGGTGATACTGTATATTAATAAAAAAAGAAAGACTATAATCATATGATTCTCTCAATTGATGCAGAAAAAGCATGTGATGAAATACATCTATTCCTATTTAAAATTCTTTAGAGTATAGGTATAGAGGGAAAATTCCTCACAATCATAAAACCCATCTATGAAAAGCCCACAAAGAATATCATTCTCCAATTGCTTACAGCTTTTCCCTTAAGTCGGGAAAACGACAGGTATGTCCACTGTCGCCATTATTGTTAACGTAATGCCAAAAGTCCTAGTCTCAGCAATCAGACAACAAAAAGAAATAAAAGCCATCTAAATTGGCAAAGAAGCCAAACTCTCTCTCTTTGCAGATACACAATACTTTACGTGGAAAACCCAAAAGACCACCCCCCAAATAATTGGAAATTATGCAATTCAGCAATGTGTCAGGATACAAAATCGATTAACAGACATCAGTTGCTTTTCTATACACTAACAATATAACTGAAGAAAGAGATATTAATGACTTGATTCCATTTACAACAGCACCAAAACCATAATAAATCTAGAAATAAACCTAACCATGGAGGTAAAGGATCTATACTCTAGAAACTACAGAACACTTATGAAAGAAATTGAGGAAGAACAAAAAGATGAAAAATAATTCCATGTTCATGTATTGGAAGAATAAGCATTGTTAAAATGTCTGTCCAACCAATCTACATTTCCAAAGACTTCCCTATTAAAATATCAATGGCATTTTTCTTTAATAAAAATTTGTTTATTTATTTGACACAGAGAGAGTGCGAGAGATTACAAGTAGGCAGATAGGCAGGCAGAGAGAAGGGGGAGCAGGCTTCCTGCTGAATAGAGACCCTGATGTAGGACTCCATCCCAGGACCCTGAGATCATGACCTAAGCCGAAGGCAGAGTCTTTCACCCACTGAGCTATCCAGGCGCCTGCCATTGGCATTTTTCAAGGAGCTAGGTTAAGCAATTCTAAATTTGCATGGAACCAGAAAACATCCTGAGTTGCCAAAAGAATGATGAAAAAGAAAAGCAAAGTTGGGGGCATTACATGCCTGACTTCAAGCTATATTACACATCTGTGATCACCATGGCAGTGTGGTACTGGCACAAAAACAGACACATAGACCTGTGGAACAGAATAGAGATTCCAGAAATG
>CM052809.1:2951417-2967578 GCA_028533885.1 Nasua narica | reverse complement strand
ATACACAACAATAAATTCTAAAGGACATTAATATGAGACAGCAATTGATCAAAATTCTTGAGGAGAACATAGGCAGTAAACTCTTTGACATTGGCCACAGCAAATTCTTTCAAGTCGGGTCCCTAAGGCAAGGAAAACAAAAGCAAAAATGAACTTTTGGGGCTTCATCAAGATAAAAAGCTTCTGTACAGCAAAGGAAACATTCTATAAAACTAAGAGGCAACCTACTAAATGGGAGAAGATTTTTGTAAATGACATTTCATATAAAGGGCTGATATCCAAGATCTATAAAGAACTCCTCAAGCTCAACACTCACAAAACAGATAATCCCATCAAAAATGGGCAGAAGACATGAACAGACACTTCTCCGAAGAAGACATACAAATGGCTAGCAGACACATGAAAAAATGTTCATTATTTTTAGCCATCAGATAGATTCAAATCAAAACCACACTGAGATACCACCTTACACCAGTTAGAATGGCCAAAATCAATAAGACAGTAAACAACAATGCTGGTGAGGATGTGGAGAAAGGGGAACCCTCCTCCACTGTTCGTGGGAATACAAGTTGGTGCAGCCACTTTGGAAAATCGTGTGGGGAATCCTCAAGAAATTAAAAATAGAACTACTATAACCCTGCAATTGCACTACTGGGTATTTACCGCAAAGAAGCAGATGCAGTACAAAGAAACGCCACATTTACCCCAATGTTAATAGCAGCAATGGTCACATTGCCAAACTTTGGAAAGAACCAAAATGCCCTTCAACAAATGAGTGGATAAGGAAGAAGTGGTACATCTATACAATGGAATATTATGCCTCCATCAAAAAGAATGAATATCCAACTTATGTATCAACATGGACAGCACTAGAAGAGATTATGGAGAGTGAAATAAGTGGGGAGAGACAATTATCTTATTGTCTCACTTACCTGTGGAGCATAAAGAAAATCATGGAGGGCATTGTGAGAAGGAAGGGAAGGGTGAATGGGGGGAAATCGGAGGGGGTGATGAACCATGAGAGACTGTGGACTCTGAGGAACAAACCGAGAGTTTTGGAGGGGAGGGTGTGGGGGATTGGGTGAGTCTGGTCGTGGGTATTGAGAAGGGCACGTATTTTGCCCACACCCAGAGAACTGAGTGTGGTGCAGGAACAATCAATCTTGTAACACTGAAAAAATAAAATGAACATATTTGGGAAAAATATAAATGCACCGCCAAAAAAAGGAAACTACAGGCCAGTATCTCTGATGAACATACTTTTAAAAATCTTCAATAAAATCCTAGCCCACCAAATCCAAACAACATTAAAAAACATAAGGTAAAACAAATAAACTGGACTATTTACTTGCACCGTACACAAAAGTAAATTCAAAAAGATTAAAGACTTAAATGTGAGACCTGAAATTTTAAACTACAAAATCTCTAGAAGAGAATACAGGCAGTAACTTCTTTAAATTTAACTGTAGCAATTTCTTACTAGTTATGTCTCCAGAGACACGGAAAACAAAACAAAACAAAAAAAAATTGGGACTAAATAAAAAGCTTAAGAGTTCACTTGTGATGAGCACCAGGTATTTTATGTAAGTGTTGAGTCACTAAGTTGTACACCTGAAACTATTATTACACTGTATGTCAACTAACTGGAATCTGGATAAAAACTTTTCAAAATAAAAAAAAAAAATTCTGCACAGCAAAAAAAAAATCAACAAAATAAAAAGCAAACTACAAAATGGGAGAAGATATTTGCTAATGGCGTATTTGATAAAAGACTAATATCCAAAATCTATTGGGATGATCATATGTTTTTTTTTTTCCTTTGGTAAATTCATATATCACATTTATTTATTTATTTGTGGATGTTTAACCTCCTTATTAATATATGTGTTTATTGACAAAAGCCTTCCATTTTTACCTACCTTTGCCTTACTGCATAAGTTTTAGTACATTATGTTTCCATTTTGGTTGATCTCAGGATATTTGTTATTTCCATTTTGATTTATTCCTTGACTTATTTGACATTCAAGATTGTGTTGTTTTTCACAAAATTATGAATGTTAATGTTTTATGTTTATTGTTCGTTTTTAGTTTTACACCATCATAACTCAAAAACATATATGGTATAATTTTAATCTTCTTAAATTCAAAAGAAATTTGTTGTGGCCTAACATATGATCTAACTGGGGGAATTCCATGTGTGCTTGATAAAAATGTTTATTCTATTGTTGGATGAAGTCCCCTGATATGTTTATAGATCTATTTGGCTTAATAAATAGTTCCAGTTCATTTTTATTGAGATGAGGGTCAGAGGGGATGGGAGAGAGAGAATCTCTGCCCAGTCCAGAGCTTGACATGGGGCTCAACTCACAACCCTGAGATCATGATCTGAATCCAGATTAAAAGTCAGATCCTTAACTAACTGAGCCACCTAGATGCTTCTAGGCCATTTTTTATTTGATTTTATGCATGAATGAAATATCCATTACTGGAAGTTTATTATTTCAGGGATGCTCAGTTGGTTAGTATCTGCTTTCTGCTCAGGGAATGAACATGGGATCCTAGGATCAAGCCTCACATTGGGAATCTATACCCAGCAGGGAGCCTGCTGTTCTCTCTCCCTCTGCCTGCCACTCCCACTACTTGTGCTCTATCTCCCTGCAAAATTAAAATTAAAATCTGTTTAAAAATTGTAATATTTCAGACCTTACTATTATTATATTGCTGTCTATTTCTCTCTTCAGATCTTTTGCTTCGTTTCATGTATATATAATGTGTTCCTATGTTGTGTGCATGTATATTTACTATCGTTATATCTTCTTGGTAAATGGACCCTTTTATATTATGGAATGGCCTGCTTTATCATTGTTATTATTTGTCCTAATGTCAATTTCGTTTAATATAAATATAGCTACCCATGCCCACATTTGATTTCTTTTGCATAGAATGACTATTTTCATTTCTTCCTTTCTGGACTACCTACTCATTTAATGCTTAAGTGAGTCTTGTAAGCATGGTATAGTTGTGTCTTGTAATTTAAAATCAATTAGCCACTCCATCTTTTGATTGGAATATTTAATGCATTTACACTTAAAGTAATTATTATTAAATGATTTATTAGTACCATCCAGTAGGTATTTATGACTGCTTTTTATTTCATTTCTTCCTTTATTTCACATGTGCTGTCTTACTTTGTATTTTAATAATTTTCTGTGGTATAATAATTTAATTTCTTTCTGTTTATTATTTGTCTGCTACAGATTGTGCATGTTGTGTCTTTACTATGAAGCTTATATAAAACATACTTATAACAATCTATATAAACCAATAGTAACTGAACTTTGATCAAATACCACAATTTTACTCATTTAATTCCCCCTTACATTGTATGATTTTGATGTTAAAATATACATCTTTTTATGAGGTGTATCCATTAACACATTATTGTAGCTATTGTTATTTTGAGTTTTTGTCTTTAACCTTGATATGAAAGCTAAATGACTACCTCTCCATCATATTACAGTATTAGAGAATTACTAATCAAACTATATAGTTACCTTTATGAGTGTGTTACATAATTTCCTGTTTGCATTTGCAAGTTTTTTCCTTTCATATAAATTTTCTCCTGAAGAATTTGTTTTAACATTTAATTTAATTCAGATTTTATGGTGGTAAACTACTTCTGCTTTTATTTGGAAATTTTTTTCTTCAATTCTGAAGATCAACTCTTGTAGGTAAAAAAATAAACAAAAACTTAAGAATGATGTAGTGTCCTTCTGTATCTCTGACTACAGTCTTTAGCTTAAAATCTAATTTATCTGATATGAGAATCACTACTCCAGTTTTCTTTTGAGGACTGTTGTCATGAAAGATGGTTCTCAGTCATTTCACTTTCAGTCTGGATATATCTTTAGGTTCCAAATGTGTCTCTTGTAGACAGCATATGGACGGGTCCTGTCATTTTAGCCAGTCTGCAATCCTGTTCCATTTTATGGGAGCATTTAGGTTTTTCACATTGAGAGTGATTATTGAAAGTTAAGCTTTTATTGACATCACATGGCCTTGAAGTTTTTGTTTCTATAGATTGTAAATTTATTTTTAAAAACGTTTTTTTTAAAGATTTTATTTATTTATTTGACAAAGAGGAGAATGATTACAAGTAGGCAGAGAGGCAGGCAGAGAGAGGGGGAAGCAGGCTCCCTGCTGAGCAGAGAGCCGGATGCTAGGCTTGATCCCAGGACCCCGAGATCATGACCTGAGCTGAAGGCAGAGGCTTTAACCCACTGAGCCACCCAGGGGCCCCTGGAAATTTATTTTTAAAAAGATTTTATTTATTTATTTGATGGAGAGAGAGATCCAAGTAAGCAGAGAGGTAGAGAGAGAGAGAGAGAGAGAAAGGAAGCAGGCTTCCCGCTGAGCAGAGAGGCAGATGTGAGGCTCAATTCCCGGACCCTGAGATCGTGAACTGAGCCACAGACAGAGGCTTTAAACCACTGAGCCACCCAGATGCCCCAATGTCTCTGTAAATTTCCGTTCTCTGTCACTCTTGGGTTCTTTCTTCTGTTATAGAACCCCTCTTAATATTTCTTGTAGTGTCAGCTTGGTGGTCATATACTCTTTTAAACCTTGCCAGTCTTGGAAACTCTTCATCTCTCCATCAATTTTGAATGTCAGTCTTGCTAAATTAGAACTAATTTTCTTTTTTTTTTAAAGATTTTACTTATTTATTGAGAGAGAGAGAGAGAGAGAAAGAGAATGAACAGTGGACAGGGTTAGATAGAGAAGGAGAAGCAAACTCCTTGTTGAGCAGGAATCCATATGCAGAACTCAATCCCAGGACCCTGGGATCATGACCTGAGCCTAGGGTATATGCTTAACTGACTGACCCACCAGGGGTCCCATGTTTCTTTCTTTCTCTTTCTTCGCCTTCAATATATCATCTCATCTGTCCTGGCCTGTATTGTTTTTGCTGAGAAATCTGGTAGAATTATTTGTGTTACCTTCTATATGAGAAATTTCTTTTTATAAAATTATCTTTCTTGATTTCAGACAATTTTATTATAATATGTCTTGGAGAAAATATTTTGCTTAAATTTGGGTACTACAAGGTGCATGATCCATATCTCTATTGGAATTTAGGAAGTTTTAAGCCATTAATACTTTTTTTTTTAGCCATTACTATTTTAAATGAAGTTTCTTCCCCTTCTCCCTCTCTTCTGAGATGTGTTATGTGTGTGTATGTGTGTGTAACATGATGGTATTCCCTAATCATTATAGCATTCTTTACTCTTTTTCATTTGTTTTATTTGTTCTACTCTGACATGTTAATTTTATATCACAGTCTTCAAATCACATTCTTCAAGTTCACTGTTCCCTTTTTTGTTTGATAAAAACTATTTTTGATGTTTTCTGTTGCAATTTTTTAAAATAAAAATTAATTCAGGGTGCCTGTGTGGCTCAATTTGTTGAGCAACTGCCTTGGGCTCAGGACATGGTCCTTGGGTTCTGGGATCGAGTCCCACATCAGGCTCCCAGCTACACGGGGAGTCTGCTTCTTCCTCTAACCTTCTCTCTCATGCTCTCTCCCATTTTCTCTGTCTCTCAAATAAAGAAACAAATAAATAATAAATAAATAAATAAATAAATAAATAAATGAAGATTTTATATAAAAAAAATAAAAAATAATTTAGTGTTTTTCAGGACTCCAAAATTTTTATTTTGTTCATTTTTATGATTTCTCCCTGTCATCTGACTTTATTGGTTTTTTGTTGTATTTGTTGTTGTTTTTCTCACTGTGTTTCCTATTTTTTAAAATTTTATTTATTTATTTGACAGAAAGAGATCACAAGTAGGAAGAGAGGCAGACAGAGAGAGAGGGGAAGCAGGCTTCCTGATGAGCAGAGAGCCCAATGTGGGGCTCGATCCCAGGGCTCTGAGATCAGGACCTGACTCAAAGGCAGAGGCTTAACACACTGACCCACCCAGGTACCCCATTCACTGAGCTTCTTTAAAATAACTATTTTTGAACTATTTAACAGACAAATTAAAATTCTTTACTTTTGAGGAACCAATTAATAGAAAATTATTATGTACCTTTGGTGTCATATGTCACTGTATTTTATGGTCACTGCAGTTTTATTTTACTGTCTTACATTAAAAAGGACACCTTCTTTAGTCTTTAATGAGTGCTATCAAGAGAGAAATATTATCTGTCAGATCTGCTCGATATTCTGTTTTTTCCAAAACTTTTTTTTTTTTTTTATGCAGACTACAAACTTCTAGTTTCCCTTTTTTGGAGGAATTAAGATGTTATGCAAAGTAAGATAGGTGCTGGAAAACTCTGCTTTGCTTTGCCCATTGTGGTGCTGAATGTCGTGTTTATGTGCTTCATCTTTATCCTACAGAATTGGGTCATCTTTCTGTACATACTTGTTTGTCAACTGCAAACTCACTCATTTTGTCTTAAAGACATATACAGGGATTTGGCTATAAGGCAGGATAGGTGTGTGTATGTGTGTGTGTGTGTGTGTGTGTGTGTGTGAAATGTGCAGAGCATGGAGGGTGCCCAAAGGCCACTTGAAGGATATGCATGTGGGATGTACCAACTGGCTCATGTGTGTGCTACATTATGGAGCCTTTTATGTGGTGAATAGAATACATCTTCTTTTGATGCATTCTGAGCCTTTCTAAATCTGTTTTCAGCGTTTCCCCATAGCTCATTTCTGAAAATCACCTCAGGAGTCCAATGGAGTGAGATGTGGGTATCTTTGGCAGTTGTCCACATATGGGTACTTATTCACATGCTCTTACTTCAGAGATCTCTCTTGACATTGATCTGTGCTGCCATGGGGAAGCGGTGACAGAGATAAAGGGAAACTACTCCTTTTTCCCTCTTCAGTGTATTCGGTCTTGGATATTTTGCTCTACTGATGTGCTTGAAGTTTCCCGCTGGATTCTTGTGCTCCAACAAAGGCATTTTTGTCTACAGGAAATTGTCAGATTTGGTCTTTTTCTGGCATAAAAGGATATAAAACTCTTATTCCATGATTTGTTAACATCACTCAAATTACACAAGTCTTAAAAATAAATTGTGAAAGGAGCCAAGAAATAAGTGGGAAGAATGACATTTTACTTACCTAACTAGTATATAATATATATTGGTTAATTCTGAATTAAGAATCATTTTGACTTCTATGAAGAATCATGAGTTTAGTTACACAATTAAACATTTTAAAATTGTGACAATATTGTATTTGTTTTTGGAATACACGATTAGTTAAAAAAAATGTAGGTTAAAAAGCATAGTAAGATCTCATTTATGTTGATGTATATACTTCTTTCATTTGTATATATTGCAAAAAAAATATAGGAAAAATCTGATATTTGTCCCAAGGGATAGAAAACAGCAGTGGAGATGAAAAAGGAAATTTAAATTTCTCCATTATCTTATATCTTAACTACATTATATGGTGTAAGAATAGTATCTTGCTTATGACAAATATTTTTATAAAATCCAAATAAGTAGGCATGTGAGAACTGGATGTTATATGCAACTGGAGGTTATATGCAACTGTTGAATCATTAAACCCTGCATCAGAAACTAATGATATACTATATGTTGGCTAACTTAATTTAAATTAAAAATATAAAAAGTAAAAAAAAATATTAAAAAATCAATATAAGTGGCAAAATAAAAAGACATTGCTAATCACTTTTGTTCATATATGATTATAAATTAAAATCAATTCATTATCTGACAATGTAAAGTTTCACGAATATTTTAACTAATTTTCTATTAATTAGGTCTCATGGCAGGTAACCCTACTAGGTAAAAAAGAAAATATGTATATCCAATGTGGACCTAATTGTTCCTACTTCCAATTTCATATTGTCTGTTATGACAACATGAAATAGCCTCAGAACTCATGGTTAATGCAGTTGATTAGCTCTCATTCTAATTAGTCTATTGTACATGCACAAGAATGCAAGACCCATATAAATAGCCTTTCAGCCTGTGCTTGCCAGTGGAGAAGACTCATTCAGCAACACACTGGAAACCAGACCAATAGCAATGTTTAAACAGGAATTTTTATCCTTTTGGTCAAAAGGTCCAGGTTTTCAACTTTTCTTCCTATGTGAGAATGTGTCCTTTTTTAGTCTCCTTCTTAATATTAGATTTCAGAGTGTTTTCAATAACTGACAGTCTCCTAAAATTAGGGAAACTTGATTTGTATTAGGTAAGTGAATTTCTTCCAAACCTCTATGCATCTACTAAAAGCTTTCCAGTGTTATTACAGCTGTCTCGATATATTTAAGCAAGTAATTTTGCTTCACTTTCTTGCATTTCACTTTCCTTTAGGAAAATAAGGTATTTTAATTTTGATTATTAGGTGCATAGTATGTATGTGTCTGTATTGAAAGAAAATAGCTAAATCATAATAAATAATGCACAAATACTTCTAGGATTTTATTGACTTTTAAAATAAAGTTCACATATTATCTTCTTAAAGCATTTATATAAATGCTAGAAATTTTTATGTAACCTTGATTAAACTGAAGTTGTACATCATTATCACATCATTGTTACAGAAAAAAATACAAAGACAATTTTTAATTCTACCAATCTCTTCTTTCTCATTTACCTATGCTAATAGGATAGAGATAAGTACAGAAAGAAAATCTTCAGTTATTTATCCTTAGTCTTCAAACCATAAGAGAGACTTTCAACTACACAAAACAAACTGAGGGTTGCTGGAGGGGAGGTGGGTGAAGAGATGGGTTAAATGGGTGATGGGTAATAAGGAGGGCACTTGACAGGATAAGCACTGGGCATTGTATGAAAGAGAAGAATCACTAAATTCTGTGCCTGAAACTAATATTTACATTATGTATTAATTAACTAGAATTTAAATAAAACCTTGAACCGGTAAAAAAACAAATATACCAAGAATATAATTCACATTGTTCTAAAGCAAATTTCTGGGAATACTTAAAAAAATTACTCTATTTTATTCCAAATTTCTCTGCTAATTTTTAACCCATTCCAGCAAAGTAAAATAAATATGTGGGCTACTATTTGTCTATTTTAGGCAGAAATTTTAGGCTATCACATGAAAAATATTCTAATCTGCTTTAATGATGATCTTAATATAAATTTTTCTACACGCATTGAAGAAATTACAGTTTGCAAGATACATCTTACCACAGGAATAACATCGCAATCTGTGAATAACAGAACCAAAAAAAGAATCAGATTCTGAAGAGTCAAGAAAATTTTTCCAAAAAAAAAAAAAAAATCATCATGCCTGAGAAATTAACCAATGTGACCCTAATAACAAAATTCTTCCTCATGGGATTTCCTGATGATCAAGTGCTACAGAGACTTTATGCGGCATTCTTCTCCCTGGTTTACCTGGCAGCACTGATGGGGAACCTTCTCATTATCACCCTCACCACCATTGACCAGCATCTCCAAACCCCCATGTATGTCTTCCTGAAAAATTTGTCTTTGATTGATATCTGTTACATCTCTGTCACTGTCCCCAAATCCATCATGAACTCTCTGACCAACAGCCATTCCATCTCCTTTGTGGGATGTGCCTCCCAGGTTTTCCTTGTGGTTTTCCTTGCTGGCACAGAGTTTGCTCTCCTTCTGGTGATGTCCTATGACCGCTATGCTGCCATCTGCTGTCCTCTGCACTATGAGGCCATCATGAATAGAGGTGCCTGTGTACAGATGGTGACAGCAACATGGTTCATTGGGTGTGTCTATGGATCCATTCACGTTGCAGGCACATTCTCTGTCCATTTTTGTGGTTCTAACATAGTGCACCAATTTTTCTGTGATATTCCATCATTGCTTACACTTGCTTGTTCCGGGGAGCAAATTCTAGAATATGTGTTTATTATTGTTAGTTGTTGTTTTGTTTTTGTATGTTTTAATTTCATGGTTGCTTCCTATGTTTATATTTTGACCACTGTGCTAAGAATTCCTTCTCCACAAGGCAGGTTTAAAACCTTCTCTACCTGCATGCCTCATCTAACTGTGGTAGCCTTGTTCGTCTCTTCTGGGTATATTGCATATTTAGGTTTAAACTCAAAATCCCTGTCATCACTGAGCCTCTTTATGTCTGTGCTATATTCCTTGTTACCTCCCAGCCTGAATCCTCTCATTTACAGCTTAAGAAATAGGGACATGAAAGTGGCCCTTGGAAAAATTTTGGTGAAAAGGTGACAACATATTATAAATATTCAAGATATCAGTGACTCTGATAGCCACTAATGTTTATCAAATTATCGGATTATACAATTAAGTTGATAATGACAAAAACATTTTGAGATGCAATTACAAATAATTTCAAATTATTTGATTTATAAAATTATTGTCAAGTTTAGATACCTATATTATCATTGGGCTGCTACAAGGGATGGTATATTTATAGGATTAAATGGACCTGAATGTCAGTTCAGTGTCTTGGCACTTCCCAAACCAATGGAAATGTTTCAATAATTTTCTCCCCATCATTGGCCACTGCTATAAATTAATATTGTTTTTCATTTCAAATACATCCCAATCAGCACTGATTTAATTCTCACTAGAAAATATTTTATAATAGTTTCAAATTTTACATGTTTTATTATAATTCCAGGTGGTTTTTTTTAATTTACTTTTTCAATAGTTATTAAAAATGAATAATTGCTATGAACATTGGGGTTCATTTGGCCTTTCTTTTCACTACATCTGTATCTTTAGGCTAAATACCTGGTAGTGCAATTGCAGGGTCATAGTGTAGCTCTCTTTTTAATTTCTTGAGGAATCTCCACACTGTTTTCTAAAGTGATTACATAACCTTGCATTCCCACCAACAGTGGAAGAGGGTTCCCCTTTCTCCACATCCTATCCAACATTTGTTGTTTGCTGTCTTGTTGATTTTGGCCATACAAACTGGTGTAAGGTGGTATCTCAGTGTGGTTTTTATTTAAATCTCCCTGATGGCTAATGATGATAAACATTTTTTCTTGTGTCTGTTGGCCTTTTGTCTTCTTTGGAGAGGTGTCTGTTCATGCCTTCTGCCATTTTTTTTAAGGATTTATTTATTTATTTGACACAGAGATAGAGATCACAAGTAGTCAGAGAGGCAGGCAGAGACAGAGGGAAGTAGGCTTCCTGGTTAGCAGAAAGCCTGTTGTGGAGCTTGATCCCAGGTCCCTAAGATCATGACCAGAGCCAAAGGCAGAAGCTTTAACCCAATGAGCCAGCCAGGTGCCCCTCTTCTGCCATTTTTTTGATGGTACTATCTGTTTTTTGGGTGTTGTGTTTGAGGACTTCTTTGTAGATCTTACATAAAGACCTTTGTCTGTTGTCCTTTGCAAGTATCTTCTCCCATTCCATGGGTTGCCTCTTTGTTTTGTTGACTGTTTCCTTTGTGGTGCAGAAGCTTTTTATCTTGATGAAGTCCCAAAAGTTCAACTTCACTTTTTTTTCTTTTGCCTTTGGAGACTAGTCTTGAAAGAAGTCTTTGTGGCAGATGTCAAAGAGGTTACTGCCTATGTTCTCCTCTAGGATTTCCTGATTTCAAGCTTTACTACAAAGCTGTGATCACCAAGACAGCATGGTACTGGCACAAAAACAGACACATAGAATAGTGGAACAGAGTAGAGTGCCTAGATGTGGACCCGCAACTCTATGGCCAAATAACTTTAGACAAAGCAGGAAAAAATATCCATGTCTCTTCAATAAAGGCTGATGGGAAAATTGGACAGCTATATATAGGAATGAAACTTTAATATTCACTACACCATACAGAAAGATAAACTGTAAATGGATAAAAGATCTCAATATGAGGAAGCAATCTATCAATAATATTTTTAAAAGCTCATTTTAATTGATTTCTAAATAATTAATCCCACAATATTGAACTTGTTAATATTCTAATTATGACAATCTTTAGAATATTTTATAGACACAGTATATTGTTAACAGATGTCTTTGGAAATCACATAATGACATTTTTAAAAGTAATGAGATTTGTTTGCAAAGGAGACTAATTTTACTATGAAATCCAAAAAGAAAAAAATGTTATACTCAAAAATCCAGGAATAGGATAACTAAGAGAAGACACCATGTATTTTCCCTACATTTATTATTTGTAAAGTGTGTTTCACAAAAATTGACATAAAAACTTAATTAATGTACCAAGAAACTGAAAGTAAATTTTAATTTGTTTTCAAAATTTTGATATGCTCTTTTAATTTATTTCAAAATTTATTTCTCTTTATTCTTACTTTTATCATTAAATTTCTTATTTTATTAATTTAAATGTACTTCTGGTTTACTTCTGTATATGGATACATTTGCATGGAAATTGAGCTTCTTTTAAGTGTTCTTAGTTTTTATTCCATTAACTTTCCCTTCAAATTTTACTAATATCATCGTATTCTTATAATTCTTGCGGTCTGCCTTCTTTCCACCCATTCTCATTTCCCTCAGGTTTATTTTCCTTCTCTCTTAAAAAATTTTATTTCCCATATTTGAAGTCAATTATACCATAATTTCTCTGTCACTTGAGTGTTTATTTATCTTTCAACTCACTAGTCCACATCCCTAAGGTTCTTCTTTAATTTTCATGTTTTTTTTAAGATTTTTATTTATTTATTTGACACAGAGAGAGATAGAGAGAGATCACAAGTAAGCAGAGAGGCAGGCAGAGAGAGGGGGGGGGAAGCAGGCTCCCTGCTGAGCAGAGAGCCTGATGCAGGACTTGATTCCAGGACCCTGAGATCATGACCTGAGCTCAAACCAGAGGCTTAACACACTGAGCCACCCAGGCTCCCCAATTTTCATATTTCTGATAAAATTGAAGAGATATAAGTCTAGTTTGCTCTAGTCTTGGAACAGTAACCTTGGTGATGATGATGATGATGATATGCCTGAATATAAGTCTATGTGCTTCTAGTGATTTTGCCCATTTTTTACTATATCTCTGAACAGAAATTCTACAAGGTAAATACTATTGATTTTTATATGAATACTTGGAATCAATAAATGTTAAGAAATTAATCCTAAGTCAGTTAGTCAATAATTAGTACTATAGCATTGAATCTTAACATGGATGTTATTTTGTGTTAACTAAGACATGCATGGATCCATATATGTTTCACACCATCCAACAGTTTTTACAAATTTTATTTTTTGACATTTATATATAATTGTAAAACTATTATCTCAGTCATGTAATAAATATCTAACTGTGCACATGTGTTGTCTTTTCATATAAAATATTATTGTTCTTCATTGACTAATGGATGGAAAAGGAAGACTGTGGTTGATACATGTATTGAAATACTATATAGGGATAAAATTAAGAAAACATTTGCATATCCAAAAAGTTTGGCACAGGAATAGAACCACCATATGATCCAGGAATTGCACTGCAAGGTAATTACCCAAGGAATGCATAATGCCAATTAAAAGGGATAAATGAACCCTGATGTTTATAAACACATTACGAACAATAGTCAAATTATGGAAACAGTTGTGTTTCCACAAGAGTCCATTGGCTGATAAATGGATATAGAAAATGTGAGATACATATATGTATATATAAAAGAATGAAACCTTGTTATTTTCATTTTTAAAATTTTATTTATTGATTTATTTACTGATTGATTGATTTGACACAGAGAGAGAGGGAGAGAGAGAGAGACAGAGAGAGAGAGAGAGAGAGAGAGAGAGATGGAGAGAGAGAGAAACATAAGTAGGGGGGAGTGGGAAACAGTCTGTTAACTACAGAGAGCAAACTAAGGGTTACCAGAGGGGAGGTGAGTGGGGATGGGTTAAGTAAGTGATGGGTATTAAGAAGGGTCCATGTTCTTATGAGCACTAGATGTTGTATGGAATGTCAAATCGCTTTATTGTACACCTGAGACTAGTATTACACTGTATGTTAGCTAACTGAAATTTAAGCAAAGATTTGAAATATACATGGCCCCATATGTTTATTGCAGAATAATTTATAATAACCAAGCTATGGACACAGCCCAAATATCCACAAATAAATGGTAAAAATGTGGTATATGTACACAACGGAATATTCTGATCCATAAAAATTGGATGTGATCTTGGCTCTCTGCTCCTCCTTGTTCAACAGACAGCCACATCGTCTGGTGCAGTGCCAGCTGTGTCTCTGAGATACAATGGTGAGGGTCAGAGTGAACGGACTTGCCTGTATTTGGCACCTGGTCACCAGGGCTGCTTTTAACTCTGGCCAAGTGGATATTGTCGCCATCGGTGACTCTTTCTTTGACCTCGACTATGTGGTCTACATATTCCAGTATGCTTCTGCCCATGGCAAATTCTATGGAACAGTCCAGGCTGAGAGCAGGAAGACTGCCATCAATGGAAAGTCCATCCCTGTCTTCCAGGAGTGAGATCCTGCTAACATCAAATGGGATGATGATGGTGCTGAATGTGTTGTGAAGTCCTCTGGAGTCTTCATCACCATGGAGAAAACTGGGGTTCCCTTGAAGGACAGGGCCAAGAGGGTCATCATCCCTGTTCCTTCTGCTGACGCCCCTATGTTCATGATGTGTGTAAACCATGAGAAGTATAACAACTCCCTCAAGATTGTCAGCCATGGCTTCTGCACCACCAAATGCTTGGCTCCTCTGGCCAAGGACATCCATGACAACTTTGGCATCGTGGAGGGTTTCATGACTACCATCCATGCCATCATTGCCACCCAGAAGACCATGGATGGTCCCTTTGGGAAGCTATGGCATGATGGCTGAGGGCTACCCAGAGTATCATCCCTGGTTCCACTGGTATGGCAAAGGCTGTAGGCAAGAGCATCCCTGAGCTGAACGGGAAGCTCACTGGCATGGCCTTCTGGGTCCCCATCCCCAACATGTCTGACGTGGACCTGATCTGCCACCTAGAAAGCTGTCAAATATGATGACATCAAGAAGGTGGTGAAGCAGATATCAGAAGGCCCCCTCAAGGGCATCCTGGGGTACACTGAGGAACAGGTTGTTTCCTGTGACTTTAACAGTGGCACCCTCTCTTCCACCTTTGACATCAGGGATGACATTGCTTCCAATGACTACTTCATCAAGCCCATTTCCAGTTATGACAATGAATTTGGCTACAGCAACTGGGTGGTGGACCATATGGTCCCCATGACCTTCGAGGAGTAAGAGCCACCTGGACCACTAGCTCCAATGAACAATTAATCATGTAACACTGAAAAAATAAAATAAAAGTATTTGGGGAAAAATAAAATAAAAAATAAAAATAATTAAATAACCAAAGAAAAAGTAGAATCAGACCTATATATATAGAGAGAGAACAAACTGATGGTTCCCAGGCAGGAGGCTGGTGGGTGCATGGAAAAATTGGTAAAGAGGATCGGAAGGTGCAGTCTTCCAGTTAGGTAATATATAAATCATGGGGGTAAAATGCACAGCATAAGGCATGTAATCAGTGGTATCATAATCATGTTGTTGGTGATAGACGATAGATACACATGTGGGGAGCAATGCATAATGTAGACACTTGTGAATTAGTGGTCCACAAAGATATGAGATGAACTTCACTAATGATGCTTCTGTACTAAATGTCAGTTAACAGTAGTAATTTCTTCTGAGAGTGTCTGTTTTCCTGTTGAAGGAAATAGATGAGTAAATAGAAACTGTAAAAAAGGATGCATATTCTTTTGATCAGAAAACAATTTACAAAGACTTTTACTGTAATTAAAAAATATGTAAAATTTAGAAAAGGCATATTTTGGACTGCTATCTTGTTACCTCATAGTAAAAATAGATACTTTTCAAAGTTTTCTATTAATTCTAAATTAAATCATTTTAATAAAACTGTAAGATTTTACTATCAGCTCCGTGTGATCTTAATATTGCTTATTAACAGCATCTGATTTTGAAAAAGAGATAGTCAAGTGAATAATCACAATTATACAAATTATAATCACAATTATACACCTTTAATTGTATTGTTACAATTTAGAATCTAATTGACAGAGATCTTCAAATCAGTAGCAAAGAAATATTTACTTGATAAATTCTGCAGTATGATTCGTTTAACGTTTTCCAACCATACAAAGAATTAATATCTCTCAAATGTAACCAGGACTGAAAAGTTTAAAACAACCT
>CM052809.1:2924195-2950917 GCA_028533885.1 Nasua narica | reverse complement strand
CCTACTTGTAATCCCTCTCTCTGTCAAATAAATAAATAAAATCTTTAAAACAAAAGTACATAGCAAAAAGAAACATCTATTTCATCACATTTTTTAAAACTTCTTAAGCCTGTATTATCTTGTACAATATGATGATAACACCAGTACTTAAAGAACTGTGTTGATGTACGGTACGAATAGGATCAAAATATAATACTCAAAGTAATAAGATAGTGCCAGGCACACCCTTTAATTTGATCAATATTATTATGTACTATAAGCAATAAACCCAGTTTAGACATGAAAGTTTCACTGGAAACAAATTCAATCTCTGCATTTTGCAGTGGAAAAGACTAGGACCAGGGAGAAAAAAAAACGTCCTCAATGAGAAAATGAGTTACAATGCTTGTTGTAGGACCATCCTATGTCAGTTATGCCATCCTGACTTCAAGCTTTCTTTTAACTTTTGCCAATTGCATTTCATCTGTAGTCATCTTTAGTCATTGTAATATGGTTGACAAACGGGACATTGAAAGAAGCATTAGGAAAAATATTTTTTGTCTACATCACAAAAATTCAGATTCTAAATGCGTCCTCTCAGAAGATAGTTCTAGAGCATAATCTTAAAAAAATGTGCAGAGTCCACAATCTCTCTGAGAAAAAAACGGAGGATTTTGGAGGGGAGAGTGTGGGGAGTGGAGATGGGGTGAGCCTGGATGTGGGTATTGAGGAGAGCACATATTGCTGGAGCACTGGGTGCAGTGCATGAACAATGAATCATGAAACACTGAAAAAATAAAATAAAATTGAAAGTAAAAACAATAATAAAATAAAATATGCAAAGTTCTGACTTCTAGGGGAATTCCAAAATGTAATTCTAAAATGATAGTATATTTCTGTAGATTATGGAAAACCTTACTAACGTCTCACACAACAACATAGTTTGGCGGGCAAAAAAGAGTCACTCTATTAATGTTATAATGAGATTACTTCCTTAATTGCTAAACACAAGAGCAGATATTTCACTCCTTCAATCCCAAATTTTACCAGCTTCAAGAAAATCGTCCATAAGAGATACCAGGTTAAAGTAGTCTTTACGGGGCGCCTGGGTGGCTCAGTGGGTTAAAGCCTCTGCCTACATCTAAGGTCATGATCTCAGGGCCCTTGGATCCAGCTCTGCATTGGGCTTTCTGCTCAGCAGGGAGCCTGCTTCCCCCTCTCTCTCTGCCTGTCTCTCTGCCTTCTTGTGATCTCTCTCTGTAAAATAAATAAATAAACTCTTAATAAATAAATAAATAAATAAATAAATAATCTAGTCTTTACATCAAATTCTACATTTATGCTCCATACAGTCATAATATATCTATAATACGCCTCAAAAAATAAATTAAAATATAGTCATCCTTAAATGAGGAGATACATTTCTAAATGCCTTGATAACCTTCTTGTTTTTAATTAAAAGTCAATTTTCTAACATTCATATTGATACCAAACTTTTAATATGAGTCTTCTAAATGTGCTACTGTCTTCTTCAGAATAGTCATTACTCCTAGTTTTCAAGAATCTGAGAAGGCTTGACATATTGGATAGAATTCAGTTGAGATCCTCTTTCTCCTTTTAAGAGGTAGTAACAAACATTTTATAGAAAATGACAAGTGGTCTACAGTTAAATTTCTTATACATTAATAAAAATTTTGAAGCCTTTCTCATTTAATTATTTTATATAGCTTTTATAAAATATTTCTATATTTTATTTTCAAAGATACTATAGCTTATCATTGAAGGAAACATTTCTGCCAGTGATGCTATTCCTCATTGCTCTATTCATATTTATCATTTTCTTTTTAGTTTCAACCATATTTCTCTAAAGTTGGCTTCTATCCTGACCCTAAAAATACTTAACATATAGCCTGAGAATGAATGTGTGTGTAAGATTGTGTGTGCATGAGCATCTATGGGTGAGTAGTTGTATGAGCAGCCAGTGGGTATGAATTTTGGACCTTTCCCCAATATCCTATAGTCTTTCCCGTCTTTTCTTATATAACTACTATAACTTTTTCATTGTAATGGTATATCCATATTTATTAATGTTCTGTCCATATTTGGCATCTCCTTTCTATTTTATTCTTTAGTGTAATTTATTTAATCATATAATTAAATGAAAAAATATTTACTTCTAGTAGATAAAGGTAATGTGTATAAAAACAATTCTTTTACAAAAATATTCAGTGATTATTTTCTGTTATTTGAAATGATTTGAAACTTTATTCTGTGTACTAAACTTATTATTTATAATATTGAACTATAATTCGGTTATATTTTATAAAGATACATATTTCATCCTAAATATACCAAGGACTCATAAGTGAAAGACTTTTCTTCTTCTTTCTTCTTATTCTTCCATTTCTGCTCAAAAAACATACATAAAATTCAGATAAATACTAAGAATGACATAATGAAGAGGTCATATACACAAACATCCATGTCAGGGGAGTAAAAATGTTCATGACTTATAAGCACAAAATAGATTTATTCTTACATAAAAACATTCTTGGAAAGGAAAAAGACTTAACAGGAATCTGATGTGTGCCTTTACTCTCTTTTGTCCCATATAGAGTGGAAAACATGACCAACCCCTTAGCAGGGATGGAATTCTTTCTCATGGTATTCTCAGAAACCAGAGAGCTCCAGGTTTTACATGGCTGTCTGTTTTTGCTTATTTACCTGGTGACTCTTATGGGGAATCTTCTCATTATTGTCCTGATCACTCTGGATCAATGTCTTCACACCCCCATGTACTTCTTCCTGAAGAATTTATCACTTTTTGATGCCTGTCTCATTTCCATCACACTTCCAAAATTTATCCTGAACTCTTTATCCCACAGAAATGCCATTTCATTCTCAGGATGCATATTACAGGTGTTGTTGGTGATCCACTTTGCTGGGTCTGAGCTTTTCCTTCTAGCTGCCATGTCCTATGACCGCTATGTAGCCATCTGTCACCCACTGCACTATGATGTCATCATAAGCAATAGAGTCTGTATGGGGATGACAGCTGCCTCCTGGCTTCTTGGGAGCATCTTTGGGGTCTTATACGCAGCTGGTACTTTCTCTTTATCTTTCTGTGGCTCCAGAAATGTTCCTCAGTTTTTCTGTGATGTCACCTCCCTACTGAAGATCTCTTGTTCAAAGTCTCATGTCACCATAAATATTAGTGAGGCAATTGGGATTATGTATGCACTTTTCTGTTTAGTGTCCATTGGATTTTCATATATTTACATTTTCAATACAGTGCTGGGAATGCCATCACTACAAGGGTGGTGAAAATCCTTTTCCACTTGTGTGCCCCATCTCAAAGTTGTAACAACATTTATTGTGACAGGCACCATTGCCTACCTGAAGCCAGTCCCTGATTCTACACATCTTGTGGATTTTTTGGTGTCTGCGTTCTATTCTGTGTTGCCTCCTTCTTTGAACCCCATAATATACAGCCTAAGGAACAAGGAAATCAAGGCAGCTATGAAGAAGTTTCTATGGAAACTAAGTCATACGTTCTATGGGGAAAAATAATACAACTAGAATCTATAAAGTTATTATAAATATATAAATATAATTATAGAATCCATAAAGAGTCTGTAGAATCTATAAAGAATCTATAAATCTATAAAATCTATGAATCCTGGGGCTCCTGGGTGGCCCAGCGGGTTAAAGTTTATGCCTTTGGATCAGGTCATGATCTCAGGGTCCTGGGATTGAGCCCTCATTGGGCTCTCTGCTCAGGGGGGCCTGCTTCCCCCTCTTTCTGCCTGCCTCTCTGCCTACTTGTGATCTCTCTCTGTGTCAAATAAATAATTAAAATCTTTTAAACAACCCAAAACAAAACCCTGGATTTCAAAAAGATCAATGAATCCTGTGTTTTAAAATACATAGATAGATAGATAGATAGATAGATAGATAGATAGATAGATGATAGATAGATGATAGATAGATGGATAGATAGCTAGATAGCTAGATAGATGATAGATATGTATATCTATGAAGATAGATATGATATGTATCTATCCTGTGTTTTAAAATACATAGATAGATATGTATATCTATCATCTATCTATATATCTTATAATATAGGGTTGACATCAATATCATATGTAATAAAATATTCACTTTATTTACAAGTCCTAGGATACAGTTGACATGTTCATGCTTATTCATAGTCATTCATTATATCAGCACCTCCAAGAATAGCATATTAATTACATAGTATCTTTGCATGTAAACTAAATTTTAGAAATACTATGACAATTTTTCAAATGGCTTACTGAAGATGTCTTTGTAGTACTTTTTTGAATATGTGAATATATTACTTTATATGGCATAAAGGAACTCAATAGATGTAATTCAATTAAGAAGCATGAGATGAGGTGATTATCCCAGACTATCCAAGGGACTTTACTTAATCATGAAAGTGGAGTGTATTCAGACTTTGTTAGAGGGAGACGTGTCTAAGGAAGTGTGGTCTTCCATGATTGGTTTTGTAGAAGGAAAGAGGTCATAAGCCAATATATGGACGGAGGCAAATTCTGGAGACTGGAAAAAAACAGGAAGAGATACCTCACTGGAGACTCAAGAAAAGAATGCATCCTCATATTAGTCTAGTGTGGTTGGTGTTTTTGGATTTCTAAACTATAGCATGTGAAAACAAAACATGCTATTAAACTACAGAATTTGTGAAAAATTGCTACAGAAGCAATAAAAATTGAACACAAGCATTACATACTTGTCTTCTTAAATATCTTTTGAATGAGAACTTCTTTACAATACAAATGCAGGTCTCTGAAACTGAAAGTCTTACTAAAGAGTAAAAAATAAGAATAATAAAAAAGCAGACCAATATCAAATGTCTATAATTTTGAAGAATAATTTAAAGATTTTACTTATTTATTTGACATAGAGAGACAGAGATCGCAAGTAGGCAGAGAGATAAGCAGAGAGAGAGGGGAAAGCAGGCTCCCTGCTGAGCAGAGAACATGATGCAGGGCTTAATCCCAGGACCCTAAGATCATGACCTGAGCCAAAGGCAGAGGCTTCAATCAACTGAGCCACAGAGGCACCTGAAGAATAATTTAGATTATATTTCTTGTTATCTACTAGATTTTATGCACTACCATTTTTACATTATTTGGAAAATACCGATCCATTATAAATAAATTAAATAATAACTAAATATCTAACTAACTAAATAAATAAATAAACAAAAAGTTTTTTAATGAAATGTTTTAAATATTTGGTTTTAGTATTATGAGATCAGATTTTTAAAATCTTTTTCAAATTAGACTTAATTTTTATTGCTTTTTAAATTATTTTACAACATTTCAATTTTATTTTTTTGCAGTAGTAAAATGTTCAATTTTTATGTGGCATTTGTTTTTGAGACTCAATATATAAAGATGATCTCCTGCCAACTGTAGAGCTACCTGTCAGGGAGGGCAGGAGCCCAGTTTGTTTGGAAAAGGTGGTAGAGTATGATGGGATATACTGCACCATGTGTGCTAAGGAGAAGGTGGTGGCCCAATATTCTAAGATGATCCAGAAGAATCTTCAGAAAGACAGCAGGAAGGTGGCACTGGAGGTGAAGTTGTTGCTTTTGGATGTTGAGGAGTCAGTGAAGAGCACAAGTGTCAAGCAGAAGAAGATCATCCATGAGGAGAGCTCCTCCGAGGAAGAATGCTGGCCATACCATGCAGCCCTCTGCAGGAACACCATCCAGTCCATCATGGCCATTGGCAAAGCTATGGGCAATCTGCAGATTAATTTTGCCAACCCCTCCTGCACAGATGAGGCTATGAGGCCAACAAGTATGATTAGGCCGGCAGCTACATCCAGAGCAAGTCTGAGGACCTGAACAAGTTCAAGGATACCACAGTGATCTATACACACCTCACCTTCACTACCAACACCAAGAACATGCAGTTGGTGTTTGATACTCTCACCAACTTCATCATTGGCAACAACCTGAAGAACTGGAGCCTCCTCTGAGTTCTTCATCCTCACAGGATGAGCCACCACCAACTCTGCTTCCCACAGCCCTTGAGGAAATTGAGGGCAAGAGAATCAAACTCTCCAACTGCCACCCAACCATGTGGGCAACTTTTCCAATTTCCCATTCTCTGTTATTGTGTCCCTCACCTCTGCCTCATCTCCAAAGGCTCAGGAGAGGAGTTGACAGCTCCAAAAACTCAGGGGAGAGGAGCTGACACAGACATCCCCATTTCAAACCAGCCCTTGGTCCAGTTGTTGGTGCTGGGAATGGCCATGAGGAGCCCTTTATAAGCATCTGTTCTGTTTTTAACTCTTGTCTTGTTCTACGAGGGGATAGGGGAACAAAGGCTGAGTTTCCCAAGGCCTTTCGCTTGAGGGACTCTCACTTTTCCACCTTGGAAACACTGGCTTTTCTAAACACCAGCCCCTGATGCAATCCAAGTCCAAATGTTTACAAAGAACCTCTTGCCCTTCCCACCCCTCCCTTGGTTCCAAGACTCCAAAGGAAAAGGCAAAAGAAGTATGAGAGGCCACAAATCCTGGAGACTACCTTTTCATTTTTGTAGATTAAAGAGTGAAAAATTAATTAATTTAAGGGGAAAACAAAGACAAAACTAGAAACCTAGAATACTTACAGAGAAAGACTATTTAAAACTGCAGATTGTGGCTATCACCCACCCAGCATCCTTACAGTGTTTCCATATTTTGAGTGGATCTGAGGGTTTACACCCATGTGCTAAATGCCCCTTGTACTGGTGGCATTCCTGTACTGCCCTCCACAGACTTGGACTCCAAGCACAGTTCCAGACAATTGTCAGTATCACTGATGGTTTTATTCCAGTGACCCAAATTTCTGGCTCCATTAACCTAAATGTGGCTTCTTGGCTTTAATGTAACAACCGCCACTGCCTGCTGAGTGGCATACTCCTTATGTGGATGCCCCAGTCTAGGGTCCTTCAGGATGGAACACTTGGTTCTCTTCTCTTTCCTTCCCATGTTCATTTGTTTCTTAAATTCCACGTATAAGTGAAAACATATGGTATTTGTCTTTCTCTGACTTATTTCAATTATCATAGTACTCTCTAGCTCCATCCATGTCCTTGCAAATGATGAGATTTCATTCCTTCTTTGGCTGAGTAATATTCCATTCACATTTCTTTCTCCACAGTTGATGGACATTTGGGTTCTTTCTATAATTTTGCTATTGTTGATAATGTTGCTATAAACATCAGGTTGCATGCATACCTTCAAATGAAGTAATTTCGGTAAATTCTTAAGAGTGAAATTGTGGATCATTTGTTCTTTCTATTTTTAACTTTTTGAGGAACCTCCATACTGTTCTCCATAGTGGCTGCACCAGTGTGCATTCCCACCAACAGTGAAAAGGATTCCCTTTTCTTCAGATCCTAACCAACATTGTTGTTTCCTGTTTTGTTGATTTTAGCTCTTCTGAGAGGTGTGAGTGATATCTCATTAAAATTTTGATTTCTATTTCCCTGATGATCAGTGACGTTGAGCACCTTTTCATGTGTCTGTTGGCTTTGTGTACGTCTTCTTCAGAAAAATGTCTATTCATGTCTTCTGTGGGACTGCTTTTTCAATTGATATTTCAACTTGGGTTTGGTGAGAATGAGGATCAGGCTTATAGTCTTGCTAAGGTCAGTGTGACATTTTCCGTTGCCAATATTCTCATCACTGGAACATTATTTTCCATTTCTGAAATCAAAATTTCATTGATATATGCATAAGGGGAGATATTTCTGAAATTCATTATTTTAGTTATATGACATTTCTTTTCACATATTACATGATATTTGGCACCTATGATTACTTTAAATTCCACTGTTAAACTCAATATAACTTATCTATTCATAAATTGATGGACATGTGGTCTGTTTTCATAATTTGGCTACTGTTGGTAATGCTGCTATCAGCAATGGGTTATATGTATTGGTATTTTTGTATTCTTTGGGTAATACCTAATAGTGCAGCTTGTGGATTGTAAGATAGTGCTATTTTTAAATTTCTGAGGAAATTCCTTACTGTTTTTCAGTGACTGCATCAGTTTGCATTCTCACCAACAGTGCGAGATGGCTGCCCTCTCCTCACCCTTGCTAACAGCTACTGTATCTTCTGTGGTTGATTTTAGTAATTTTGACAGGTGTGGAATAATATCCCATTGTAGTTTTGATTTGTATTTCCCTCATGATGATGATGAATGATGTTAAGGATCTTTTCATGTTTCAATTGGCCACCTGTATGTCTTCTTTTTGAAAATGTATAATCATGGCCTCTGCCCACTTTTTTTTTTCTTTTTTAAGATTTTATTTATTTTTTTGACAGAGAGAGTGCATGCATAAGCAGGGGCATAAGCAGGCAGAGAAAAAGAGAAGCAGATGCTGAGCAAGGAGCCTGATTTAGGGCTTAATCCCAGAAATTCGGCATTCTACTTGAGCCAAACGCAGATGCCCAACTAACTGAACCACCTAGGCTCTGAGTTTCTGCTCATTTTAAATTGGATTATTCATTTTTAAGTGTTGAGTTTTTTAATTAATTAATTTATTTATTAAAAGATTTTATTTATTTTTTAAAAAAAGATTTTATTTATTTGACAGGGAGATATAGAGTACAAATAAGCAGAGCAGACAGAGAGAGAGAGAGAGAGAGAGAGAAAAGCAGGCTCTCTACTGAGCAGGGAGCCTGATGCAGACTCAATCCTGGGACTTAAGGAGCATGGTCTCAGCTGAAGGCAGCCACTTAACCAACTGAACCACCCAAGTGCCCCTTAAGTGTTGAGTTTAAAAAGTTGTTTATGTAATTTGCATAATAACCTAAAGTGGGAAAGGGGGATAGTAAAGTTTAAATAGGGGATATTAAGGATTGCACTTGTTGGAAGTAGCACAGTGTGTTATACGCGTTTTGAATCACTAAATTATACGCTTGAAACTAATATTATACTGTATGCTAACAAATGCTAAATAAAAACTTGTGGGTATTGAGAAGGGCATGTATTGCATGGATCACTGGGTGTGGTGCATGAACAATTAATCTTGTAACACTGAAAAGATAAAATAAGGTATTTGAGGAAAAAATTAAAAAAAAAATCAACACCGTTTCCTTTCTGTAGCCCTTTGGTGCTCCCTTCTACTTGCTGCATGGGATGCTGCCTGATTAGTAAATAGATTAATAAAGCCACTTGGATCTTTAATAGATAGATAAACAAACAAACAAACAAACAAATAAATAAATATAAATTTAAAGAACAAAGAAACTTCAGTATGAATTCTTGGACATTCCATTTATTTAATCCTACACAATTTGTCAGATACTATATTTTGATATGTCGTTGTCAACCTCTTGACATTTCATGAAACTTAATGAACTAAGATTAATATCTTATAAAACAGATGGTTCTTCATTAGTTTCTCTTTCAAAAAGTCACGTTATAGATCTTATATATCAGCCCTTTGTCTGTAGTGTCATTTGCGAATATCTTCTCCCATTCTGGGGGTTGCCTGTTTGTTTTGTGGACTGTTTCCTTTGCTCTGCAGAAGCTTTTCATCTTGATGAAGTCCCAAAAGTTAATTTTTGCTTTTGTTTCCTTTGCCTTTGGAGACATGTCCTGAAAGAAGTTGCTGTGGCTAATGTCACAGAGGTTACTGCCTATTTTCTTCTCTACACTTTTGACAGATTCCTGCCTCACTTTGAGGTCTTTTATCCATTTCGAGTTTATCTTCGTGTATGGTGTAAGAGAATGGTCAAGTTTCATTCTTCTAGATATAGCTGTCCAATTTTCCCAGCACCATTTATTAAAGAGAGTGTATTTTTTCCACTGGATATTTTTGCCTGTTTTGTCAAAGATTATTTGACCATACATTAGCCAAACTGTGGAAAGAATCAAAATGCCCTTCAACAGATGAGTGGATAAGGATGATGTTTTACATCTATACAATGGAATATTATGTCTCCTTCAGAAAGAATGAATATCCAATTTTTGTATCAATATGGACAGGACTAGAAGAGATTATGTGGAGTGAAATAAATCAAGCGGAGAGAGTCAATTATCTTATGGTCTCACTTATATGTGGAGTATAAAGAAAATCTTGGAGAGCATTGTGAGAAGGAAGGGAAGAATGAATGGGGTGAAATTGGATGGGGTGATGAATCAGGAGAGACTGTGGACTCTGAGCAACAAACTGAGGGTTTTGGAGGGGAAGGGGTGGAGAAGGTGGGCGAGCCTGGTGGTGGGTATTGAAAAGGGCACATATTGCATGGAGCATAGAGTTGCGGGTCCATATCTGGGCTCTCTATTCTGTTCCACTGGTCTATGTGTCTATTTTTGTGCCAGTACTATGCTGTCTTTGTGATCACAGCTTTGTAGTAAAGCTTGAAATCAGGCAATGTGATGCCCCCAGCTTTGTTTTTCTTTTTCAACATTTCCTTAGCAATCTGGGGTCTTTTCTGGTTCCATACAAATTTTAGGATTGTTTGTTCCAGCTCTTTGAAAAAAACTGGTGGTAAATTGATTGGGATGACATTGAAAGTACAGATTGCTCTGGGCAGTATAGACATTTTAGCAATGTTTATTGCATGGAGCACTGAGTGTGGTGCATGAAAAATCAATCTCGTAACCCTGAAAAATTAAAATAAACATATTTGGGGAGAAAAAATGTCACGTTACATGTTGCATGTAAAAGCAATGCTAACACTTAAATAATAGTAGCTTGAGAGTACTCAGTAAGTTAATACAGATGGATCAATTACTTTGCCTACAAGAAATACTCAGTGATAATAATTATTACTAATATTCCTTTCAACAAGTCACAAAATTATACTTAACTATTACTAGAAATTTGAATAATAATCCCTTACAAAATTAAGTAATTAATTTCATAGTTTCATATGAGTAGTCATATATTCATTTTTATATTTCTCTCTTTTATATTATAGTGGTTCCATATATCACTTGTATTAATAAGAAGTCAAAATTAAATAGGTTTTAACTTCTAATTTGATATGATCTTCTGAATTCACACACTATGAAACGAAAATTCTTAGTCAAACGATTTAATTAGTTAAAAGTGAATTACCAAAAGACCCATTCATCTTATCAGATGTACTTTCATTTTTTGCCCCAAATACATTTATTTTATTTTTTCAGTGTTACAAGATTAATTGCTCATGCACCACAACCAGTGTTCCATGCAATAAATACCCTCCTCAATACCCACCACCAGGCTTGCCCAACCCCCCACCCACTCCCTTCCAAAACCCCCACTTTGTTTCTCAGAGTCCACAGTCCCTCATGATTCATCTCCCCCTCCAATTTCGCCCATTCACCCTTCCTTTCTTTCTCACAATGTGCTCCATGTTTTCCCTTATGGTTCACATGTAAGTGAGAACATAATATAAGTGACTCTCTATGCTTGACTCATTTCACTCTGCATAATCTCTTCCAGTCCTGTCCATGTTGATACAAAAGTTGGGTATTCATCCTTTCTGATGGAGGCATAATATTCCATTGTATATGGACCATATCTTCTTTATCCATTCATCTGTTGAAGGGCATCTTGGTTCTTTCCACAATTTGGCAATTGTGGCCATTCCTGCTATGAACATTGGGGTATATGTGGCCCTTTTTTGTACTGCATCTGCTTCATTGGAGTAAATACCAAGTAATAAAATTGCAGGGTCGGGGCGCCTGGGTGGCTCCGTTGGTTAAGCAACTGCCTTCGGCTCAGGTCATGATCCCGGAGACCCGGGATCGAGTCCCATATCGGGCTTCCGCCTCTGTGGGGAGTCCGCTTCTCCCTCTGACCTTCTTCTCCCCTCTCATGCTTTCTCTATCTATCTCAAATAAATAAATAAAAAATCTTTAAAAAAAAATTGCAGGGTCATTGGGTAGCTCTATTTTTAATTTCTTGAGGAATCTCCACACTGTTTTCCAAAGTCGCTGCACCAATGTGCATTCCCACGAACAGTGGAGGAGGGTTCTCCTTTCTTCACATCCTCTCCAGCATTTGTTGTTTACTGTCCTGTTGATTTTGGCCATTCTAACTGGTGTAAGGTAGTATCTCAGTGTGCTTTTGATTTGAATCTCCCTGATGGCTAAAGATGATGAACATTTTTCATTTGTCTGTTTTGCCGTTAGTATGTCTTCTTTGGAGAACGGTCTATTCATGTCTTCTGCCCATTTTTGATGTAATTATCACTCAATGAGTGTTGAGTTTGAGGAGTTCTTTATATATCTTAGATATCAGACCTTTGTCTGTAGCAACGTTTGTGAATATTTACTCCCATTCTTTGGGTTGCCTGTTTTTTTGTTGACTATTTCCTTTGTTATGCAGAAGCTTTTTATCTTGATGAACTCTCAAAAGTTCATTTTCAATTTTGTTTCCTTTGCCTTGGGAGACATGTCCTGAAAGATGTGGTTGTGGTTGATGTCAAAGAGGTTAATTCGTATATTCTCCTCTAGGGTCTTGATAGATTTCTGTCTCACATTGAGGTCTTTTATCCATTTAGAGTTTATCTTCATGTATGGTGTAAGGGAATGGTAAAATTTCAGTCTTCTACATATAGCTGTCTAATTCTTCACTGCACTATTTGTTGAAGAGACTGTCTTTTTTCCACTGGATATATTTTCCTGTTTTGTCAAAGATTATTTGACCATAGAGTTGCAGGTCCATCTCTGGGCTCTCTATTCTGTTCCACTGGTCTATGTGTCTGTTTTTATGCCAGTACCAGGCTGTGTTGGTGATCACAGCTTTGTAGTAAAGCTTTAAGGAATATGATGCCCCCAGCTTTGTATTTCTTTTTCAACCTTTCCTTGGGGATTTGGGGTCTTTTCTGGTTCCATACATGTTTTAGGATTGTTTGTTCCAGCCCTTTGAAAAAAGCCAGTGGAATTTTTATCTGGATGCCTTTGAAAGTATAGATTGCTCTAGGCAATATAGATATTTCAACAATGTTTATTCTTCCAATTGTATTAGTTTTTATTTGTGTTCATTTAATCTTCCAAATCCTTTCTGAAACCTTGGGAGGTTTTCTGGAGCTCAAAATTAGTAGCTGGATAACTTCACATTAACTCTAATACACATAATGTTTTATCACTCATATGTATGAGTTGTGTAAAAACAATGCACCAATTTGTGGGCTTTTTGTATATTGCCAGTATTATGTTATGATACATTTCTTTTATTCCTTGTTTTTGGGAATTTTTATTTAAATCATTTGCATTTTTTTCATCCATTGAGATATATTTATATATATTTAATATATGTGCTTTTTATTTATTATTATATAACCTTTCATACTGCTAAGATAATTAATCATATTAATTAATTTGTGTATGCAGAAACATCCTTGTATTGTAAATGAATATAATCCTTTCAATGTGCTGGTGAATGTAGTTTGCTAAAATTTTAAAGAATTTGGATCTGATATTAGAAGGGCAAGATGGCAGAGAAGTAGGAGTCCCTGTTTCAACCAGTCCCCTAAAGTACACTAAGTACCTATCAGAACACTCTGAACACCCATGAAATCAGCCTGAGATGTAATATTATACACTTCTGGATCTCTATGCTTGCAGAAGACAGCAGTGGAGAGGTAAAACAGAGTGGGAATGATTGCACTGACATAGGAGGATAAACAGAAGGTGGACGGAGCCAAAAGAAGCAACCCATTGGAAAGTGATATTCCAATATAAAAGTGCCCTGTAATTTGGGACCAGCATTAACTTGGAGTCTGATTAAAAGCACTCCAAAAATCAAAAGATCTTAAGGGGCAACTGGTGAAATCAGAGAGCCATTGGCATGGACTAGGCCCATGCACCCAGGATGGTCACCGCCAGTGACTACCCATGCCAGAGAGAGTCCTGTGGGGTTTCCAGTCTGTGGTCCCTGAGCCTGTGGCTTTCCACTGCTTGCATGATCACTCAGGCTGGGCACAGTCCTGCCTGCACCTGAGAGAACCTGTTGTGGGAAAAGTCAGCGATCTCAAGGACCACAGCCTTCAGCAAACAGCTGCAGAGTCTGAGAACTCCCAGCCCATGCAATGGAGAACCCTGCACATTCTCTTGTCAGGATCCCTAGGCATCGGTCCAAGACCAATGTGACCATAAGGTCTGAGCACACCCCAAATATATATGGATTCCAGACAGCAGTCCCAACAAAGACAACCAAAAGAAGTGGGCTCCCCTGACCAATATCACTCACTTTTTTAGTGGCAAGCATGTGCAGGGACAAGTGGGGGCCTCAGAGGAATACTGGGACAGTGGCTGGGGCTGCACCACCTATGGGAGGTTATGCTGTTCAGCAGAATTTGCAGAGGGGGAGTCTGTGTGTTCTGCATCACCCAAAGGGGAACAGATTGAGACTTCTTTTTGAGGTAGAGATCATCTGGGTGCAGACAGATTCTTCTTTGCTCTGACCCTCTGAGAAGTCACAAAAGGCCACCAAAGAAAAAAAACTTCCAGAGAACAATAGCCTGAAATACAGGTTTCCACAGAGCCTAGCCCCTTGACAGCCAGCAGGGGACTCAACCCAAGCAGGATTAACAGGAGAACAATGCAGGAGGTCCCTCCCCTGGAATATAAGACAAAAGAACAATAGGACAACTACCACAGGATCCCCATGAAACTGTAAAACCCTGACATCAGTGGAAAACAATACATAAAGCACCTGGTACTGCCCTAAAACCTGTATATTTCACAGATATAACTTTTTAAAATTCATTCTCATAATTCTTGTTCTTTTAAATTTTAACTTACTTACCATTACAACTAGATGTTTAATACAACACATTCCATAATAACTTTTTAACTTGAACTTTTTTCATACATACATCAGTCTCTTTTTCTTTTTTCTTTATTAATATGTATTTAGCTTCATATATACATATGACACTTTATGCATATACATATAGCTTAATAGAAATATAAGCTTCAAGATAATTCTTTTTCCCTATTCAATACTATGCCTATATACATACTGTTTTAATTCCTTGTCTCTGGAAAGTTGAGTCCTTTAACAGACATAACAAGATACACCCCAGAAAAAATTAAATTAACTTCCTCACACACACTGAGGATTTATAAACAACCTCCTAACTTATTCTTCTATCAGTATTTCTGTGTATTTATTTCTGTTCTGGCATTATATAAATCTTCTTCTTGGGGTTCATTTTTCCTGGGTTCTTTTTTTTTTCTTGTCTTTACTTTTGTTGGTCTTTTTGTTTGTTCATGATTTATATACCTTATAAATCTTATTTTGGGGCAAATTTTGATTGAGTTTTTTCTTCACTTTTCTCTCTCTTTTTTTCTTTTTTTCTTTCTTTTTGCTGGTGAATTCTGATTGCTCCAAAACTTTCGGTGGTGCACTATGCCTGGTTAATGATTGATATATTCAGCTATGCATGCCCTCAAGTACCTCTCACCAAAATGATGAAAAGGAAAAACATCCAACAGAGGAAAAATTCAGAAAATGTGCTTTCTCCCACAGAACTTATGGATATGGTCATAAACAGTATGTCAGAAAGGGAATTCAGCGTAACAATTATCCAGGCAATTCCTAGGTTGGAGATACCATTATTGACAACATAGAATCTCTAAGGGTGGAAGAGAGAGCTAAAATGGCAAAAGTTAAAAAAAATGATATCAATGAGATCTAATCTAATCTAAATATTCTAACAGCCATGGTAACCAAAGCAGAAGATAGAATTAGTGATCTAGAGGATGAGGTGATAGAGAAGAAGGATCACGAGGCAGACTGGAACAAACTGCTTAGAAGCCATGAAAACAGAATTAGGGAAATAAATGATGGTATGAAACATTCCAACGTCAGTATTATTGGAATCCCAGAGAGGGTGGAGAAAGAGAGAAGACTAGAAGATATAGCTGAACAAATTCTGGATGAAAATTTCACCAATCTGGGGAAAGTAAAAAGTGTTAGTTTCCCAGACACAGCGTCCTTTCTTGTAGATCAACAAATCTACAAGGGCCTCCAAACACTTCATTGTGAAGTTCAAAAATCATAATTTTAGACAAAAGTTCCTAAGGTCAGCTAGGGAGAAGAGATTCCTAACGTGCAGTGGAAGGCCCATGAGAATAATGTCAGACCTGTCCACAGAAACCTGACAAGCCAGAAAGGTCTGGCAAGACATATATAGGCAAATAATGAGAAGATAATGCAGCCAAGAGTACTTTATCCATCAAGGCTGACATTCAAAATGGGTGGAGAGATAAAGAACTTCTAAGACCTGCAAGATTTAAATGAGCATGTGGCCACCAAGCCAGCACCAGAAGAAATATTCAGGGGGGTTCTACAAAAGAAGAAAGCACCCAAGAGAGACATACAACATGAACTTACAGAGACAATCTATAGAAACAAGGACTTCACAGGCAACAAGATGTCAATTAAAATTTATCTTTCAAGAATCACTTTCGAAGTGAACAGCCTGTTGTCTGATTGCTGTTGCTAGGACTACTAATACTATGTTGAACGAGAGTGGTGAGAGTGGGCATCCTTGTTGTGTTCCAAATCTCAAAGGGAAGACTGCCAGTTTTTCCCCATTGAGAATGATATTCACTTTTGAGCAATAGATTTTATGAAGTTGAGGAATGTTCCCTTTACTTTGAAGACTTTTAATCAGAAGCAGATGCTGAGTTTTTTCAAATGCTTCTTCTGCATCAATTTAGAGGACCATGTGGTTCTTCTCTCTTCTCTTATGGATTTGTTCTATCACACTGATTGATTTGTGAATTTTGAACCACCTTGCATTCCAGGGATAAAACCCACCTGGTCATGATGAATAATCTTTTAATGAAATTTTGCATCCTATTAGCTAGGATCATGTTGAGAATCTTGGCATCCATATTCATCAAGGATATTGGTCTGAAATTCTCTTTTTTGATGGGTACATAGCCTGGTTTTGGGATCAGGGTAAAGCTGGCTTCATAACTCCTAGAGAAGAACATAGGCAGTAACCTCTTTAACATTGGCCACAGCAACTTCTTTCAGGAAAAATCCTTTTGCACAACAAAGGAAACAGTCAACTAAACAAACAGGCAACCCACAGAATGGGAGAAGATATTCGCAAATGATGGTACAGAAAAAGATCTGATATCTAAGATCTATAAAGAACTCCTCAAATTCAACACAAACAAAAAAACTGATAATCACATTACAAAAATGTGCAGGGGACATGAACAGACACTTCTCCAAAGAAGACATACAAATGGCTGACAGACACATGAAAACATGTTTATCATCATTAGCCATCAGTGAGATTCAAATGAAAACCACTCTGAGTTACTACCTTACAAAAGTTAGAATGGCCAAAATCAACAAGACAGGAAACAACAAGTGTTGGAGAGGACGTGGAGAAAGGGGAACCCTCTCCATTGTTGGTGGGAATACACGTTGGTGCAGCCCCTTTGGAAAACAGTGTGGAGATTCCTCAACTAATTAAAAATAGAGCTACACTATGACCTGCAATTGCACTCCTGGGTATGTACCCCAAAGATACAGATGCAGTACAAAGAAGGGCCAAATATGTCCCATTGTTCATAGCAGCTATCACCACAATAGCCAATCTGTAGAAAGAGCCAAGATGCCCTTTAACAGATGACTAGATAAAGAGGATATGGTCCATATATACAACTGAATATTATGCCTCCGCCAGAAAGGATGAATACCAAACTTTTGTATCAACATGGACGGGACTGGAAGAGATTATGCTAAGTGAAATAAGTCAAGCAGAGAGAGTCAATTATCCTATAGTTTCACTTACCTGTGGAGCATAAGGAAAAACATGGAGGACATTTGAGAAGGAAAGGAACGGTGAATTGGGGGAAATCAGAGGGAAAGCAACACACTGAGGGTTTTAGAGGGGAGGGGTGGGGAGTTGGGCAAACCTACTGGTCGGTATTGAGGAGCACAAGTACTGCATGTAGTACTGGGTGTGGTACATGAACAATGAATCTTGGTACCCCACAAAAGTACAATAAATTTAATTAAAAAAAAAAGCTAAGTTTTTATTGACATCATGTTGCCTGTGAAGTCCTTGTTTCTATAGATTGCCTCTTTCAATTCCTGTTGTATGTTGCTCTTGAGTTCTTTCTTTTTTTATAGAAACCCCATTAATATTTCTTATATTTCTGGCTTCATGTTCCCATACTGTTAAACATTGCTGGTCTTGGAAGTTCTTTATCTCTCAATCTATTTTGAATGTCAGCCTTGCTGGATAAAGTATTCTTGGCTACACGTTCTTCTCATATAGTGTCTTAAGTTCTTAACATATCAAACAACAAGTGTAGGAGTAATAAAAATCTATGGAGAGTGTCTTCCAACAATAGATACTCTTCCTGTCTCATCTTTCCTGTCATCTTCTCATCAGAGGACTCAGATCAACACACCAACATCTTGGTTGTTGAAAAAATAAAAGTAAACCAAAAAGTCAACAAACAAAACTAAAAACAAAACAAAACAAAACAAAAAACTCAGGGTACCCAGACCAGTATGCCAAAAAGAAAATAACTCTTCTTCAGAGGGAATGAAATGAATGCAAGAAGGAATGTCGGAGATCTAGTAAGTAAAGATCAATGAAAATATTCATAAGTTAGAATATACAATTGGAGGGTGCCTAGGTAGCTCAGTCAATTAAGCTTCTGACTTCCCCTCAGTTCATGATCCCAGGCTCCTAGAATGCAGTCCTACAAGGAGATCTTGCTAAGCAGAGATAATGCTTTTGCCTCTGCCCTTCCCTGACACTTTGGTTCTAGCTCTATATTTCTCCTTTGCAAAAATGAGTTAATAAAATCTTTTAAAAAACGTATAATTAGTAAAAAAGGTAAACATTCAAGTTTCTGCAATTAAAAAATTTCATATAATTATAGATAAAAATAAATTTTGTTTGTGGCATCTGGCTTGATCAGTCATAAAAACTTGTGACTCCTCGTTTCAGGGTTGTAAGAGCCCCATGTTGAGTGTGCAGATTAGTTTAAATAGATAGATGATAGATAGATAGATAGATAGATAGATAGATAGATAGATAGATAATAAATCTGAAAAAATAAATCCTGTCTTAGGTTTTCAGAAACTTGGTAAGCTTGTTTGAAAATTTTTATACAAAGAAGAAAAAAGAAGAAAATTTATATACAAATTATGTGGAAATAATTAATAATTTTAGAGTAAAGAAAGAATAACTTGTTCTTCAGATGTGAAGACTTATAAAGTATATTTAATTTAAAAACTTTGGTATTTCATTTTTTTAATTAATTAATTTGTTTGTTTCTTTGTTTATTAATTAGTTTTTGTTGGAGTTTTCCAAGATTCATTGTTTGTCTAACATTGTGTAACAAAAGATACCGTAACACCCTGTGCTTCATGCAATAGCTGCCATCCTTAAAACCCATCACCAGGCCAACACTTCCCCTAATCCCTCCCCTCTGAAACTTTCAGTTTGTGGAAAGATTGGAGATGCCCTTCAACAGATGAATGGATAAAGAAAATGTGGTCCATATACATGATGGAATATTACTCAACCATCTGAAAAGATGAATTCTCAGCTTTTGCATAAGCCTGGGTGGGACTAGAGGAGATTATGCTAAGCGAAGTAAGTCAGGCAGAGAAAGTCAATTATCATATGGTTTCATTTACTTGTGGAACATAAGGAATAGCATGGAGGACATTAGGAGAAGGTAAGGAAACTGAACTGGGGTAAATAGGAGGGGGAGACTATCCATGAAAGACTGTGGACACCAAAAAATTTGGATATTTCTTCAAGTAGGGCAGAAGAAAAAACCAAAATCTGTATGAATGTGACATTGGAAGGACAAATTAATGCAGAAATAAAGAAGCCATGGTGTCCCCCAGATACTTGTATCATTATAGTTAAATTAAAATGTCGTGCCTACCTTACTTGATGCATGCAAAATTAATTCCATGTAGATAATTGATGCCAATTTGAATTTAAAAAATCACACGTTGAAAGACAATATAACATAATGCACCAATGATTTCAGGTTAGGAAAATAGTCCTTCCATGGAATGTAAAAAATAAAGTTTAAACATAAAGGAAAAGTTTTAGTAAGTCTAACACACTAAATTAGGTACAACTGCTCTTTATAGATGGCATTAAGACAGTTTAACGAATAAGTCTTGAAAAACAAAATGACACTCAAAACTCATAACCAACCACCATTTTAATCAGACTATTTAAATATTCCTATAAATCAATAAAGAAAAAACATGGATAAACAACTTATGAAAGAGAAACACAACATTTAAAAACATGTTCAATATCATTAATCATCAGTCCAATGCAAATTAAAAACACAGCCATATGTGTATGTAAACTCACTGCATTGGTCAAAATTAAAGAACTACCAAATGCCAAGTGGTCCAAAATTTTGCAGCCATAGGAACTATCATAAGAAGGTGACTTGAGGTGAAAGTTGATGGAACTATACTGTAAAACAAGTTGAAATTATTTAGCTTTATGATATGTATAAACATTCAACAAGTAATTACACTCTTATAAAGACCAATGCTATACCTATTAGACCTGTTAGAATGACTCTTTTCCAAAACATAAGAAATAGCCAATGCTGGGAAGAATATGGAGAAAAAGGACACTTGTGCACATTTTGTACACTTTTGGAAATTTAAATTGATGCAACCACTATGGAAAACAGTATGGAGCTTAACAAAAACTAAAACAATGAATCTATCAAATGATCCAACAATTCCTCTTCTGGGTATTATGCTAAGAAGCCTAAATCACTAACTCAAAAAGACATTCATCTCCATTTTCATTTCAGTAGTTTTACCTTAGCAAAGACAAAGAACTATCTATCTGTCTTTAAATATATATGGATGGATGAATGAATAAATAAAATGTAGTATATATATGAAAGAAATAAAAGTCAGCCATAAACAGAATATATTGCTATTTCTTACAACATGGGTGGATCTTGAGGGCATTATGATAAGTGTGAAGTCAGAAGTCAGTCAAACAGTGAAAGACGAATGCTGTATGATCTCACTTATATGTGGAATCTGAAAAAGCACATGGTGAGACCATTTCTTCTTATTTTATTCAATGATAAAAATTGTATAATTAAAATTTCCAGTGATCTGTCTTTTTTTCTTCCCGAAATATGTTTATTTTAATTTTTCAGTGTTACAAGATTGATTGTTCATGCTCCACACCCAGTGCTCCATGCAATACGTGCCCTTCTCAATACCCATCACCAGGCTCAGCCACCCCAACAACCCCTCCCCTCCAAAACCCTCAGTTTGTTGCTCAGAGTCCACAGTCTCTCCTGGTTCATCACCCACTCTGATTTCCCCCCACTCAACCTTCCCTTCCTTCTGACAATGCCCTTCATGATTTTCTTTCTACTCCACACGTGAGACCATAAGATAATTGACTCTCTCCACTTGACTTATTTCACTCCGCATAATCTCTTCTAGTCCTGTCCATGTTGATACAAAAGTTGGATATTCATCCTTTCTGATGGAGGCATAATATTCCATTGTATAGATGTACCACATCTTCCTTATCCACTCATCTGTTGAAGGGCATTTTGGTTCTTTCCACAGTTTGGCGATTGTGGCCATTGCAGCTATGAACACTGGGGTACATGTGGCCCTTCTTTGTGCAGCATCTGCTTCTTTGGGGTAAACACCAAGTAGTGCAATTGCAGGGTCATAGGGTAGCTGTATATTTAATTTCCTGAGCAATCTCCATACTGATTTCCAAAGCGGCTGCACTAACTTGCATTCCCACCAACAGTGGAAGAGGGTTCCCATTTTTCCACATCCTCTCCAGCATTTGTTGTTTACTGTCTTGTTGATTTTGGCCATTCTAACTGATGTAAGGTGGTATCTCAGTCTGGTTTTGATTTGAATCTCTCTGATGGGTAAAGATGATGAACATATTTTCATGTGTCTGTAAGCCATTTGTATGTCTCTTTGGAGAAGTGTCTGTTCATGTCTTCTGCCCATTTTTTGATGTGATTATCTGTTTTGTGAGTGTTGAGTTTGGGGAGTTCTTTATAGATCTTAGATATCAGACCTTTGTCTGTAGTGTCATTTGCGAATATCTTCTCCCATTCTGTGGGTTGCCTCTTTGTTTTGTTGACTGTTTCCTTCACTGTGCAGAAGCTTTTTATCTTGATGAAGTCCCGAAAGTTTATTTTTGCTTTTGTTTCCTTTGCCTTTGGAGACATGTCCTGAAAGAAGTTTCTGTGGCTAATGTCATAGAAGTAACTGCCTATGTTCTCCTCTAGGGTTTTGATAGATTCCTGCCTCACGTTGAGATCTTTTTTTCCATTCCGAGTTTATCTTTTTGTGTGGTGTAAGAGAATGGTCAAGTTTCATTCTTCTACATATAGCTGACCAATTTTTCCAGCACCATTTATTGAAGAGACTGTCTTTTTTCCACTGGATATTTTTGCCTGTTTTGTCCAGTGATCTATCCGTTAATCAATGTACCTACCATCTATTTTTTTCTGTATCTATCATCTATCATTCTTTCTTTATAACGCATTTCAAAATACATTAACTTTAAAACTTATGTCTATTGACAGAATTTTCATTTCTAATTAAAGAGCCTATTTTTACATTTTTCAATAAATATTTAATACTTCTGTGCATTTTTGGTCTTTTCTTATTGGCCTTTCTGCTGGTATCTTATTCAAGTTACATTGTTCCAAGTCATTATTCCCACATATAATTTTTCTCAAATTTGTTGATTAAAATGGCCACTACTTGTAATATTCTTAATGCCGTACTTGTTTTACCATATTGAACATCCTCTGTCATTTGGCTCACAGTGGAAGCCCACATTCTGTGGGGATACAGTCAAAGGACTAGTTTTGGATATTTGATTCAATTTCCAACTTATGGGGTCTATTAAATATTTTAATATGTCAAAAATAATAAATATATCAGTTTACATCTGGCAAATTCAACTTTCCACACACTTATTAAAAATAGTGCATGAACAATGAATCTTGGAACACTGAAAAAATAAAGTAAAAATTAAAAAAAAAAAGAAAAATGGTCAGGAATCTGAAAAAAAAAAAAAAAACCTGAGGAGAAGTTTTGTAAAAGTACCATACCTACTTTGTTTCAACTTATGAAGAATAAAATGCTTTTCCAGATATAAAGGCCTTCTTTTTAAATGAGATAGAAAAACTATATCCATTTATTTTTATCTGAACCATTATTGGGATAGTGGAGATTGGGGGAAAATGATCATTATGCCATGTTAGAAAGATCATATCAGCTTGGATTGTCTCTACAGCTGTGCCACGTCCCCAACTAATGCATTCAAGTATATTATACTATGTGATATCATCATAATCAGTAATAATATACTGCATGTTTAGAGTTCCATGGAGTGGGCAAAAGAGGACCAAGATGATGGAGAAAGGATTTCATAAAACAATTGCCTAACTAATAAGCTCTATTATCATAACACTATATTAACAAAGATTGCATGACTTGTTATAGCAGTCTTTGCTTTGAATGTAAAACTTAAGAAATCATCTCAGTTTTTTTGATGTTTGGGTGGCTCAGTCAGATAAGCATCTCACTTTGGCTCAGATCATGATCCCAGACTCCTGGGAACGACTCGCACATCAGGGGGAAGCAGGGGAACCTGCATCTCCCTCTCCCTCTACCTGCTGTTCCCCCTGCTTTGCTCTCTCTCTCTCTCTGACAAATAAATAAATAAATAAGATCTTTAAGAGAAAAGAAACCAACTCAGTTCTATGTCATTTGACTATTCATTAACTCTGTTTTATCCCAACCCAAAATTGGGTTGTGTTCATGTGTCTATATATGTATACTTGTGTGATTTATAACCAACTTTTTATGATTTCTCTTAAAAACTTAATCATTATTTCATGTCCTTAATTTTAAGATAAACATTCTTTTTCATATTTAAATCCTTTTATAATAGATGTTCATTCTTTATAACGCATTTCAAAATACATTAACTTTAAAACTTATGTCTATTGACAGGATTTCATTTCTATGAAATTGATAATATTCACCTAATGCCATGTTTATTTTCCTGAAAAATACATAAGTAAATCTGTAATGTATTTGAAAAGAATAGAAATGAACTGATATCAAAAGTGTGTCAAAGGAGTAGTTACAGTATATCTATTATATGATCAGTACTATGATTTGGAATATAGAAACAAATCAAAGTTTATTTATGTATGGGCTTTTCATATAGGCATTGCTTGAACTGTTGCTGTTTTGAAAAAATTTGCTTATTAGAAGGGATATATAAGTTTTTTTTTTTAAGTCAACTATATGTATGAGTCTCACAAGAAGAGAAATCAAAGCTATTTCCATCAACTCTGTACAGGGATTTAGAGAATGGGTAATGTGAAATCAGATGCTCTAGTAATTCTCTATATCAAAAACTTATTTAAGTTAATCTTTGAAATATAGTTATAAGTTGGACAAGTAGGAGATTTCATGAAGAGGGTAATATAAAGGTTCAGGAATGAAATGAAGAGTCTACAGAGCTTCCAGTGTATTGCTACAGAGAAGCATGTCTCCATGTTATGAGCCATATAACTGAAAACGTGCTACCCATCTTCCCTCAGTTTTCATTTTCCATCTGTTTAATTATATTCGTGTCACTTCATATTGGTTGGAAACATTAGTAGAGATGGTGCACAAAGTGTCTGATATCATGAAGGTAATGCACAAATGATTTTTATTTTAATAAAGAGTATGTGTAGGAAGCAGTGATAAGAATAAAAAGTGACAAGACAGCTATCTGTAACAAAAAATGAAAATAATTTTACATATTTAGGCTACTGAAAAGTCATATGATACTGATACCTGGAAAAATGGATTTGGGATTTATCACAATGAAAGAAACAGTGTCAGATCCTAGTTTAATAAATTCCAACATTATTAAAACAATAACAACAACAACAAGCCCAATATTTAGCATCAACACATTAGGTAAAAGTTAATTTATATAAAGAGAAAAAATATATGAATACAAAAATATCATTTTGATCAAAAAAAGATGCAGGAGAATGATCTTCTTAAATATATGATTAACTTTATGAAATCCATCATCAAAGATACATAAGTCAAATAACTAAGGCCTGTGAGTAAATTGAGTATTTCCTAAACTGCAAAATTCGGTCAAAACCAATTTATACTAAAATCAAAATATCAGGGTGCCTGTGTGGCTCAGTTGATCAAATGTCCTGACTCTGACTCTCACCTCAAGTTTCGACTCACGATTTGAGAGCAAGCCCCATGTTGGGCTCCACACTGAGTGTGATGCTTACTTAAAAATAAATAGATAAATAATAATAAGTAAAAATCAAATACTCATCAAGTATTGAAAAGCAAATGCTATAAAGTTGAATAAATAAAATTTGGATGCAAAATCTAAGATGTTAAAAATGATATAAAGAAAATTTCATGGAAGATGATAGTTTTGGAGGAATAAAAACCTCATGCAAATCTCATGTTTATGTAGCTCAGCACAGGAGTCCAAATAACTGAAGACTTAAGATTAAAAAAAATTCATAATTTCCATATAATTATGATAGAGAATAAAGGAACATAAGAAAAAAATATTTTAAATTAGAATTGACAATCTGAGGGCAACTGGGCAGCTCAATTAGTTAAACATCTGACTTTGGCTCAGGTCATGATCCTGAGGTCCTGGGATTGAGCCCAGGGCCTAGATCCCTGCTCAGCACAGAGTCTGCTTCTCCCTCTCCCTCTGACCCTCCCCCCCCCCCGCTCATGCTTCTATTGTCTGTCTCTGAAATGAAAAGAAAAAAAAAAATGACAACATGAGATCATTACTATCAACACTCCATGATATATTATTGCTCTCTAAGAGATAATAATCCCAAAGAGCTATTTAATTCAGGAATAAAAAAGGAAAGTCTACTTCCTAACTTCAAATTTCATCATCTTTCCATTACCCAACTCTCTTTAACATTTTTGTTTTTGAACAAGTTCTCATCCAGGACAGAATTTAAGCAATATGAAATACGGCAACACATCCAGAATCTGTTTTCAAAATGTTCTGTCCATACAAAGAGTTATTTTTTAAAACCAAATAAAAATGAATAGCTTAATTTTATTTTCTTCATTCTTTCTTTTCTCTTTCTTTTTTCTTGCTTGCTTTGTTTTTTTTTTTTTTACTTAACTTTAATTTCAACAAACATTCAGTGTTTTCTGTAAAGTAATTAACTAATCTCCATAGGACTTTAACAAGAGCTGATTTAATATCTTTGCTCCTCAGACAGTAGATAACAGGGTTTAAGGTGAGGGGTACCACAGAATAGAACATAGACATGAACAAGTCCTGAAGAGAAGGGTCATCTGAAGTTGGCTTTAAATAAGCAATAGCACCTGTTAGAAGGAAAGTATTCACCACCACAATGAGGTGAGGGAGGCAGGTGGAAAAAGGTTTGGACTGCTTCTGTCTAGTTGGGATCTTTAACACAGTGGAGAAAATATATACATAAGAGACCACAATGCAAACTAAACATGAAAATCCATAACAGACCCCAATGGCCACACTGACATTAATAGTTGCATGTTCCACGGAACAAGTGAGCTTCAGTAGGGCAGGTACATCACAAAATAGATGATGTATCTTAGTTGACCCACAAAAATCCAAAGAGAATGTCCCA
>CM052809.1:2902686-2923695 GCA_028533885.1 Nasua narica | reverse complement strand
CTTTAACACAGTGGAGAAAATATATACATAAGAGACCACAATGCAAACTAAACATGAAAATCCATAACAGACCCCAATGGCCACACTGACATTAATAGTTGCATGTTCCACGGAACAAGTGAGCTTCAGTAGGGCAGGTACATCACAAAATAGATGATGTATCTTAGTTGACCCACAAAAATCCAAAGAGAATGTCCCAGCTGAGTATAAGATTCCAAAGGCCCCTCCACTGAGCCAGGAGACAAACACCAGCTGGACACAGACCTCTTTGTTCATAACGGCCTCATAATGCTGGGGCCGACAGATGGCAATATAGCGGTCATAGGACATTGCAGTGAGAATGCCAATCTCAGACCCAACCATTAGTACCACAAGGAATAGCTGTAGCACACATCCCAGAAAAGAAATGGAGTCAGTTAAAGTGATGGAGTTAAGGATGGATTTGGGGACTGTGGCAGAAATGAGGCACACATCTAAAAAGATAAGTTCCTTAGGAAGAAGTACATTGCAGTGTGAAGACGTTGGTCAAGAATTGTGAGCAGGATGATAATTAAATTCTCCAGTATGGCCACTATGTAGATCAGTAAGAAGAGCACAGCGTAGAGCCTCAATAGCATCTGGCTCTCAGTAAATCTCACAAGCAAGAATTCCACTATTAGTGTTTAATTCATCATATTTTAAAATGTAAAGCAACCTATTAAATAAAGAAAAAAGTTATATTAAATAAAATTGTATTTGCATATTTATTTTTAAAGCATGTATACTTTAACATCATGGGATAGTTGGACATTTAAAATACTGGGATATCTATATTCATAATTTGCTCAGGTATAAAAAAGCTATAAGCATAACAGTCCACAACAACTGGATGTACATTCATAGTGAAAGATGAAAAATATTTCACTTCCCCTAATGCAACACTTGAAATGATTTTTGAATAAATGCATTTCAGCAGGAATTGCAGAGTTGGGTACATAATTCTAACTGTAGTAGAATGCATATGTGTTATGCATAAATATGTTAATTGACATAAATGTTGATATGCATTAGAAGTCATGGATGAATTTTTTGTGTAGTGTATTGCAATCTGTTTAAATAATCATTATTGTTCATTGATATTCTGATATATTACCTACTTTTCATTGAAGGACATTAAGTTTTATCTCGTGTTGTCATTAATAACCTACTTTTGGTGAAAATATCATCAGTGGGTCACCTGGGTGGCTCAGTTTGTTAAGCATCTCCCTTCAACTCAGGTCATGATCCCAGAATCCTGGTATCCAGCGGGGCTCTCTGCTCGGTGGGGAGTCTGATTCTCCTTTTCCCTTTGCCCCTCTACCCCACTCATGCTCTATGGCATGCTCTCTTTCTTTCTCTCTCTCCTCACATAAATAAATAAAATATTTAAAAAGAGAATATTATCCACTGTACTTGCTATTCTTTTTGTTTAGATATTTACTAAATAACAAAAGAGAAAGCTATGCTGGTAATTTTACTAAATGGGCTTAAAATGTACAGTAACATTTTCTCATGAAAAGAAAAAAATTAAAGACTGTAAGGAAAAGTTTTAGCATGCCACACTAGAAAGGATTTAATTAATACCAGAACAAGCAAACATTATAGATGTGAGAAATACAGAGAGTCCTCCCATTTTAGACTCACACAGGACTTACAATCCAGGATCACTCACAAACCCCATTGGGGAGATCTGTGGTCATATATTTGTCCCTCAGATTGTTATTATCTTCATTTTATTTTTCAAATATTATATTCAATTAACCAGTATAAGGTACATCATTAGTTTTTGATGTAATGTTCAATGATTCATTAGTGTTGCATAACACCCAGTGCTCATCACAACACGTGCCCTCCTTAATACTCATCCCCCTTTAATTGTACTTTAGCATCATTACAGTGACAATTTCTTTAGATCTCCATGCAGCCACATTCAATCTCTCACAATATGTGTGGCTTTCTCAGTGAATACTCTAAGAAAACAAAACAAAACAAAACAGTAATTTTCCTTAATCTCTATAAGTGAATCTCAGGCTTTCATACACAAGGTTCTAATTGAGTATTAACTGTAGAAATGTTTCCTCCACCCATAGAATCTTTCTCATCAGGCTTTCCCTTTTCTCAGTCAGACTTTTGAGAAGTCCCTGTCCCTGACCCACATTTTATGCATTATCATTCATCTTCCCAATCACCAGGTTTACACTCCATGGCATGGAGATTCTCTTGAAAGTTAAAGGTAGTGGGAATGGATAATCATTATCCTACTTTGGCCCTTTTACCTATGGAAAGTCTTGCAATCATTTTAATTTCAGTGCCTTAAATATCTGAGTAATCCAAGTCAACACAGTGTATGTGTGCTGGAATAAGAGCAGTGATTATTCATTCTCCATGTGACTGAGCCACATTGAAGTTTCCTTGGTGCCTATTCTAGTATTTCTTTATTCTATCTGGAAAAGTAGGTTAAGACTTTCTATTGACTCATTATATAGTTTTTGTTTTCAATGTGATGATTTCTGTCCAGGTCCATTTTGTTGAAATCCAATTACTGTATAATTCCAAGAAGTGCAAAATAGACATAGACATACAGTTTGATCAGTGCTGTTTCTGTCCCACATGTGGACATACTTTTAAATAAATTTTAATAAATCAATATATAAATAAATAAATGAATTAATAAATAAATTTAATAAAACAAATAACATCTGAAGGTCACTCCTACTGGTTCCGTAATCAGGCACAATAATTAATATTTTCCATATTCAAAAATATTTATTAAGATTTAACATGAAATATTCCTATAGTTCAATATTGCTAGTATTGATTAAGTTAAATGTATAAAACCAAACAGGTTTTTTTCTTCATCTTACAATAAAAAATTCTTTGAAACCACTTATTTCCAAATGATTACTTTGTTAATTGCATAGAAAGTCATATTTTGATGTAAAAATATGTGTGTACAAATATCAGATAATTTTAATTTTATTTGTTAAATGTTTATTTTAGAGAGAGAGAAAGAGCACAGGTGGAGGGAGGAAGAGAATGGAGGGAAAGAGAGAGAATATTCAGCAGACTCTACACTGATCATGGAGTCTGATGGGAGTCTTGATCCAGCACTCTGAAATCATTACCTGAGCTGAAATCAAGAGTCAGGCATTCAGCCAGTTGAGCCACTCAGAGGTCCCAATATCAAACACATTAAATATCTGATAGACAACAATATTCCTATCACTCTCATTGACTTTAGATGAGGTCGTCCCTGTCTAACAAGACCACTTATAACAATGATTTTCTTTGAATATTTTGATTTCACATTTTCTTTTGAAAGGTAATTACTTAATAATGTAAAGTTGAATAAATGACAGAAGAATGCAACATTTCATAAGGATAAAAAGTCAGTAGGCATTTTGTTTTTGATTAAATGTAGATACTCATATATCTATTATGTTATATATAAATATATATAATGGAATATTACTCAGCTATAAAATATAATGAAATTTTACCATTTGCAACAACATGGATAATCTAGAGAGTATAATGCTAAGCAAAATAAGCCAGTCAAAGAAAGATAACTACCATAAGGCTTCATTCACTATGGAATTTAAGAAACAAAACAAATGAACAAAGGAAAAATAGAGACTCTGAACTATACAGAACAAACTGAAAGTTACAAGAGGGGTTGCGAGTGGGAGAATGAGATAAGTGATAGTGATTAAAGAGTGCAGTTGTGATGAGTCTCAGTTGTTTTATTGAAGTGTTAAATTACTATGTTGTACACCCGAAACTAATATTACACTGTATGATATGTATACACACACTCTAAGTGTATAATACATACATATATATGCATATGTACTATACATTAGATATATACATATATGTATGTGTGTGTGTGTGTATATATATATATATATATATATATTACTCTGTATGTTACTGGAATTTGAATAAATTCTTAAAAACATAAGAATAGCATCATTAGAAAAAGACTGCTGAGCAGATTTTAAAGCAATTTTAGTAGAAAAACTAGTATAAATAATATTAAATAAAAATGAAACAAAATAAAAAAAATAAAATAAGTAATTTAGGTTTTTTTACAATGTTAAAAACAAAGTCATAGTCTCAAGTCATAAGAAGAGCCAGAAAACTGCAAATAACTTTTCCATATGCCTCCAGGTTCTCGTTTCATGTGTCCCCGTCCCATCAAACTCACAATGATTTTTGATTGAGCATCTCTGACATGTACACACCAGTATGCGTTTTCCTTGTTCTGCTTCCAAGTTCTAAGAGGAAAAAGAGTCCCTAATGTCCTGTGCCTCTGACGATTCTTTCTCTAATAAAGGGCAAGGCTCTTAACACAGTTTCAAGTGGACCTTTATAAAGTACATGGGATTCTCCAAGGAGGTCAGACTTTCAAATGTGCAAAATTTCATTACTCCTATTCTAAAGGCTTTGGGACTCTATCTTCATCTCTCATCTCTGATGTGAGAGTTGACACTACTATCTATTTCCCACTGAGATAAAGAATTAGATCTCACTGGATCTCATTAGAATAAGCCACGCAGCATCCCTTTAGTTATTCTTTATGTCTATGACTATTGAATTCTAATACATTCATTTACTTCGAAAGCCCGTAACAATTTACATTTAGGTCTGCATCCACTAATATTTAAATGGAGCCTAATAATTTCAGTTAAGTTGAAATAGTGAGAATCACTAAGAGACATACTACTCTGACGTTGGGATTTATAGTAATACAGTTTTTGTTTAAGTCCTTGAGCCACCACATGTCATATTGATTTGTCCTTTATGGTGTCCCTGGATTGTAGCCAGACTCCAGTGAGATACTTTTCTTTCAAGTTCTCTCACTAATGAACAGAGATATCAGGATAGAAACTCCTCTGAAACTCACATTATCTTTATTTTATTTTATTTTTTCAGTGTTTCAAGATTCATTGTTCGTGCACCACACCCAGTTCTCCATGCAATACATGCCCTCCTCAATACACACAACAAGGCTCACCCAACCCCCCAACTCCCCATCAAAACACTCACTTTCTTGCAGAGAGACCACAGACTCTCATGGTTCATCTCCACCTCTGATATCCCCCAATTCACCCTCCTTTTCCTTCTCACAACGTTCTCCATGTTATTCCTTATGCTCCACATGTAAGTGAGACCATATGATAATGGACTTTCTCCCCTTAAATTATTTCAGTCAACATAATCTCTTCCAGTCCTGTCTATGTTGATACAAAAGTTGGGTATTCATCCTTTCTGATGGAGGCATAATAATCCATTGTGTATATGAACCATAACTTCTTTATCCATTCATTTGTTGAAGGGCATCTTGATTCTTTCCACAGTTTGGCTATTGTGGCTATTGCTGCTATAATCATTGAGTATATGTGGCACTTATTTTCACTACATCTATTTCTTTGGGATAGATACCTAGTAGTACATTGCAGAGTCACAGCTAGTTCAATTTTTTAATTTCTGGAGGTATCTCCACACTGTTTTCCAAACTGGCTGCACCAACTTGCATTCCCAGCAATAGGGTAAGAGGGTTATCCTTTCTCCACATCCTCTCCAACACTTGCTGTTTCTTGTATTGTTAAATTTGGCCTTTCTAACTGGTGTAAGATGGTATCTCAATGTGGTTTAAATATGTATTTCCCTGATGACTAATGATGATGAACATTTTTTCATGTGTCTGTTAGACATTTGTAGCACTTCTTTGGAGAAGTGACTGTTAATGTCTTCTACCCATTGTTTTGACATGATTATCTGTTTTGTGAGTGTTGAGTTTGGGGTGCTCTTTATGGATCTTAGTTATCAGACCTTTGTCTGCAGTGTCATTTCTGAATATCTTCTCCCATTCTGTGGGTTGCCTGTTGTTTTGTTGACCATTTCCTGGACCGTGCAGAAACTTTTTATCTTGAAAAGTCCCAAAAGTTCATTTTTGCTTTTGTTTTCTTTGCCTTTGGAGACATGTCTTGAAAGAAGTTGTTGTGGCCGATATAAAAAAATTTACTATGTTCTACTCTAGTTTTTTTTTTTTATTCCCAAATATGTTTATTTTATTTTTTCAGTGCATCCAGGTTGTTTTAGCTTATTGGCATATAGCTCTTTATAATAATTTCTGATGATTGTTTCTGTTTTCTTTGGATTAGTCGTGATATCTCCCCTTTCATTCATAATTTTGTTGATTAGTGCTCTCTCTCTTTTCTTTGGGATTAGTTTGGCCACTGGCTTATTGATCTTATATATTCTTTCAAAAAACCAACTTCTGGATTCATTGATGTGTTCTTCTTTTTCTTTAGTTTCTAACTCATTGATCTCTGCTCAAATCTTGCTTATTTTGCTTCTTGTTCTTGGGGTTGGCTTGATTTGTTGTTGATTATCCAGTTCTTTAAGGTGTAATGAGAGCTGGAGTATGATATTATTTTAATTTTTTTTTTTTTTTTTTTTTTTTTTTTTTTTTTTTAGTGAGGTTTGGATGGCTGTGTATTTCCCTTTAGGACCGTGTTTGCTGTATCCCATAGGTTTTGAATCGATCTGTCTTCATACTCATTGGTCTCCATGAATTCATTAAGGTCATCTTTGATTTCCTGGTTGATCCCAGTATTCTGTAGCATGCTGTTTTTTAGATTCCAAGTGTTTGAATTCCATCCAAATTTTTTCTTGTGGTTGAGTTCCAATTTTAAAGCATTGTGGTCTGACAAAATGCAAGGAATCATCACAATATTTTGGTATCCGTTGAGACCTGATTTATGGCCTAGTATATAGTCTATTCTGGAGAAAATTCCATGAGTGCCTGATACGAGTGAGTATTCTGATTTTTAAGGTGGAATGAGCTGTATATATGTATGAGGTTATTTGGTCCAACATGTCATTCATAGCTCTTGTTTATTTATTTTCTGTTTAAAAGATATATCAGATACTGAGCGTGGCATGTTGAGATCTCCTATTAATTTAGTCATATCAATATGAATCTTATTTTTTTTCACCATTACATGGCTTTTATTTTAAAACGAAAGAAGTTAACATTTATTGACAACCTACCAGGTTTTCATATTAAACAATTACCAGCCAACCAGGTTAAAGGTGCCCGAAGAACCCATACTACCCTCTCTAGGAGATGAGAAGTACCTGTGGGGGCTGCCCTGTGCCCATTGATTTCGCATTGTTGCTCTAGGTACATACTTAATCATTTTAGCAATCCAATGAAGCATTTGAAAAATCACAGATGACCCAGATGTCTTACTGGATGAGTGATTTATGGATCAGTGCCATTCATTTGCTCATCTGTTTTGACCTTTGGTTTTTGTTAAAAATAAAAGAAAAAAGGTCAAATGCCATGCATTTTTTATTCTTTTTTTCTCCCCAAATATGTTTATTTTAATTTTTCAGTGTTACAAAATTGATTGTTCATGCACGACACCCAGTGCTCCATGCAATACGTGCCCTTCTCAATACCCATCACCAGGCTCCACCACCTCCCCACCCCCTACCTTCCAAAACCCTCAGTTTGTTGCTCTGAGTCCACAGTCTCTCCTGGTTCATCACCACCTCCGATTTCCCCCAATTCACCCTTCCCTTCCTTCTCACAATGCCCTCCATAATTTTCTTTACACTCTACATGTAAGTAAGACCATAAGATAATTGTCTCTCTCTGCTTGACTTAATTCACTCCGCATAATCTCTTCTAGCCCTGTCAATGTTGATACAAAATTTGGATATTCATCCTTTCTGATGGAAGCATAATATTCCATTGTATAGATGTACCACCTCTTCCTTATCCACTAATCTGTTGAAGGGCATTTTGGTTCTTTCCACAGTTTGGCTATTGTGGCCATTGTGACAATTAACATTGGGGTACTTGTGGCCCTTCTTTGTACTGCATGTGCTTCTTTGGGGTAAACACCGAGTAGTGTAATTGCAAGGTCATAGGGTAGCTGTATATTTAATTTCCTGAGGAATCTCCATACTGTTTTTCAAAGTGGCTGCACCAACTTGCATCCCCACCAACAGTGGAGGAGGGTTCCCCTTTCTCCACATCCTCTCCAGCATTTGTTGTTTACCGTCTTGTTGATTTTGGCCATTCTAACTGGTGTAAGTTGGTATCTCAGTGTGGTTTTGATTTGAAACTCTCTGATGGCTAAAGAGGATGAATATTTTTTCATGTGTCTGTAAGCCATTTGTATGTCTTCTTTGGAGAAGGGTCTGTTCATGTCTTCTGCCCATTTTTTGATGTGATTATCTGTTTTGTGAGTGTTGAGTTTGAGGAGTTCTTTATAAATCTTAGATATCAGACCTTTGTCTGTAGTGTCATTTCCAAATATCTTCTCCCATTCTGTGGGTTGCCTGTTTGTTTTGTTGACTGTTTCCTTCACTGTGCAGAAGCTTTTTATCTTGATGAAGTCCCAAAAGTTCATTTTCACTTTTGTTTCCTTTGTCTTTGGAGACTTGCACAGAAGAGGTTGCTGTGGCTAATGTCATAGAGGTAACTGCCTATGTTCTCCTCTAGGATTTTGATAGAATACTGCCTCACTTTGAGGTCTTTTATCCATTTTGAGTTTGTCTTCGTGTGTGATGTAAGAGAATGGTCATGTTTCATTCTTCTTCTTTTTATTTTTTTTTAAGTTTCATTCTTCTACATATTGCTGTCCAATTTTTCCAGCACCATTTATTGAAGAGACTGTCTTTTTTTTTCCCACTAGATATTTTTGCCTCTTTTGTCAAAGATGATTTGACCATCGAATTGCAGGTCCATCACTGAGCTCTCTATTCTGTTCCACTGGTCTATGTGTCTGTTTTTGTGCCAGTACCATGCTATCTTGGTGATCACAGCTTTGTAGTAAAGTTTGAAATCAGGCAATGTGATGCCCCCACCTTTTTTTTTTTTTTGTCTTTTTCAACATTTCCTTGGCAATTCGGGGTATTTTCTTTTTCCATACATACTTTAGGATTGCTTGTTCTAGCCCATTGGAAAAAACTTGTGGAATTTTTATTGGGAATGTTATTGAGTGTATAGATTGCTCTGGGCACTATAGACATTTTACCAATGTTTATTCTTCCGATCCATGAGCATGGAATGCTTTTCCACCTTTTTGTTTCTTCTTCAATTACTTTTATGAGTGTTCTATACTTCCTCGAGTACAGATCCTTCACCTCTTTGGTTAGATTTATTCCCAGGTATCTTATGGTTCTTGGTGCTAGAATAAATGGAATCCATTTTCCAATTTCCCTTTCCATATTTTTATTGTTATTGTAACGAAATTGATTTTTGTGCATTGATTTTGTATCCTGATACATTACTGAATTGCTGTATGAGTTCTAGTAGTTTGAGGGTGGAGTCTTTTGGTTTTTCCATGTAAAGTATCATGTCATCTGTGAAGAGAGAGAGTTTGACTTCTTCATTTCCAATTTGAATACCTTTTATTTCTTTTTGTTTTCTGATTGCTGTTGCTAAGACTTCTAGTACTATGTTGAACAAGGGTGGAGAGAGTGGGGATCCTTGATGTGTTCCTGATCTCAAAGGGAAGGCTGTAAACTTTTCCCCATTGAGAATTAAATTTGCTGTAGGCTTTTCATAGATAGACTTTATAATGTTGAGGAATGTTCTTTCCATACCTATACTTTGAAGAGTTTTAATCAGGAACGGTTGCTGAATTTTGTCAAATGCTTTTTCTGCATCTATAGACAGGACCATGTGGTTCTTCTCTCTCCTCTTGTTGATTTGTTCTATCACATGGATTGATTTGCAAATGTTGAAACACCCTTGCATCCCAGGGATAAAGTGTGTTCAATATGACCCTTTATTTTGATTAACTGTTGGCTTATGTTGTTGGCTGCTCCTATATTGAGGCATAAATGTTTACAATTATTAGATCACCTTGGAGGATATACCCTTTGAGAATGATGTAGTGTCCTTTTGTATCTCTGACAACAGTCTTTAGGTTAAAATCAAAATTATCTTATATGGGAATCACTATCCCAGCTTTCTTTTGAGGTCTGTTGGCAAGAAAGGTCGTTCTCCATCCCTTCACTTACACTCTGGATGCATCTTTTGGTTCCAAATATGACTCTTTTAGACAGCATATGGAGGAGTCCTGTCATTTTATCCACTTGCAACCCTGTGACGTTTTATGGGAGCATTTGGGCCGTTCACGATTAAATTGATTATTGAAAGATAAGTATTTATTGAAATCATGTTGCCTGTGAAGTCCTTGATTCTATAGATGGAAAAATTCTGTTGTAAGTCACTAATGTGTTCTTTCTACTTTAATAGAACCCCCTTTAATATTTCCTGGAATGCCATTTTGGTGGTCACATACTCTTTTATTCCTTGCCGGTCTTGGAAACTCTTTATCTTTCCATCCATTTTGAATGTCAACCTTGCTGGATAAAGTATTCTTGGCTGCATGTTCTTCTCTTTTAGTGCCCTGCATATATCATGCCAGCCCTTTCTTGCTTGTCAGGTCTGTGGATAGGTCTGACATTATTCTGATGGCCTTTCCTCCAAATGTAAGGAATCTCTTCCCCCTAGCTGCCCTCAGGACCTCCTGTCTAAAATTAAAATTTGCACATTTTAAGATTGGGTGTGTGGATGTTTTTCTAGATGCATCGATCTTGGCAGGTGTTCTTTCTGCTTCTAGGACATGAACACTTGTTTCATTCCCTAAGTTGGGGAAATTTTCACTCAGAATCTGGTCAGCTTTGTCGTCTAGTCTTTTGTCTTTCTCTACCCCCTCTGGGAAGCCAATGATTCTGATTTTGCAGCGTATTATGGCGTCATTTTTTTCCCTAAGTCTGTTCTCATGATTCCTGAGTAGTTTGTTCCAGCTCTCCTCCTGACCTTTCTTCTCAGCCATTTTATCCTCTAGAGCACTAACTCTATCTTCTGTCTCTATAACTCTAGCTGTTAGACTATTTAGATTGGATTGAATCTCATTAACAGTGCTTCTTACATCTGCTATACTGGATCACATTTCTGCCCTTAGCGATTCTATAATGGTTTTCTCCATCCTTGCCATTTTCTGGATAATTGTCCCCCTTAATTCCCTTTCTGACATACTGTTTATGTCCATGTCCAATAGTGCTGAGGGAGAGGGTGTAGTCTCTGGGTTTTTCTTCTGTTCGGTATTCCTTCTCCTAGTCATTTTGATGAGAAGTGGATGAGAGGATGTATAGCTGGATATATTGCCCATGATCCAGGGAGTGTGCACCCTGGGGGGTTTTGGAGCAATTGGGATTCACCACCAAAAATAAAGAATAAGGGTAAAAAAAGATAGAGAGAAAGAGAAAACAAGGAAATCCCAGACAGAATGGACCCCAAATATAAGATTTATAAAGTATGTAAACAAACACGAACAAAAATATAGACCAAAAAAATAAATGACAAGAAATCAAAGAACTTAACAGAATGAACCCCAAGAACAAAATTTACATAATACCAGAACAGAAGCAAATGCACAAAAACACTGACAGAAGGACAAGTTGAAAGGGTGGTTATAACTCCTTGCAGGCAAGGAAGGTTATTTCAGGTCCTCCTGGGTTTATCATTTTATTAAACCTCTGGTTGTCATGTTAAGTAGTTAAAAAAAAAAGAAAAAGAAAAGAAAAGAAAACACACACAAAAAAAAAGAAATGCGAAAGAAAGTGAATAATAAGAGAGAGAGAGAGAGAGAGAGAGAGAGTATAAGAGAGAAAAAAAAAACAAAAACCGAACTTGTATCTATGAAATATACAGGTTTTAGGGTATTACCAGGAGCTTAAAATATTGATTTCCTCTGGTGTTGGAGGTTTAAAATTTTATGGGGACCTGTGGTTGCAATCCTTTTGGTTTTTGGCTGGTCTTCTTGGGGAAGGGCCAGCCAAGTTGTTTTCCATTCAGTCTTGCTTGGGTTGAATCACTCTGCCACTCAATCAAGGTTCTGAGCTCTGTGGAAACTGGTTTCTCAGTCTTTCATTCTCTGAAGGTTTTTGGTCTTTTGTAGCTTTTTCACATTTTCAGAGAGTCCAAGCAATGAATCTGCCCAGAAGCACTCAGACCTCCATGTCGTAGGAAGCCCGAGTCTCTGCTCTCCTCTCTGTGGTTCAGAACCCACACTCTCCTCCATGAAATTTCTGCTCACAGTGCCGCCTGTCTGATGTGGCCCATGACCGTGTCCTGTCTGAGGTGGCAGGCTGCTGCTGCTGCCTTTCTGTGGCTCAGCAACTGTGTACCAGGAAGACAGGCCACCTGCCAGCATTCTCCCTGGGGTCTGCTGTGGGCTATAAATTTCACAACCCCAGCTGCCTTTCTGCAGTCCCCGCTCTGTGAGTGGGGACTGGGGTGGTTAGGCCACCTGCCTGCATTCTCTCTGGGACAGGCTGGGATCACTCAGACCCTGTGGGCCTTGAATGTCATGGTCGCAGGCGCACACAGAGAAAAGCTTCTCCTAGACCACAACAGAATCTCTAAAGGTGTTGCGAGCCTGGACCACAGATTGTTGCAGAGAGTGGAAAGCTGCAGTTTCAGGAACCGTGGACTGGATCCCACCATCAGTCTTACTTTGGGGCACTCCTTCCTGGGACCCTGCATCCAGATCAGTGTCCGCAACCACCCCCTTCCACTAGTTACTCCTCAAAACCTTTTGCTCTTTTTAAGTGTATTTAATGGACTATGTTAATGCTGGTCCCCTGTCACTGGGCAGTTTCCTTTGGTGTATTACTGTCCTTGGATCACTTCTGGTGGCTCCCTCCCCCTTTTGTTTATCCTCCGATATCGGTTCCAGTGTTCCCACTTTGCTTTTATCTCTCCACTGCTGTCCTCTGCTCTTGGAGAGATCCAGAAGTGAGAAATCTTGCTCCCCAGGGTGATTTCATGGGTGTTCAGCATGTTCTGGCAGATATCCAGCTCACTTTTTTGGGACCGGTTGCAAGAGGTTCCCCTACTTCTCTAACATTTTGCCCCCCTCCCCTCCTCTAGGATTTTGATGGATTATTGCCTCACATAAAGGTCTTTTCCCATTTCTAGTTTATATTTCTGTGCTGTGTAATTCAATGGTTAAGTTTCATTCTTCAATGTATAATTGTCAGATTCTTCACTGCACCATTTATTGAAGAGACTGTCTTTTTTCCATTGAATCTTTTCCTGCTTTGTTGAAGATTATTTTACCACAGAATTGCAGGTCCATATCTGGGCTCTCTACTGTGTTCCACTGGTCAATATTTCTGTTATTGTGCCAGTACCATGCTGTCTTGGTGATCTCAGCTTGGTAGTAATGCTTGAAATCAGGCAATATGATGTCCCAGCTTTGTTTTTCTTTTTCAACAGTTCCTTAGCAATTCAGGGTCTTTTCTAGTTCCATACAAAATTTTGGATTGTTTGTTTGAGCTCCTTGAAAAATATCTTTGAATTTATATCGAGTTGGCATTGAAAGTTTAGATTACTCTGGGCAGTATAGACATTTTAACAATCTTTATTCTTCCAATCCAAGAGCATGGAATGCTTTTCTACCTTTCTGTGTCTTCCTCAATTTCGTTCATGAGCGTTCTGTAGTTCCTGGGGTACAAAGACTTTTCCTCTTTGGTTAGGTTTATTCCCAGGTATCTTATGCTAAAGTAAATGGAATGGATTCTTTAATTTCCCTTTCCATATTTACATTGTTAGTGTATAGGAAAGCAACTGATTTCTGGGCATAGATTTTGTATACTGACACATTACTGAATTGCTGTATGAGTTCTAGTAGTTTGGGGGTGTATCAACATGGACCGACTGGAAGAGATTATGCAGGGTGAAATAAGCCCAGAGGAGACAATCAATTATCTTATGGACTCACTTATGTGTGGAGCATAATGAAAAACACAGAGGGTATTGTGAGAATGAAAGGAGGGACAAATTGGGGGAAATCAGAGGGGGAGATGAACCATGAGAAACTTTGGACTCTGAGCAACAAATGGAAGATTTTAGAGGGGATGGAGTGGGGTGTTGGGTGAGCCTGGTGGTGGGTATTAAGGATTTCACATATTGTATTGAGCACTGGGTGTGGTACATGAGTAATTAATTTTGTAACACTGAAAAAATAAAATAATAGTATTAAGGGAAAGAATAAAAAATGCAACATGTGTATACCAATAAAAAGAGAAAGAGGAGAGAGAGAGAGAGAGAACCATTAGTGGCAATAAAGATTTTTTAAGGGCAGAAAAGAGAGCTAATAAGTTTGAACTTAAAAATAGTATGATTGAGGGCCCCTGGGTGGTGCAGTTGGTTGAGCAACTGCCTTCGGCTCAGGTCATGATCCCGGAGTCCTGGGATCGAGTCCCACATCGGGCTCCCAGCTCCATGGGGAGTCCACTTCTCACTCTGACCTTCTCTCTCTCACTCTCTCTCTTTCCTAATTAATAAATAAATAAAATCATTAAAAAAAAGAATAAAGTGTCATTTAAAAAAATACTATGAATGAAATGCAGTCTAATCTGGATATTTTAAAAGTGAGGGTAAATTAGGCAGAAAAACAAGTTGGAGATCTAGGAGATAAGCTCATAGAAAGGAAGGAACAGGAGGAGACCTGGAACAAATAGCATAACATCCAGGATAACAGACAGAGAGATTAATGACACCATGAAATGTTACAATGTCAGAATTATTGATATCCTTGAAGCAGTGAGATAGAAAGAAGAATAAAGGTATATTTGTAGAAATCATAGCTGAGAACTTCCCTAATCTTGGGAAGGAAATAAGCATTCCTGGCCAAGAGGCAGAGAGGACCCCTTCCAATGTCAAGGAGAATCGATCAATGCCCCAGAATATAAAAGTAAATCTGGCAAATTTTGGTGCTAAGGCAGCCATCTTGAGAGCAGCTAGGGGGAAGAGATTTCTTATGTACAGAAGGAGGAACATCAGAACAATATCAGACATGTCCACAAAGACCTCTAAAACCATAAAGGGCGGGAAAGACATATTCAGGGTACTAAATGGCAAGAAAATGCAGCCAAGAATACTTTATCCAGCAAGTCTGTCATTAAGAAGTGACAGAGAGAGAAACAGCTTCTAGAACTGGTAGAAACTGAAAGAATATGTGACCAAGCCAACCCTGCAAGCAATACTGAGGAGATTCTGTAAAAGAAGAAAGACCCAAGAGTCACTTAGACCAGAAATTTACACAGACTATCCATAGAAACAGTTACTGTACAGACTATGGGAAGGCAATTAATACATATCATTCAGTAGTAACTCTCAACATGAATAGACAAAGTGCTCCCATGAAAGAACACAGGGTTGCAGATTCAATAAAAATACAGGACCCATCCATATGCTGTCTACAAGACAACCATTTTGAACCTAAAGAAACTTCCAGACTTAAAGTGAGGGAATTGAGAACCATTTTTCATGCCAAAAAACCTCAAAAGAAAACTGGGGAAGTAATTCCTGTATCAGACAAATTAGAATTTAAACTAAAGACTGTATTAAGAAATCCAGAGGGAAATTATATCATTATTAAAGGATATCTCCAACAAGCATATCTAAGAATTGTAAATATCTATGCTCCCAATATGGGAGCATCCAACTACATAAGCCAGGTGTTAACCAAAATAAAGAATCAGACCAAAAACAACACACTAAGAGTAGGAGATTTTAATACTCCACTGTCAGCATTGGACAGATAATCGAAGCTGAAGAGCAACAAAGAAACAAGAGCTTTGAAGGACACATTGGATTAGATGAACTTTGTAAATACACAGAGAACATTTCTTTCACAAACAAACAAACAAAAACAAACAAGCAAACACTTATTCTTCTCAAATGCACATGGAACTTTCTCCAAAACAGAAAACATGCTGGGTCACACATCAGGTTTGAGTCAATATGAAAAGATTGAGATTATTTCCCATATGGTATCAGACCACAATGATTGAAACTGGAACTCAATCACAGTAAAATTTTGGAAGGAACTCATACATTTGGACTTGAAAGAGAATCATGCTGAAGAATGATTGGATCAACCAGGATATTAAAGTAGAACTTAAAAAAATCATGGAAACTAATGAGAATGAAAAGACTTCAGCCCAAAATTTATGGGATACTGCAAAGTTGGTTATATGAGGAAAATACAGGGATGTCAAGCCTTTCTCAGAAAATTAGAAAATCCTAAATGCACATTTAAACTTCCATCTAATGGAGATGTAGAAAGCACAGCAATTAAAAGCTAAGCCAAGCAGAAGAGAAATGATAATGATTAGTGCAGTGATCAATGAAATAGAAACCAGAAAAACAGTAAAAACAATTATTAGAAATTACTGTGGCACATGATTGGCTCAGTGGGTAATGCCTCCACCTTTGACTTAGGTCATCATCTGAGGGTCCTTGGATTGAATCCCACATCAGGCTCTCTGATAAGCAGGGAGACTGCTTCTCCCTCTCCCTCTGCCTGCGTCTCTGCCCATTTGTGATCTTTTTCTCTTTTTCAGATAAATAAATAACATCTTAAAAAAAATTTTAAAAGGAATCATTAAGACCAACTATATGCCAACGAATTAAACAACCTGGAAGAAATGGATGCCTTCCTGGAAACATAAACTACCAAGAATGAAAAAGGAAGAAATAGACAATCTGAATAGATCAATATCCAGTAATGAAATTGAAATTATAGAAAAACATACAAAAAACACAAAAACAAACAAACAAAAACAAAAAAAAAACAAAAAACAAAAAACACCTTACCCCAAAAAATAAGATCACAGGGCCAGATGGCTTCACAGGGCAATTTTAACAAACATGTAAAAAATAAATAATACCTATTCTACTGAACCTGTTTCCAAAAACTAAAACAGAAGGAAAACTTCCAAACTCTTTCAATGACGCCAGCATTACCCTGATCCCAAAACCAGTCAAAGCCACCATTAAAATGGAGAATTACAGAACAATATCCCTGATGAACGTGGATGCCAAAATACTCAACAGGATCCTAGCTAATAGGATCCAGCAATACAATAAAAGGATTATTCACCACGACCAAATGGGATATATTCCCCGGATTCAAATTTTATTCAATATTTACAAATCAATCAATGTGATAGAGTATATTAATAAAAAAAGAAAGACTAGAATCATATGATCCTCTCAATTGATACAGAAAAAGCATGTGATGAAATACATCTTTTCCTGTTTAAAATTCTTTAGAGTGTAGGGATAGAGGGACCATTCCTCACAATCATAAAACCCATCTATGAAAATCCCACAAATAAAATTATTCTCCAATAGCATTCAGCTTTTCCCTTAAGTCGGGAAAACGACAGGTATGTCCACTTTCACCATTATTGTTAACATAATACCAGAAGTCCTAGTCTCAGCAATCAGGCAACAAAAAGAAATAAAAGCCATCCAAATTGGCAAAGAAGACAAACTCTCTCTCTTTGCAGACACACAATACTTTACATGGAGAACCCAAAAGACCACCCCCAAATCATTGGAAATTATACAACAATTCAGTAATGTGTCAGGATACAAAATCAATTAACAGAAATCAGTTGCTTCTCTATACATTAATAACATAATTGAATAAAGAGATATTAATGACTTGATCCCATTTACAATAGCACCAAAACCATAATATACCTAGGAATAAACCTAATGTTAGAGGTAAAGGATCTATACTCTAGAAACTACAGAACACTTATGAACGAAATTGAAGAAGACACAAAAAGATGAAAAATAATTCCATGTTCATGTATTGGAAGAATAAACACTGTTAAAATGTCTATCCTAATCACAGCAATTTACACTTCCAATGCAGTCACTATTAAAATACCATTGGCATTTTTCTTTTATAAAAAATTATTTATTTATTTGACAGAGAGAGAGAGAGATTACAAGTAGGCAGATAGGCAGGCAGAGAGAAGCAGGAGCAGGCTTCCAGCTGAACAGAAAGCCTGATGCAGGGCTCCATCCCAGGGCCCTGAGATCATGACCTGAGCCAAACACAGAGGCTTTCACCCACTGAGCTACCCAGGTGCCCATCATTGGCACTTTTCATGGAGGTAGGTTAAGCAATTCTAAATTTGCATGGAACCCGAAAACATCCTGAGTCGCCAAAAGAATAATGAAAAAGAAAAGCAAAGTTGGGGGAATTACATGCCTGACTATATTACACAGCTGTGATCACCAAGGCAGCATGGTACGGGCGCAAGAACAGACACATAGACCAGTGGAACAGAATGGAGATTCCAGAAATGGAACTCCAACTCTATGGTCAACTAATCTTTGATAAATCAGGGAAAATATCCAATGGAAGAAAGATGGTCTCTTCTATAATAGGAGCTGGGAAAATAAAACAGCTGCATATAGAAGAACGAAACTGGACAATACCCTTACACCATACACAAAGATAAACTCAAAGGACATTAATATGAGACAGGAATCCATCAAAATTCTTGAGGGGAACATAGTAAACTCTTTGACATCTTCCACAGCAAATTCTTTCAAGACGGGTCCCTAAGGCAAGGAAAACAAACGCAAAAATGACCTTTTGGGACTTCATCAATATAAAAAGTTTCTGTACAGCAAAGGAAAAAGTCTATAAAACTAAGAGGCAACCTACTAAATGGGAGAAGATTTTTGTAAATGACATTTCAGAAGAAAGGATGATATCCAAGATCTATAAAGAACTTCTCAAACTCAGCACTAAAAGACAAATAACCCAGTCAAAAAATGAGCAGAAGACATGAACAGACACTTCTCCAAAGAAGACATACAAATGTCTTACAAACACATGAAAAAAAGCTCAACATGATTAGCAATCAGGGAAATACAAATCAAAACCCCAATGAGTTGGCACCTACACTAGTTAAAATGGCAAAAATTAACAAAACAGGAAACAACATATGTTGGTTAGAATGTGGAGAAAGGGGAAACCTCTTACACTGTTGGTGGGAATGCAAGCTGGTACAGCTACCCTGGAAAAAAGTATGAAGTTTCCTCAAGATGTTAAAAATAGAGCTACTCTACAACCCAGCAATTGCACTACTAGGTATTTACTGCCACGATACAGATGTAGTGGAAAGAAGGGTCACATGTACCCCAGTGTTCATAGCAGCAATGTCCACAATAGCCAAGCTGTGGAAGGAGCTGTAATGCCCTCCAACAGAATAATTGAGAAAGAAGTTGTGGTACATATATACAATGGAATATTATTCAGCCATCAGAAAATATGAATACTCCTTATTTGCATCAAATTGATGGAACTAGAGGGGGTTATGCTAAGTGATGTAAATCAAGCAGAAAAAGACAATTATCATATTGTGTCATTCATATTTGGAACATAAGCTCTAGCATGGAGGACAATAGGGGAAGGGAGGGAAATCTGAACAGGGAGAAATCAGAAAGGGAGACGAACTATGAGAGATTATGGACCACAGGAAACAAACTGAAGGTTTCAGAGAGGAAGGGTGTAGGGTGAGTGGATAACAGGGTTATTGTATTGGGGAGGGCATGTCCTGTGATGAGCACTGGGTGTTATATATTTCTAATGAATCACTTCACAATGCATCAAAAGCTAATGATGGCCAACTAACATAATATATTTTTTAAGATTTTTATTTATTTATTTGACAGAGAGAGAGAGATCACAAGTAAGCAGAGAGGTAGGCAGAGAGAGAAGGGAAAGTAGGCTCCCTGCTGAGCAGAGAGCCTGACAGGGGGCTCCATCCCAGGACCCTGAAATCATGACCTGAGTCGAAGGCAGAGGCTTTAACTCATTGAGCCACCCAGACGCCCCTAATTTTTTTTAAAAATAAAGGTAAAATAGCCTACAGTTGCACCAAAACAAAATAAAATACTTATGCTAAAGCCAAAGTAATCAAGACAGTATGATTTCAGGGGAAAAAAATGACCATGGAAACATAATGAAGAAAATACATATATATAAATGTGCTTTGTTGATGTGATTTATGTGATGATCAAATATATATAAAGTATATAATATGTATGTAATATATGTAGTTTTTATATAAAATATAATACATAAAACATATGTATATATATATAAGGGATAATATATTAATATATAATATTTGGTATAATATATAATACCATATAAATATTATATATAAATTTAAGATATAAAATAATATATTTGAAATACCCTTTATTAGGTGAATGGATAAATAGTGGTACATAGAGAAAATAGAATATTATTCAGCATTAAATAGGAAATTATAGATAAGCGTGAAAATTCCTGCTTTTAGAAATTTAAATGCTTATTAATAAATGTTAAGTAACCAATCTGAAAATACTACATACTGAATGATTCCAACTATATGACATTTGAGAAAAGAAAAAGGACTGTGGAAATAATCCACTGTGAAAAGATCAGTGGCTTCCAGGGTTTGTAGTGCAAAAGGATGAGTAGACAGAACCCAGAGGATTTTTAGGACATTGAAAATACTCTGAAGGATACCGTAATGGTCAATTCATGTCATTATATATTTGTCTAAATGCATGACATATACAACATTAAGAGTGAACTCTAATGTGTACAGTGAATTTTGGGTTTTTATACTGTGTCAGTGTAAATTCACTAATTTTAACAAATGTAGAACTCTAGTGGGATATACTAATAATGAGGGAGGCTATGCATACATGAAGGCAGGGGGTTTCTGGAAAATCTCATTACATGTCCCCCAAGTTTCTGTGAGTCTAAAACTGTCTAAAAATATAAAGTCAATAAAAACTACTCATTTCCTAAGTAGAAAAATGAATTTTAAAAGGAAAAATGTTTTGTTATTGGTTAAGACCTGATTTGTGACCCAATATGTGGTCTATTCTGGAGAAAGTTCCATGTGCGCTTGAGAAGAATGAGTATTCTGTTGTTTTAGGGTGGAATGTTCTGTATATATCTATGAGGTCCATGTGGTCCAATGTGTCATTCAAAGCTCTTGTTTCTTTATTGATTTTCTGTTTAGAAGATCTGTCAGCTACTGAGAGTGGCGTGTTAAGATCTCCTAGTA
>CM052809.1:2887182-2902186 GCA_028533885.1 Nasua narica | reverse complement strand
TTTTTGAAAGAATCAATAAGATCAATAAACCACTGGCCAAACTAATCCAGAAGAAAAGAGAGAGGACACTAATTAACAAAATTATGAATGAAAGGGGAGAGATCACGACTAATCCAAAGGAAATAGAAACAATCATCAAAAATTATTATCAACAGCTTTATGCCAATAGGCTAAACAACCTAGAAGAAATGGATGCATTCCTGGAAACCCATAATCTTACAACACTGAAACAGGAAGACATTGACAACCTAAATAGACCAATATCTAGTAATGAGATTGAAGCAGTGATCAAAAACCTCCCAAAAAACAAGAGTCCAGGGCCTGACGGATTCCCTGGGGAATTCTACCAAACATTTAAGGAAGAAATAATACCTATTCTCCTGAAACTGTTTCAAAATATAAGCACAGAAGGAAAACTTTCAGACTCTTTCTATGAAGCCAGCATTACCCTGATCCCCAAACCAGTTAAAGACCCCATCAAAAAGGAGAATTTCAGACCAATATCCCTGATGAATATGGATGCCAAGATTCTCAACAAGATCCTAGCTAATAGGATCCAACAGCATATTAAAAAGATCATTATTGATGTCTTTTGATCATGTTCTTTTTAAATGAAAAATGCTTTGACAATCTATTAGGCTTTCAATTGATCTGTATACCTGACAAAAAATCTGGGTTGGTAATTCCAGCCCCTCAATTGCTTCGAAGTTCAAAAACAATTAAATGTCCTAAAAAACGATGAAGGGAGAATAGGCATTGTACGTGCTGAAAAATTGTCAACAAGTGTGCTCAAAACCATTTGTCATATGCCTAGCCCGATAAATGCCACATAGTACAGGAAACATTTTTTTAAATATGATGTTAAGCACTGTTAAAAAAATAACATATAATTTATAAAGTTGATCCACAGAAAAACTTCCATTATAAATTTAAGTATAATGATGTCAAATATATATTGTTCATCAGAATCAGATATACTGTTAAAATAATTTCCCCCTTTATAAGATCAGATGTATCAAGTTGCTGGCCATAAAGAATGTAAGTTTTTTTTTTTAATTTATATTTCCCACTTTGGTTCTTTTTATTATTAAGTTTTCATTTATTTTCTTATCATAGCACATATGCTCCCCAATGTCCATTACCCAACCTGTAAGTTCTTAATAAGCAAGATAATAGAAAGCACACACATTCCAGGGGTTCATTGTAAGTCTTACATAAATAAGGATGCAAACATCAGTCAGTCTAGACGGAAAGCCATAGAATATGTAAATGAGAAGCCATGAGAAATGGGTCAAAGAATGACATGGAATACATTGTGGGCAGTCTAGGCAACAATTAGAAGAGATAAATATGGAATTAATCAATCCAATTCCAATGTTATTGCTCCTTTGAATTAGGAACTAAATAAGTCAGGTACAATAAAAATCAATGTTGATTTAGATAAAATTCCAAAAATTAAATCATAGTGTTGGGAAAGAAATAATGTAATCCTATAAAAACGTGAATATGTTTGTGATGTTGCTATTTGTAAAATAAAATTAAAGATAATAATATGTAAAAACCTGAAAAAAACACCAATGTTCTTAACTAAAATAGCATGCATCAAATGAAGTAAATGCGTTTGCATACAAAATTTATAAAATTAATAAAAATAGAAAGCATAAATGCCAGAAGAATAATAGAGAAAACTTGATTCAGCATGAAAAAAAATAATCTTATGAAGTGTCTAAAGTATATCAGATAACGGCTTAAAAATCAGACTGGATAGAATTAAACATAATTCCTTTGAATGATTTCTCATGGATATATTTGGACTATTCTTTAAGATAGTCTCCTTAGTACTTATTGTGCTAATGATCCTTTATTTTATGTTCAACAAATAAATGTTTAATTTTTTCAATTTAATGTAATTTTTTTAGTGTTCCAAGATTCACAGTTTATGCACCACACCCAGTGCTACACCCAATACATACCCTCCTTAATGGTCACCACCAGACTCATCCAAACCCCAACCCATCCAGTCCAAAACCCTGTTAGTTTCTCTGAGTCCACAGTCTCTCATGATTCATCTCCCTCTCCAATTTCCCCAAATTTGTATTTCCTTTCCTTCTCCTAATGTCCTCCATGTTTTCCCTTATTCTCCACACTAAGTGAAACCATATGATAATTGACACTCACTGCTTGACTTATTTCACTCATGATAATCTCTCCTAGTCCTGTCCATGTTGATACAAAATTGGGTTTTCCTGCTTTCTGAATAGGCAAATTATTACATTGTATATAAGGACTATATCTTCTTAATCCAGTCGATTTTGAACAGCATCTTGGCTTTTTCCACAGTTTGTTGATTGTGGCCATCGCTGCTATGAACATAGGGGTACATATGGCCTTTCTTCTCACTACAACTGTATCTATAAGGTAAATATCCAGTAGTGCAATTGCAGGGTCATAGGGTAGTTCTGTTTTTAATTTCTTGAGTAATCGACACACTGTTTTCCAAAGCCGCTGCACCAAGTTGAATTCCCACCAACAATGTAAAACGATTCCCCTTTCTCTCCATCCTCTCCAACATTTGTTGTTTAGTGTCTTGTTGATTTTGGCCATTTTAACTGGTGTAAGGTAGTATCTCAAAGTTGTTTTGATTTGAATCTACCTGATGGCTCAAGATGATGAATATATTTCATGTGTCTGCTAGCGATTTGTAAGTCTTCTTTGGAAAATTGTCTGTTCATGTCTTCTGCCCATTTTTTGATGTAATTATCTGGTTTTTGAGTGTTGAGTTTGAGGAGTACTTCATAAATCTTGGAGAACGGACCTTAACCTGTAGAGTCAATTGTGAATATCTTCTCCCATTCTGTGAGTTGCCTGTTTGTTTGGTTGACTGTTTTCTTTGCTGTGCAGAAGACTTTTATCTTGATGAACTCCCAAAAGTTCATTTTAACTTTTGATTACTTTGCCTTGGAGATATGTCCTGAAAGAAGTTGATGTAGCCAGTGTTGAAGAGGCTACTGCCTTGTTCTCCTCTAGGATTTTGATAAATTCCTGTCTCACGTTGAGGTCTTTTATCCATTTTGAGTTTATCTTTGTGTATTATGTAATAGAATGTTCAAGTTTCATTTTTCTATGTATAGTTGTCCATATTTCCCAGTAGTATGTACTGAAGAGACTGTCTTTCTTCCACTGGGTATTTTTTTCCTGTTTTTTCAAAGATCATTTGACCATAGAGTTGTGGGTCCATATGTGGGCACTCTACTCTGTTCCACTATGTGTCTGTTTTTGTGCCAGTACCATGCTGTCTTGGTCACCACAGCTTTGTAGTAAAGCTTGAAATCAGGCAGTGTGATGCTCCTGCTTCGTTTTTCTTTTTCAACATTTCTTTAGCTAGTCAGGGTCTTTTCTGGTTCCATAGAAATTTTAGGATTGTTTGTTCCAGCCCTTTGAAAAATGCCAGTGGAATCTTGATCAGGATGGCATTGAAAGTATCGATTGCTGTACACAGTATGGACATTTTAACAATATTTATTCTTCTGATCCATGAGCATAGGATGCTTTTCCACCTTTTTTTGTGTCTCCATCAATTTCTTTTATGATTGTTCTGTAGTTCCTCGAGTACAGATCCTTTACCTCTTTGGTTAGGTTTATTCCCACGTATCTTACAATTCTCTTGGTACTAGAGTAAACAATCAATTCCTGATTTCCCTTTCCATATTTTCATTGATAGTGTATAGGAAAGCAACTGATATCTGTGCATTGATTTTGTATCCTGCATATGACTGAATTGCTGCATGAGTTCTAATACTTTAGGGCTGGAGTCTTTGACATTTTCTATATAAAGTATCATGTGATCTGTGAAGAGAGTTTCATTTCTTCTTTGCCAAATTGAATACCATTTATTTCTTTTTGTTGTCTGATTGCTGTTTCTAGGACTTCCAGTACTACGTTGAACAAGAGTGTTGAGAGTGGGCCTCCTTGACGTGTTGCTGATCTCAAAGGGAAGGCTGTCATTTTCCCCATTGAGAATCATATTTGCTGTGTGTTTTTCATAGAGGGATTTTATGAAGTTGAGGAATGTTCCTTCTATTGCCATACTTTGAAGAGTTTTAATCAGGAAAGGATGCTATATTTTGTCAAATGCTTTTTCGGTCTCAATTGCGAGGACCGTGTGATTCTTCTTTCTTCTCTTATTAATTTGTTTGATCACATTGATTGATGTGCGCATGTTGAACCACCCTTGCATCCCAGGGATAAATGTCGCCTGGTCATGGTGGATAATCTTTTTAATGTTTGTTGGATCCTATAATCTAGGATCTTGTTGAGAATCCTGGCATCCATATTCATCAGAGATATTGACTGGTCTAAAATTCTCCTTTTGGATGGGGTCTTTGCCTGGGTTGGGGATCAGGGTAATTCTGGCTTCATAGAAAGAGTCTGGAAGTTTTCCTTCTGTTTCTATTTTTTGAAATTTTCAGGAGAAGATGTATTATTTCTACCTTGAATGTTTGGTAGAATTCCTCATGGAATCCATCAGGTCCTGGACTCTTGTTTTTTGGGAGATTTTGATTACTGCTTCAATCTCATTACCAGATTTTGGTCTTTTTAGGTTGTCAATTTCTTCCTGTTTCAATCTTGGAAGTTTTTCTGTTGCAAGGAATGCATCCATTTCTTCTAGGTTGTTTAACTTATTGGCATATAGCTGTTTATGATAATTTCTGATGATTGTTTCTATTTTCTTTGGAATAGTCATGGTCGCTTCCCTTTCATTCATAATTTTATTAATTTGGGTCCACTCTCTTTTGCTTTGGATTAGTTTTTCCAGTTGTTTATTGATCTTATTGATTCTTTTAGAAAAACAACTTCTATTTTCATTGATGTGTTTTATTAGGTCATTAATTTATAACTCATTGATTTCAGCTCAAATCTTCATTATTTTGCTTCTTTTTTAAAAAATATTTTATTTACTTATTTGACAAAGAGGGGTAAGATCACAAGTAGGCAGAGATGCAGGCAGAGGGAGAAGGGGAAGCAGGCTCCCTGCTGAACAGAGAGCCTGATGCAGGGCTCAATCCCAGGACCCAGAGATCATGACCTGAGCCTAAGACAGAGGCTTTAACCCACTGATCCACCCAGGGCACCCATTTACCCTCTTGTGTGTGGGATTGACTTAATTCGTTGTTGATTTTCCAGTTCTTTTAGGTGTAAAGAGAACTGGTTTATTTGGCATTTTTCTGTCTTTCTCAGTGAGGCTTGGATGACTGTGTATTTCCCCATTACGACTTCGTTTGCTGTATCCCATAGGTTTTGGATTGGTGTGTCTTTGTTCTCATTGTTTTCCATGAATTGTTTAAGTTCTTCTTTGATTTCCTTTTGATCCAAATAGTGTTGGGTAGGATTTTCTATAGATTCCAAGTGTTTGAATTGCTTCCAATTTTTTTCTTGTGTTTTAGTTCCAGTATCAAAGCACCGTGGTCTGAGAATATGCATGGAATAATATCAATCTTTTGGTGTCGGTTGACTCCTGATTTGTGACCAATTAAGTGGTCTTTTCTGGATATGTTTCTATATGCACTCAAGAAGAATGACTATTCTGCTGATTTAAGTGGAATATTCTGTATACATCTATGAGGTCCATCCGGTCCAATGTGCCATTCAAAGCTCTTATTTCTTTTTTGGTTTTCAGTGTGGATGATCCGTCTGTTAATGAAAGTGGTGTGTTAAGATCACCTACAATTAATGTATTGATATCAATATGACTATTTTGATTAACAGTTGGCTTATGTAGTTGGCTATTCCCATATTGTGGGCATAAATATTTGCAATTGTTAGATCTTCCTGGTGGAAAAACCCAGGGATATGATGTAGTGTCCTTCTGTATTTCTGACTGCAGTCTTTAGCCTAAAATATAATTTATTTGATATGAGAATTGCTACTTCAGCTTTCTTCTCTGCCAATTTGCATCAAAGATGATTTTCCTTTCCTACACTTTCAGTCTGGATGTACATTTAGGTTCTGAATGTATCTCTTATAGACAGGATATGGGCAACTGCTCCCCTTTTTTGCAGTTTGCAACCCTGTACATTTTATGGGAGCATTTAGGCTTTTTGCGTTTAGAGTGATTATTGACAGATAAGTTTTTATTTTCATCGCTTACCTGAGACATCCTTGTTTCTACAGATTGTTTCTGTAAATTTCTGTCCTATGTAACTCTTAGCTTCTTTCTTCTTTTATAGATCCTCCCTTAATGTTTTTTAATGCTGGCTTGGTGGTCACACACTCTTTGATACCTTGAGGTCTTGGAAACTCTTTATCTCTCCCTCCATTTTGAATGTCAGCCTTGCTGGATAAAGTATTGTTGGCTGTATGTTCTTGTCATTTGGTGTCCTGAATATGTCTTGCCAGCCTTTTCTGTATTGCCAGGTTTCTGTGGACAGGTCTGATGTTATTCAGATGGTCCTTCTTCTGCTTGTAAGGAATCTCTTCCCCCTAGCTTCCCTCAGGACCTCTTGTCTAATATTATGATTTGTGAATTTCACAATTATGTGTCTGGTTGTTTTTCTAGACTCACTGACATTGGGGGGTTTCCTTTCTGCCTCTATGGCATGAACACTCTTTCCATTCCCAAGATTGGGGAAATTTTCATTCAGAAATTGTTGGGCTATATCTTCTAGTCTTTGTTCTTTCTCCACCCCCTCTGGGATTCCAATAATTCTGAGATTGGAACATTTCATTGCATCATTTATTTCCCTAATTATTTTTTCATGGCTCTAAGCTGTTTGTTCTACTCCTCCTACTGATCTTTCTTCTCTATCACCTTGTCCTCTAGATCACTAATCTATCTTCTGCCTCAGTTACCCTGGCTATTAGAATACATGGATTACATTGAATCTCATTGTTCTTATTTTTAACTTCTGTCAGATCAACTCTCACTACCGCCTTTAGAGATTCTGTTGTCACTAATGGTTTTCTCCCATGTAAGAAATGCCTGGATAATTGTTACCCTGAATTTTGTTTCTGACATATTGTTTATGTCTATATTCAATAGTTCTGAGGGAGAGGGTACAGTCTCTGCATTTTCCCTCTCTTGGATGTTCATCCTCCTAGTCATTTTGGTGAGAGGTGCTAGAGGGGATGTATTGCTGAATATATCAACTACGACCTGGCAAAGTGCAGCCCAGAAAGTTTTGTAGCAATCAGAACTCACCACCAAACAGAAAGTAAGAAGAAAAAAACAGAAAAAGAGAAAGTGGAAAAAAGAGAGAAACACAGCCAAAATATGTGCCAAAAGGAAGATTTATAAGTTATATTAACTAACATGAACAAATAGACCAACAAAAGTAAATGAGAAGGAAAAAAGAACCCAGCCAAAATAAACCCCAAGAATACGATTTTTATAATACCAGAACAAAAACAAATACACAGAGACACTGAGAGAAGAATAAGATGGAAGGGCGGTTGTAAATCCTGGATATGGGAGAGAAAGTTTATTTCAGTTCTTCCTGGGTGTACCTTGTTGTGTTGTTATCTTTGTTAATGGACTCAGCTTTCCCGAGATGCATGGAAATTAAAACTGGTTTATTTATATGCATAGTATAGAATAGGGAAAAAAGGATTACCTTGAAGCTTATTTCTATATGTATATCAAAAAAAAGGAAAAGGGAAAGAAAAAGAGATACAGGTATATGTATGAAAAATGTTCAAGGTGGATGAACAATGAATTTTGGAACTCTGAAAAAGTAAAATAAAAGTTATTACAGTTATTATGAAATGTTGTATTGAACTTCTTGTTGTAATGGTAAGTAGGTTAAAAAATTAAAAGAACAAGAATCATGAGAATGAATTAAAAAAAAGTTGTATCTTTAAAATATACAGGTTTTAGGGCAATACCAAGAGAATAATATATCATTTCCCCCTGATGATGGGATTTTACAGTTTTATGGGGGCGCTGTGGTTATTGTCTTCTTGCTTTTGGCATATCTTCCGGGGGAGGGGCCTGCTGCATTGTTTTCCAGTCAATCTTGCTTGAGTTATGTCACCCTATCAGATATCAAGGAGCTGGGCTCTGTGGAAACTGTTTTCTGGCTTTTGCTCTCTGGAGGTTTTTATTTTTTGGAGGCTTTTTGCAGCTTTTTGGAGAGTCAGAGTAAAAAAAAAAATCTGTCAGCACCGAGACCTCTGCCTCAGAGAGAAGCCTCTGTCTGCTCCCCTCTGGGTGGTCCAGAACACATGGACTACCCCTCTGCAAATTCTCCTGCACAGAGCAACCTTTCACAGGTGGTGTGCACCTCCCGCCACCATCCCAATGGTCCCTTGATGACCCCACTTGTCTCTGCACCCTCGTGCCACTAAAACCACGAGTGATATTGGTCAGAGGAATCAAGTTCCAGTGGCTTCCATTGCCAGGACTGCAGACCCCATGGCCCTGCAGGCCTCAGAAGTCTGCTGGCAGAGGCATCCTGACCTGAGATCATGCGGGGTTCTTTCATGTGCTGGTTGGGAGCTCTCAGATCCCATGGTGGGTTGCAGAATGCTGCGGTCCTAGAGTCTAATGGTTGGCATCCACAGTAGGTTTTTTTTCAGGCGTGGGCAAGAGTGCACCCAACGCTAGTGGTGGTGGAAGCAGTGGAAAGCCAGGGGATCAGGGAACACAGACTGGAGGCCCCCTGGACTCTCCCTGACACAGGTGGTTGCTGGTGGTGGCCATCCTGGGCTTAGGCCCATACTCATGACCACTCGATTCCACCAGTTGCCTTAAGGTCTTTTGAGTACTTTTAACCAGACTCCAAGTTAATGCTGGTCCCCAATCACAGAGCACTTTTGTATTGGGGTATCACATTCCTTGAGTCATTTTTGGTGATTTACCCGTGTTCTGTTTATCCTCTGATATCAGTTCATGTGTTCCCACAGTGCTTTATCTCTTAACTGCTGACTTCTACTCCCATAGAGTTCCAGAAGATGTATAATCTTACATCTCAGGCTGATTTCATGGGTGTTCAGAGTGTTCTGGTAGAGATTTAGCTCAATTTAGGGGACTGGTTGAAACAGGGTCTCCTGCTTCTCTACCATCTTGCCCCTCCTCCAATTATAATATGTCTTGATTTTAGTCTCTTTTGTTGGTTTTAATCAAAGTTCTCTATGCCTCCTGCATCTTGATATCTGTTTTTCTAAATGTAATGTGGTCATGAGAAAGAGCACCAGAGTGTGGTGCTTCAAGAAGTGTCTCCAATGTGTGTTGTGTGTGCTCTGCCATTGCAGTTTGGCTGCTTTATTTTTCTGGCTAGTGGTCTGCAGAGGCTCTTCTTACCTACTGTAGCATTGATTTGTCCTCTGCCTGAATGTCCCACCTTTGGCTCTCTGTTCATCTGAGTGCTGGGAGAGGGTCATGGCACCAACCAGCTTCTATGTTCATGGAGCGGTATCTCTGTGATTGCTGCTTCTCAGGGACACACTCCAAAAAGAGCATACAAACCCCTTCCCCCACATTGGACCTGGCTTTCTTCAGTTTGCTTTTTCCAGGTTGTCTGCCCTGGGTTATTGGCCTGCCTTTTTGCCAGGAGGTCTTTGATTCAAGAATGTAACCCAGCTAACCCCAATGACATTTAAAAGTCCATTCTTGGGAACCTAAGTGACTCAGTCAGTTAAGCGTCTGCTTTTAGCTGAGGTCATGATTCAGGGTTCTGGGATCCAGTCCATCATCAGGCTCCCTGCTCAGCAGGGAGTCTGCTTCTCTCTCCCTCTCTGCTGCTGCTCTCTTTCTTGAAAAATAAATAAATTAAAATAATAAAAATAAAATTCCATTCTTAAACCCTGCTGATTGCAAGAACTCATGAAAATTCACCCCTTTGTTTTTCCAAGCCAGTGGTTTTGGGGAAGCCTTCTCCTTGTGAGTTCCCCTCTGTTCTCCTCTGTCTTTTTCACCCTTCTCTGTGCGTATGGTTCCCTCCTTCCCCTTGCATCACCTGAGATCTCTTTCTCCCCTAAACTATTTCTGTGCACTTCCTACCTTCTTTCCCTTCAGTGCACATTGTAAAATGTGCCCTCTGTTTTTGGCCAGCCACTTGCAGTGGGAAAAGTCTTGTAAGAAAGACTGAGACATTTGGAAAGAATATTGTGGTATACCAGCCTAAAAGTAGTGCTAAAGGTGTGGCATAGATGGAAATGATAGTATGTTGTTATAATAATGAAGAACTTGGTTGTAAAAATAAGAAGTGGTGATGGACTAGTTTTAAGTAATGATGGAGTAGGGGAGAAGACAATCTCCAAAGTGTGAGGATTTTTGACTTAAATAATGAGGGACCACTACAGGAGGTGTGTGTGTGTGTGTGTTTCTTTAAGTATAATGGAATAAAGTTGAATATTTTTCCTTCATAGACACTTTCATAATTCAAGCTTGTTTTGCAGGAAAATAATCAGTGAGGCAAAAAGACACTTTATATAGAAATTAACACAACAATATTTCAAAAAGAAACATAGAAAGAAAGTTATTATTCAAAATTTAAAAGAAACATTAACTTTAGCAAATTTATATCACAGGAAAAGTTATGGCCAAACAGATAAGATTTTCACAAGTTTTAAATAAAGAGACTTCTCAAATACTTATAAAAGTTACCTTTATATATATTATAATCTCACCTGGTAAAACACGCCTTTGTAAATGTATTGTAAAGACTTAGCAAAAACTGGTAAATAAATGTCCTCTGTATAAAATATTTTTTGTTCCCTTTATATTTTTTTGTCTTTTTTCCCCAAATACTTTTATTTTATTTTTTCAGAATTACAAGATTAATTTTTCATGCACCACACCCAGTGCTCCATGCAATATGTGCCCTTGCATTCTTAAAATATTTTTGAAATTCTTTTTTGCTTTAATAATCAAAATAAAATATTTTTCACTTGCACTTTGACACATTCTTATTAGATATAATTGTACAGTGATTCACTGACTCACACTTACATTTTGTTTTATTCTCTGTCTTTACTCTCCAACTGCATAGCTTTGAGACTCCATGAAAATCTACCTTAATGAGATTTCTCTAATGGAAATGTGATGTTTATTATTATAACAAAATTTTCCCTTTTCAGTGAAATCACACATATTGCAGTTTTTTTTTCTTCTCACATGATTCTTAAATATATATATTCATTTTTTCTCCCCAAATATGTTTATTTTAATTTTTCAGTATTACAAGATTGATTGTTCATGCACCACACCCAGTGCTTCATATTGCAGTTTTTTTAAAAGCTCTAAAAATTTATAAATACAATACATTGTGAAAAAATAAATTAATGATGCATGAACAATCAGTCTTTTATCACTGAAAAAATAAAATAATTCTATATGGGGAAAAATAAATAAATGAATGGAACCGACAAGCTTCTTTTTTATATCTTTAAATTGCAGTTGGAATAAGTTATATTTTCTTTTCTTTATAGTTCTTTCCTTTATACTTTTTCCTCTTCATTTCCTTTATTTTATACTTTCATTCCTTTATGCCTTTTTCCTTTCCAAAATCCCTCTGGTAGCCTTAGCAATAAATAAACAAAATAATAATTAAAATATATATAAATAATAAAATAAAGGAAAGAGAAGAAAGAAATACATAGCTTTAGGATCAATAAAGTGATATATGGAAGAGGTCTTAGATATACATTGTTTCATAGAATTTGATTTCAGAAAAAAAAAAAAAGAATTTGATTTCAGGATGATTAGTACCATTAGTTGGAGAAGGAAATATCTCTTCATTTGTAAGGGATTCAGAAAATGCTAACGCAAAAATACCATTTTGACACTTTCATTTTTGTTGATATATTTTATTTTATGGTGTACATAGTGTTGTTTATTTTTATAGCATATTATTAAAACATATTTTTCATTATAATTAATAAGAGGTTTGGATTTTGTTATTAAGTTTGCTTATTTCCTTTTTAGACATTTTGATATTTTTAAGCTAAAAGTACTGGAGAAACAGCAGATGGTGGAAGGGATCCTTGACTTTCCCTTTCTATCTAAAAGCAGACCATAATAGTTCCAGTAAGGAAATGCCTTCTCTGTCCCCGGAAAATGTATCAATGTAATTTAGTTGTTGAAGTGAAAGTAGACCCATAGATCAAACTTGCTAATGTAAAACTTTTTTTTCTTAAGTACCAAATATGCCAGCTCTCCTTACACCTTAAAGAACTGGAAAATCAACAACAAATCAAGCCAATCCCATGCACAAGAAGGGAAAAAATCAAGATTAGAGCAGAGATCAACGAGTTAGAAACTAAAGAAACAGTAGAACGCATCAATGAATCCAGAAGTTGGTTTTTTGAAAGAATCAATAAGATCAATAAGGCACTGGCCAAACTCATCCAGAAGAAAAGAGAGAGGACCTTAATTAACAACATTATGAATGAAAGGGGAGAGATCACGACTAATCCAAAGGAAATAGAAACAATCATCAAAAATTATTAACAACAGCTATATGCCAATAAGCTAAACAACCTAGAAGAAATGAATGCATTCCTAAAAACCCATAATCTTCCAAGACTGAAACAGGAAGACATTGACAACCTGAATAGACCAATATCAAGTAATGAGATTGAAGCAGTGATCAAAAACCTCTCAAAAAACAAGAATCCAGGGCCTGACGGATTCCCTGGGGAATTCTACCAAACATTCAAGGAAGAAATAATACCTATTCTCCTGAAACTGTTTCAAAAAATAGAAACAGAAGGAAAACTTCCTGACTCTTTCTATGAAGCCAGCATTACCCTGATCCCCAAACCATGCAAAGACCCCATTAAAAAGGAGAATTTCAGAACAATATCCCTGATGAATATGGATGCCAAGACTCCCAAAAAGATCCTAGCTAATAGGATCCAACAGCACATTCAAAAGATGATTCATCATGACAGGTGGGATTTATCCCTGGGATGAAAGGGTGGTTCAACATTTGCAAATCAATCCATGTGATAGAACAAATCAACAAGAGAAGAGAGAAGAATCACATGATCCTGTCAATAGATGCAAAAAAAGCATTTGACAAAATTCAGCATCTGTTCCTGATTAAAACACTTCAAAGTATAGGGATAGAAGGAACATTTCTCAGCATCATAAAGTCTATCTATGAAAAGCCCACAGCAAATATAATTCTCAATAGGGAAAGGCTGACAGCCTTCCTGTTGAGTTCAGGAACACGACAAGGATGTCCACTCTCACCACTCTTGTTCAACATAGTACTAGAAGTCCTAGCAAAGGTAATCAGACAACAACAACAAAAAAAATAAAAGGTATTCAAATTGGAAATGAATGACATCTTCATTTCCAATTTGAATAGAGAGAAACTCTCTCTCTTCGCAGATGACATGATACTTTACATGGAAAACCCAAAAGACTCCAGCCCCAAACTTCTAGAATTCATACAGCAATTCAGTAATGTGTCAGGATTCAAAATCAATGCACACAAATAAATTGCTTTCCTATACACTAACAATGAAAATATGAAAAGGGAAATTAGAGAATCGATTCTATTTACTCTAACACCAAGAACACTAAGATACCTGGGAATAAACCTAACCAAAGAGGTAAGGGACCTGTACTCGAGGAACTATAGAACACTCATGAAAGAAATTGAAGAAGACACAAAAAGGTGGAAAAGCATTCCATGCTCATGGATTGGAAGAAAAAACATTGTTAAAATGTCTATACTGCCCAGAGCAATCTATACTCTCAATGCCGTCCCGATCAAAATTCCACCAGTTTTTTTTTAAAGAGCTGGAACAAATAATCCTAAAATTTCTATGGGCCCAAGAAAGACCCCGAATTGCTAAGGAAATGTTGAAAAAGAAAAACAAACCTTGGGGCATCACAGTGCCTGATTTCGACTTTACTACAATGCTGTGATCACGAAGACAGCATGGTACTGGCACAAAAACAGATACATAGACCAGTGGAACAGAATAGAGACCCCAGAGATGGACCCGCAACTCTGTGGTCAAATCATCTTTGACAAAACAGGCAAAAATATCCAGTGGAAAAAAGACGGTCTCTTCAATAAATGGTGTTGGAAAAATTGGACAGCTATATGTAGAAGAATGAAACTTGACCATTCTCTACCACCATACACGAAGATAAACTCGAAATGGATAAAAGACCTCAATGTGAGGCAGGAAACTATCAAAACCCTAGAGAAGAACATAGGCAGTAACATCTATGACATTAGCCACAGAAACTTCTTTCGGGACATGTCTCCAAAGGCAAAGGAAACAAAAGTGAAAATGAACTTTTGGGACTTCTTCAAGATAAAAAGCTTCTGCACAGCCAAGGAAACAGTCAACAAAACAAACAGGCAACCCACAGAATGGGAGAAGATATTCGCAAATGACACTACAGACAAAGGTCTGATATCTAAGATCTATAAAGAACTCCTCAAGGCGACTGTGTGGCTCAGTAGATTAAAGCCTCTGCTTTCAGCTCAGGTCATGATCATTGGGTCCTGGGATCAAGCCCCATCAGGCTCTCTGCTCAGCGGGGGAGTCTGCTTCATCCTCTCTCTGCCTACTTGTGATCTCTCTCTCTATGTCAAATAAATAAATAAATTCTTAAAAAAAAAAAAAAAAGAACTCCTCAAACTCAACACTCACAAAACAGGTAATCACATCAAAAAATGGGCAGAAGATATGAACAGACACTTCTCCAAAGAAGACATACAAATGGCTAACAGACACATGAAAAAATGTTCATCATCTTTAGCCATCAGAGAGATTCAAATCAAAACCACACTGAGATACCACCTTACACCAGTTAGAATGGCCAAAATCAACAAGACGGTAAACAACAAATGCTGGAGAGGATGTGGAGAAAGGGGAACCCTCCTCCACTGTTGGTGGGGATGCAAGTTGGTGCAGCCACTTTGGAAAACAGTATGGAGATTCCTCAAGAAATTAAATATACAGCTACCCTATGACCCTGCAATTGCACTACTCGGTGTTTACCCCAAAGAAGCTGATGTAGTACAAAGAAGGGCCA
>CM052809.1:2871216-2886682 GCA_028533885.1 Nasua narica | reverse complement strand
GAAAGAAATTGAAGAAGACACAAAAAGGTGGAAAAGCATTCCATGCTCATGGATCGGGAGAATAAACATTGTTAAAATCTCTATACTTCCCAGAGCAACCTATACTTTCAATGCCATCCCGATCAAAATTCCACCAGTTTTTTTCAAAGAGCTGGAACAAACAATCCTAAAATTTGTATGGAACCAGAAAAGACCCCGAATTGCTAAGGAAATGTTGAAAAAGAAAAACAAAACTGGGGGTATCACATTGCCTGATTTCAAACTTTACTACAAAGCTGTGATCACCAAGACAGTATGGTTCTGGCAGAAAAACACATAGACCAGTGGAACAGAATAGAGATCCCAGAGATGGACCCACAACTTTATGGTCAAATCATCTTTGACAAAACAGGCAAAAATATCCAGTGGAAAAAAAACCCAGTCTCTTCAATAAATGGTGCTGGGAAAATATGACAGGTATATGTAGAACAATGAAACTTGACCATTCTGTTACACCATACACGAAGATAAATTCAAAAAGGATAAAAGACCTCAACGTGCGGCAGGTAAATATTCAAACACTAGAAGAGAACATAGGCAGGAACCTCTATGGCATTAGCCACAGCAACTTCTTTCAGGACATGTCTCCAAAGGCAAAGGAAACACAAGCGAAAATGAACTTTTGGGACTTCATCAAGATAAAAACCTTCTGCACGGCAAAGGAAACAGTCCACAAAACAAACAGGCAACCCACAGAATGGGAGAAGATATTCGCAAATGACACTACAGACAAAGGTCTGATTTCTGAGAGCTATAAAGAACTCTTCAAACTCAACACTCACAAAACAGACAATCACATCCAAAAATGGTCAGAAGACATGAATAGATACTTCTCCAAAGAAGACATACAAATGGCTTACAGACACATGAATAAATGTTCATCATCTTGAGCCATCAGAGAGATTCAAATCAAAACCACACTGAGATACCACCTTAGATCAGTTAGAATGGCCAAAATCAACAAGAGAGTAAACAACAAATGCTGGAGAGGATACGGAGAAAGGGGAACCCTCCTGTACTGTTGGTGGGAATGCAAGTTGGTGCAGCCACTTTGGAAAACAGTATGGAGATTCCTCAGGAAATTAAATATACAGCTACCCTATGACCCTGCAATTGCACTACTCGGTGTTTACCCCAAAGAAGTAGATGAGATAAACAGAAAGGCCACATGTACCTCAATGTTCATAGCAGCAATGGCCACAATATCCAAACTGCATAAAGAACCAAAATATCCTTCAACAGATGAATGGATAAGGAAGATGTGGCACATCTATACAATTGAATATTATGCCTCCATCAGAAAGGATGAATATCCAACTTTTGTATCAACGTGGACAAGACTAGAAGAGATTATGCAGAGTGAAATAAGTCAAGCAGAGAGAGCCAATTATCTTATGGTCTCACTTATGTGTGGAGTATAAAGAAAATCATGGAGGGCATTGTGAGAAGGAAGGGAAGGGTGAATGGGGGGAAATCAGAGAGGGTGATGAATCAGGAGAGACTGTGGACACTGAGCAAAAAACTGAGGTTTTTCCACGGTGGGGTTGGGGGGGTGGGCGAGCCTGGTGGTGGGTATCGAGAAGGGCTTGTATTGCATCAAGCACTGGGTGTGGTGCCTGAATAATCAATCTTGTAACACTGAAAATTTAAAATAAACATATTTGGGGGGACAATTTTTTTTAATGCCAGAACAAATAAAATACACAGACACACTGACATAAAAATAAGATGGGAGGGTGGTTATAAATCCTCAATATGGGTGATGCAGTTTATTTAATTTCTTCCTGGTTGTATCTTGCTATCTTTGTTAAAGGACTTCAATTCCAGAGATACAGGGATATTAAAACTTGCTGTTTCTATAGGGGTAATTTTGAGAAAGGAAAGGGGTTACCTTGAAGCTTATATCTATATGTATATTAAAAAAGAAAAGAAAAGAAATAGTAAAAGGGACATAAGGTATACATATGAAAAATATCAAGTTAAAAAGTTTTTTATTATGTTGTATTAAAACTCTAGTTATAATGGTAAGTAGATCAAAATATTGAAAGAACAAGAATTGTGAGATGGAATTAAAAATGTTGTATTAATGAAATACACAAGTTGTAGGGCAATACTGAGGGCTTTATATATTGTTCTCCCCTGATGTTGGGGTTTTACCCATTTATGGAGGCCCCTTGGTTATTTTCCTCTTGCTTTTGACTTCTCTTCAGGGGGAGAAGCCTGCTGCACTGTTTTCCAGTCAGTATTGCTTGGGTTGAGTCACCCTTCCAGCTATCAAGGGGCTGGGCTCTGTGGAAATAATTATTCAAGCTTTTTCTTTCTGGAGGTTATTTTTCTTTGGCAGCTTTTTGTGACCTTTTGGAAGGTCAGAGCAAACAGTCTGTCTGCACCCCGACCTCTGTGTCAGAGAGAAGTTTCTGTCTACTCTCCTCTGTGTGAACCAGCATGCAGACTCTCCCTCTGGAAACTCTGCTGCACAGCTCCTCCTTTCACAGGTGGTGCACACCCCAGCCTCCATCCCAGTGGTCACAAAAGGCCCCCCTTTGTCTCTGCACCCCGTGCCACTAAAACCACAAGTGATATTGGTCAGGGGAATCCGCTTCCAGTGACTGCCCTTGCTGGGACTGCTTTTTTGGGTCCAAGCCCATGCCGGGTGTGCTCAGACCCCATGGTTGTGGAGTTCTAGGAAGGCTGCTGGTGGAGGGATCCTGACCTGAGATTGCTCCAGGTACTCTCAGGAGCAGGCTGGGAGCGCACAGACCCCCAGCGAGTTGGGGAATGCTGCAGTCCTAGAGAGCACTGGCTGGTGCCCACACCAGGCTTTTCTGGGCTTGGACAGGAGTGCACCGAACCTGAGTCATGGTGCAAGCAACGCAAAGCCAAGGGCTCAGGAACCCCAGACTGGAGGCTCCACCAGACTCTTTCTAACATGGGTGGTCATTGTTGACTGTCCTGGAACCATAGGCTTAGGCCCTGTGCCCAAGACTGCCTGATTCCACCAGTTACCCCTTAAGATCTTTTGTTCTTTTTGAGTACTATTAACCAGACTCCAAGTTAATGTTCATCCCCAATCACAGGGCACATTCATATTGTTGTTTTGCTTTCCTTGGGTCACTTTTGGTGGCTCCCTCCCCCTTCCTTTTATCCTCCAATTTCAGTCCATGCATTCCCACTTCAGTATACATCTGTACTGCTGTCTTCTGTCCCTATAGAGATCCAGAACTGTATAATCTTATATATCAGGTTAATTTCAGGGTTATCAGAATGTTCTGGTAGATATTTAGCATAATTTGGGCGACTGGTTGAAAAAGAGTCTCCTATTTCTCTGCCATCTTACACCTCCTCCAATTATAATATGTCTTGATTTTGGCCTTTTTGTTGGTTTTAATCAAAGTTCTCTATGCCTTCTGCATCTTGATGTCTGTTTCTTCTACCAGATTAGGGAAGATTTTTGCTCTTATTTCTTGAAATATATTATCTGTCCCCCTTTTTTCTCTTCTTCTAGGACTTTAATAATATTAATGTTATTATATTTGATGGAATCACTGATTTCCCTTAGTCTATTCTCATTTTTGTAATTCACTTGTCTCTCTTTTGTACAGATTCATTATTTTCCATTATTTTGTCTTTTTGTTCTCTAATTTGTGTCTCTGTTTCTTCCAGCCTGCTTTTCATTTAATCAAGTCTGTTTTTAATGTTTTTTATTGTATTCTTCCTTTCTGATTGATTCCTTTTAAAATTTATTGTCTCAGTGTTAAGGGTCCACTGATGTTTTCTCTTATTTTCTCAAGTCCAGTGAATATTCTTATGATTGTTGGTTTAAGTTCCCTCATAACCATGTTACTTACATCTATGTTGTTTAGATCTCTGGCTGTGTCTTTACCTTGTTCTATAATTTAGGATTCATTTCTATATTATAGCATTTTATCTATATCTCTGCCTTCTTCTGTGTTAGAAAAGCCCATTATGTCTCCTGCTCCCAACTGTAATGAGCTCATGAGAAAGAGGTCATGTAATGTAATGTCCAGAGCCTGGGGCTTCAAGAAGTGTCTTCACTGTGTGTTGTGTGTTCTTTGCCATTGCATGTTGCCTGCTTTATATTTCAGGCCAGCGGTCTGCAGAGGCTCTCTCTCTCTCTCTCTTTTAAGATTTTATATATTTATTTGACAGAAGGAGAGAAATCAGAAGAAGGCAGTGAGGCAGGCATAGAGAGAGGGGAAGTAGGCTCCCAGCTGAGCAGAGAGCCCGATATGGGGCTTGATCCCAGGACCCTGATATCATTACCCGAGCTGAAGATAGAGGCTTTAACCCACTGAGCCACTCAGGAGCCCCTGCAGAGGTTGTTCTTACCTGCTGTAGCATTAATTGTCCTCACCTGAATGCGGTGAGTTTTAACCAGGGGTACTCTGGTCTGGTCTCCCCTGGGTCTCTCATAAATTTAGATGAAAAAGTCTTCAACAAAATGCAAGCTGAAGCCAACCACTTCCTCATGACCAGTCTTCCACTCAGTCCTGCTGGTTCCTCCATTACCATATCGGCCAGTTTTGATGAGTTTCTTGTACTTCTGCTGCCACAGCTCCACTTTATCACCAGACTTGGCCAAAGTTAGCTGCTAACTAGTCTCCCAGCCAGGGCATGGATGAGGGTCTGGCCAGTGAGCACTTGGGTATCCTACTGCTCTCTCCTGTGCACCTTCTCTCTGCCTTTTGTCTCTTTCTTCCTGCCTTGTGGACTGTGTAAAGCTTCTGATTTGAGAAGTTGAAGATGATCAGAAAATCTCACCCCTATATTCTGGTAACGTCATCAAAAGAAAATTTGTTCTGATAAAAATTGCAGAATATTTTCAAAAGAAAGAGGATGGTGTACAGCTCCTCCCTTTGTGACTTACTATTCCCTGGTCAGCTCCACCCATGGCCATCTTGGAAGTGTGCTATTTGTAAAATTCTGTATGTTGTCTTTGTAGTTTCCTGACAATGGCCTCTCATACACAAATGGTTTTAATTTGGATGTAGTCCAATTTATCATTATTTTCTTTTGTTTCTTTTACATTTCCTGTTACATCATGAAATCCACTGTGAAAAATCAAGTCTTGAATTATCATTCAAGAATTATTTATTTTTCTAAATTTTTTATGATTTCTTGTCTTATATTTATGTATTTGATTTACTTGGGTTAATTTGTGTTTATGTTGTAAGGTAAGAGTCCAAATTTATTATTCTTCATATAGAAATTCATTCATCCAAATATCATCTGTCAAAGAATTTTAAATATTCCCATTGAGTGGAATAGACATTCTTATCAAAAACTTTTTTATAGATGTGTTTATGTCTGATATGCTATTCTATACAAAGGTACATGTCTACTTATGTCAGTCTTAAATTGCTTTGAAATCAAGAGTATGAATCCTCCAATATTGTCTTCTTTTGCGATAAAGTGACTCTTTAAAACATTAAAAAATCTATGCAATTGAGAAACAATTTGCAATTTCTGGAAAATGTTGACATGTTATAGAGAATGCATTGACTTTCCAGATTATGTATTAATGACATGTTGCCTATATGAAGTTCTTACACAAAACACAAGGTATCTTTCAATTTACTCACAATTTATTTTTATTTTTTTAATTTTACTCACAATTTATTCTTTAATTTTTAGCAATATTTTCTAGTACTCCATGTACACATCTTACATATTTTGATTGTTTTTCCATAGTTGTTTAATTATTTTTGATATTTTGTAATGCAACTGTATTGTGAGAGGTTCATATGAATCCCAGGTACTAGGAAAAAAAAAAAAGAGGAGAATAAAATGAACACACCTAAACGAACACTCCCAGCCTTAACATATTGACTTTATCTTGGACAGTCCTTCTACGTTTAAACAGTATTGCATTAATCCTAGGGATCAGCCTGTGGTAAAGAAAAAAAAAAAAAAGCTTTGTATCTTCTCACGTCTTTTCTGAACATGTCATGCCCTAAGCATACATGTAACTCTCTAGAATGTCCTGTAAATATGGTTACTTTTGAATGTCCAAAATTTCAAATATATTTTTTGAATTATTTTCTCCTGAGTTTTGGAAGTCAATTCTATGCTGACTGGTTGTAATTTCCTATGTTTTTGTAGGCTAATAGTCTTTATTGCAAGATTTATAAATATTGCCCACCAATATTCCAGTCTGTGATTGAAGCTAGGCAAGCCAGATAAGGACCCTTTATCAGACTTCCAGGTAATTCTCAGACTGCTTTAAATAAACACATACAAAATAATATGTGACTTAGGTATGACCAACTGAAATATATGCAGGTAATATGAAGTTAGTTTAACACTTGTAAACAAAGAAATAAAATGCAAATTACCAAATAAACAAAAGAAATGTTACAAATGATATAAAAATTTCAAAGAAGTGGTGGGTATTGTGCAGGGCATGTATCACATGAAATGCTGGGTGTGGTACATGAAAAATGAATCTTGGAACACTGAAAAAATAAAATTAATTTTTAAAAATCTCAAAGAAGTATCAAATTATTGAAAAAATTATCAGTCTTTTTTACTTTAATAACAACAAGAAAACAAAGGCAGTCTCACCAAACTACAACAGAAAAGGAATCCATGGGGAGCCTGGATGATTCAGTTGGTTAAGTGCCTGCCTTTAGCTCAGGTCATGATCTTAGGGTCCTGGCATTGAGCCCCATGTCAGGCTTCCTGCTCAGTGGGATTTCTTCTTCTCTTTCTCTCCCAGCCCCAGCTCGTTCTCTTTTTCTATTGCTCACTCTCTCAAATAAATAAATCTTTCCTTTAAAAATAAAAATGGGAAAAATAAAAAATAAATAAAAAAAGGGATTCATGAACCTAATAAAAAGCCTTTATTTCAAACAGAAACAAAGAAACAATAAATAACAAACCTGTACCCAACATCAGAATTAATAATGGAAAACAGAGGGGCCCATGGGAGCCTCAGTTGGTTAGGCAGCTGTCTTGGACTCAGGTCATGTTCCCAGCGTCCTGGGATCAAGCCCTGCATTGAGCTCCCTGCTCACTGGAGATACTGCTTCTCACTTTCCCTCTGCCTACTCTTCTGCTTACTTATGAGCTCGCTACACTGAGTAAAATAAATAACTAAAATCTTTAAAAAAAAACAATGGATGAGGCACCTGGGTGTCTCAGAGGGTTAAAGCCTCTGCCTTTGGGTCAGGTCATGATCTCAGGGTCCTAGGATCCAGCCCCATCTGGCTCTCTGCTTAGCAGGGATCCTGCTTCCCCCTCTCTCTCTGCCTGCCTCTCTGCCTACTTGTGCTCTCTCTCCTCTCTGTCAAATAAATAAATAAATAAATAAATAAATAAATAAATAAATAATCTTAAAAAATAAAAATAAAAGAAAAACAATGGAAAACAGAATCCCTTCTTTTAGGATTAAGTGTAAAACAATGATGTATAATTTCAGTATTTAATTTGAGCTACAAGAAGTATAATAAAGCAGGAAAAATAAAGACACACTTAAATGTAAACACATTGATTTGAAAGAAATAATAAAACTTTGTTTGTAAATTATATTTATGTAAGTATAAATCCATAGAAAATATAAAACTACCAAAACAAACAAATGAATTTATTTGGATAACATATTATAAGAGCATGATATGAAAATTAATTGAATTATTACATTCAAACAATAAAATATAGATTTTAATTTTGAACACACTATTTTAATAGTAATGAAAGCATTAAATGTACAGAGAAAAGTTAACTATGTATATGGTAGACTTGTCCATTTAAAATTATAAATTAGTGTTAACAGAAATTAAGGAAGGCCAAATAAATGGTAAGGTACACCATCTTCACACTTGAGATAATTCAAAATTTCAGGAAGTGTGTGTGTGTGCATAGTTTCATAAGCTACTTCTGAAAATTTCTGAGTTTATAGATATAGATTAGGCAAAACGATACTTAAAAAATAGAAAGAGTTGGAAGATTTTACTACCCGTTTTTTCAAACTAACTATAAATCTATGATAGTTCGGAGTGTGTAACTTGCATAAATATAAATAAACAGATCATATAGTTTCAAAATAGACCCAAAATTCATAAGTCAACTAGTATTTGGAAAAGGAATCAATACAAAGTCAAAGGTTTATGTATTTGAAATGATATAGAAAATCTGTTCAGGAGACACTAAAAACTGAAATGTGATGTTGCCATACACAAAATACACTAGAAAACTACCTAAATGTAAAATTCTTGTAAAATGTAAAATTTTAATACCTAAAAATACATTTAGGTCATAGACATAAATGTAAGATGTAGAACTGTAAATTTTCTAGAAGAGAGCAACAGAAGATATCAGCATAATCTGACATAAGACACACCAAAAAGTGGGCTCCTGGGTGGCTCAGTTGGTTAAGCGACTGCTTTCGGCTCAGGTCATGATCCCGGAGTCCCGGGATCGAGTCCCATAACGGACTCCCGGCTCTGCGGGAAGTCTGCTTCTCCCTCTGACCTTCTCTCCTCTCATTCTCAGTCTTTCTCTCTAAAAAAAAAAAAAAAAAAAAAAGACACATCAAAAAGCATAAACTCTGCAAGATAAAAATTATAATATTGACTTCATGAAAATTAAAAAAGGCTTTTACTTCTTAAGAGTCATTATTAAATAAATAAAAAATAATTAGCGATATACACATATGCATACATAACACACACATGTACAATTTATATGGAAATGAAATACTGATAATACAAGAAAAATAATCCATTTACTGCCGCCTCCTGATGGTGCACTGGAGAAGAATGAGGCACAAACAAGTCAGCTGCAGGAGGGAGCAGGGGATGACAGTAGAAAAGACTGTCATCCCGAAACACTCCTCAGTCTCATATTTATTAGAAAGTAGGTAACAACCAACAAAGAAGCCAGAGTAGGTCACACATTGACCATGAGTTTTGCAGATAAGTAAGAAGAAAGGCAAAATATGTCTGGTCACGTAGTGCATGACCTATAGTGAGCAAACCCAAAAAAGACGGTCATCTAACTAACTGCAGGTGTTTTCCGGGGAAGGGCAGATAATGGAAAAATAAAGTAGGCGGTGTTCTGCCCTGAGCGGGGCAGGCGTTCACAGCTGCTCCGCTTCCATGAAGCAGGCGGTGTTCCACCCTGAGCAAGCCGGGCATCCCCAGCTGCTCGGCTTCAAGGACATATATCGTCCTCTCCCCCAGAGGCTCATTGCCAGTACGTGTTTTTCTTATGTTTATATCTAAGCATGCTTGGTAACTAGTATAATTTCTCATAAATTATATTTTAAGCATTGTTCTGAGGGACGGTTACAATTTACAAATATGCACAACATATGAACACTTAAGATGAATTTCATTAAAACAGCCAGTGAACTGATGAAAAAATACTATCATTTAGTTATGAGAAAATTTCAAAGTGAGAAATGAGATACGCTACACACCCATTAGTACAGCTTAAATAACATAGGGGCAATACTGAGAAGCGGTGAAGGCGTGCAGTAGAACCTTCATCACTACTGCTGGGTATGTTAAAGGTCATCACTTTGGAAAATGCGTGGTACTTGCTTATTAAGTTAAAGAGTCTCTTACCATATAACCTAGCAATTGTAATCCTTGCTATTTATTCAAATAAAAAGAAACACACCTATATCAAGGATTTGTACATGACAATTCAAAGCAGTTTTATTCTTTTTTAGCAGTTTTATTCTCATTTAACCAAAATAAGAATGAACATAAATAAAAATTAAATATATACATACAAATATATACACATATATATCTACAAGTAAGTGGATGATTAAATTTTGGTATATTTATTCAAAGGAATATAACTTAGCACTGAATAGGAATAGGCTTACAAAACACACAGTAGTTATGGGGACACCTGGGTGGCTCAGTCACTTGATTATCCAACACTTGTTTTCAACTCAGTCATGACCCGAATGGGTTGTGACATCCAGCTGTGAGTCAGATCCTACACTCAGCCCTGGGGTTTTGAAGAATCTTGAAGAATCTCTCCCTTTCCCACTCCCTCCCATTTACTCCCCCTTTCTCTCAATTAAATAAATAAATCTTTTGAAAGATTAAAAAGGAAAACATACAGCAGCATGAGCTCAATCTCTAATTTTTTTTTAAGATTTTATTTATTTATTTTACAGAAAGGAGAGAGACCACAGGTAGGCAGAGAGGCAGGCAGAGAGAGAGAGAGAGAGGGAAGCAGGCTCCCCACTGAGCAGTGAGCCTGATGCAAGGCTGGATCCCAGGACCTTGAGATCATGACCTGAGTTGAAGGCAGAGGCTTTAACCCACTGACCCACCCAGGCGCCCTCAATCTCTAATTTGTGATGGTAGATGAAATAAGCCCAATACCAGATGTATATGCTTCATGACTGTGCGTATATGAAAATCTGGAAAAAGCAAAGCTAAGTCAAGTGAAAAAAGGAGAGCAGTGATTATTTGAATTTAAAGGGAGAATTTAATAGAGTTCATGAGGCTTGAGAAAGCTTTCTGAGTGGAAAAGAGAGCTATATTTCTTCGTGGTGGTTGCAGTTACACATATGTATACATTTGCCAGAATATATTGAAGTCTACCCTTATAATGTGTGTATTTTATATGTCAATTATAGCTACAAAAGATTATTTAAATATTATGTCATGTTGCCTTTGGGGGAATTATTCTCAGAGAAAGCAATACTTGGTGCATTATTTGGCATCTTTAGATAATTAGCATTGTTCATGCCCATATCATTACATGCTATCATCCCATGTCACTGAAGACAAACTGGCTCTGCATATTTTCAAGTATCTTTTGGTCATTTCCACTGACACAATGATAACCCCTTGTTTACAGGTTTATTCTTAAATTAATAAATAAATGCTGATTTACTTGACATTTATGCCTAAGATATGAGCTTTTACTTTATTTTATGTATGGAATATCCAATGTTTACAAAACAACATAGTGAACAAAGCATATTTTTTATTAATTTGAACAAGTTGAAACTCATATTGTAAATTCCCTTAGTATAACACATATTTGAATATCATCCAGATTCATTTTATTTAACTTTCTAGATTATCACTGTTATCTTCAGATGCCAAAGATTGTCATATTTTCATATCCTCTGCACATATGCATTATACTCCTGTACCCAAAACCTTTGAGAAATGGTTCATCCTTTGAATCTACATAGTGGGTAGTATTGTTTTTAACACACCTGGTTCATGCTTTCTTAGTTATTCTTATAAAATGATGCCAAGCCAGTGTTTTGTTTTTTCTTAATTGTTTTGTACTCTTTTATTTTAAAAGAAGACCTGTCGATGCTGATCTAGTATATACTTTGTAGTTAGGGAGTAGTCTTTTCTGGCCATGTCCATGGTGGCTGAAATATTGAAGGATACAATTACATACTCATAATGGAAGTGTTAATACCATGGGCATTAACAGTTAATGAAGCCACCTAGGAAGCTATTCCTTCAGTTTCTCTAAAGACCTTTCTAATGTTTCTCATAGTTGTTTTGTTCTTCCTTGGACCCAGGGGGTGAGTACTCTGACCCTGTCTGAAAGAGAGTCCTTAGGGAATCTACATGGATGCCCCAAGGTAAAGGCACATTTCCAAAGCTCAGTGCTAATAAAATTCAAGCACTTCTCACTAGGGTGACTTCAAGCCATGCTTTTTCCTGAATCTTGGCAACTGGGTGTAGGAAAATTGAGGAAAACACGCACACACACACACACACACAGGCACACACACACGCACACACACACACGAGGAATTTGGTGCTTATTTATAGCATAGATAGTATAAAACAGCCAATAAAATACCAGAAAGGAGATTACTTAGCTTGCTTCCTTTATAAACAAATTGAATGTAGAATGTTCAAATATATAGCTTTGTGAAAAGAAACAAAGAGCATGTAACTAATAAAATTCTACTCCTGAAAAATAACCAAACAGAATAAGGTCTGTGAGTACACCTGGGGAATATAATCTGCTCTGTTTTATATTTACTTAGAGAGTATTGGAGGTACTTAATAGTACTTTTATAATTTTGGAAATTTCTGCAATCTGGGGCAATATTCTTTCTCAGATTTTAATTTGGCATGTAGGGTAGGCAAATAGAGTTTGGAAATTAAAAACAAATGTAGGCAAATTTTAATAACATATAAATTAACTTTTAGGGTGCCTGGGTGGTTCACTGGGTTAAAGCCTCTGCCTTCAGCTCAGGTTATGATCTCAGGGGCCTGGGATTGAGCCCTGCATCAGGGTCTCTTCTCAGTGGGGAGACTGCTTCACCCTCTCTGCCTGCCCCTCTTTCTACTTGTGATCTCTCTCTTAGTCAAATAAATAAATAAAAATCTTTAAAAAATACATTTTAAATTTTAATGAATTTTAAAATATATAATTTTGTAAATATGTCAGTACTGTAAATAATTTAAATATGTTATATATAAATGCATAGATATATAAACATAAAATAAATATATAAAATAAATATTAAACATTTATGTTTGTATTCATATTTAAATATTATTTTGTTTATTTAAAAGTGTTAAGTGATTTAAAATTATTTTTTCTACCATCCAGTGTCATTCTATCATAGTATATAGTTGTGTAATGCATTTTTTAAAAGATTTTTTTAATTTTTTTTTTTTTTTGAGAGAGAGGATGTGCACAAGAGTAGAGGAGGGGGGCAGAGGGAGATAGAGAAGCAGACTCCCCACTGAATGGGGAGCCCAATGCAGGTTTCGATCCCAGGACCCCAAAGTTGTGATCTGGGCCAAAAGCAGATGCCCAAACAACTGAGCCACACTGGCATCCCACGTGTAACCCTCTTATTAAAAATAGACAGGATTAAATAGTCATGATACCTTTTAGAAAGAGAAAAGAAAATTCGTTTTGTGGATGATTCTTTTGTCATAGCTCTAAGGATAATCTTCCCAAATGCCTACTTTTCTTCTGTTAATACCAGCAGAAAAATGTCCATGCAATAATTGTTTTATAATAGCAGTAAAAGACATTTTGTACACTTGGCCTCATATATGTCATAAAAATATCAGCTTTTTTCTTATGAAAATAAAGAAATCAAACTCAGGAAAAATATATTTTTTAAGATTTTATTTATTTGACAGAGAGAGATCACAAGTAAACAGAGAGCCAGGCAGAGAGAGAGAGAGGGATGCAGGCTCTCTGCTGAACAGAGAACCAGATGAAGGGCCTTGATCCCAGGAGATCATGACCCGAGATCATGACCTGACCTGAAGACAGGGACTTCAACCTACTGATCCACCCAGGCACCATGAAAGATAAGTTTTTGTTGACATCATGGTGCCTGTGAAGTCTATGTTTCTATAGATTGTCTCTGTAAATTTCTTTTTCTTAAGATGTTATTTATTTATTTTTTTGACAGAGAGAGAGATCACAAGTAGGCAGAGGGGCAGGCAGAGAGGGAGGGGGAAGCCAGCTCCAGACTGAGCAGAGAGCCCGATGTGGGGCTTGATCCCAGGACCCTGGGATCATTACCTGAGCTGAAGGCAGAGGCTTTAACCCACTGAGCCAACCAGGTTCCCCAGGAAAAATACTTTAAAAAAAATTAGTCCCCATTCTTTCCTTCAATTGTTTTCTTAAATAATAAATTCTAAGGCATTTTTGGGAGAAACACTTAACATAAGTATAATTATAAATACTGTACTGTACATTTCAAATCAGTAAATGGTTCTATCTTATATTAAGTGCTCTTTCACAATAATAATGCTATCAAAACAAACTCTATGTTCATGGAGGATGAATGGATTTATGACTTTAAAGTTATTTTCTTCATCGTTGCTAAGTAATGTAGGAAAATAGTGAATGTAATGACTCAATAAAAAAAAAACACAAAGCCAAAGTTAACTGAATACTAATGAAAAAATTATCTCCATATAGATGCAGAATCTTACTGTCTATTTTCTGGAGATAGGATTTACTCATGTAGCAATCTCCAAACAAACCATAACTGATGGTGTATAATATGGGCAATAAAGTTAATATTGCAGGTAACTATTTGTCTTCATAAGACAACAGGTATGCTTAGGAGCTCCATTATAAGAGCTCATTCCTATCCACTACACCCTGATCTGCATCTTGTTGGTCTTTCTTCACTATCTTCTAATACACAGTATATGAAACGCTCAGTGATGGAACAATGCCATGTTCTTCCAAGCCACATTTAAATATTACCTTGGACTATGGTCCTTTAAAACAAACTACCCCTGTAGAGTCCCCCCCACCACCACTTTAAGTGATGTAACTGTGAGAAAATGATTTCCCAACTTAGTTTATTTCCTTGAGAAGCAAATTATTACATGGTTTATTTTGGATATTTGTTTTGTAAATCAAGTGACCTAATCTATGGAAAATGTTTGTAATGATGCCAACTATGTTATTGTCAGTCATTACCTTTTATTATTATTAGGAGTCTATTATCATGAAATAAATGAATACAAAATTATTCCATTCTTGTTCATCTGCCATATTCTGGGCTTTGTTGGTTTATTCCAGATCAGAGATGATGAGATATGGATGTAACAAACCAAACAACAGTGACAGAGTTCATCCTTCTTGGGTTTTCTGGTGTTCTCCATCTGAGGCTCACCTTATTTGTGATATTTCTCACTGTGTATCTGCTCTCCCTCATGGGGAACACCCTCATCATTTTCATTGTTTTCATGGATATCACACTCCGAACACCCATGTACATTTTCTTAGGGAATTTGTAATTCCTGGAGATCTGGTACACCACAACCACAGTGCCAAAATTGCTGGCCACTGCCTTTCACAGGTTGTGACCATCTCTGTTTCTGGCTGTATAACCCAGTGCTACTTCTTTTTCTCCATGGGAGCTACAGAGTGCATCCTGCTGGCAGTGATAGCCTAAGACTGGTTCCTGGCCATCTGCAGCCCTTTAAGGTATTCACTTCTCATGAGTCTTCAGGTATGCCTGTGGTTTTCAGCTGGATCTTGGATGGGGGATTTCATTCTCCCCCTCCCATCAGCCATACTCATCTCCCATCTAAACTCTTGTGGTCCCTAGAAGATCAACCATTTCTTTTGTGACTTGGACCCCATTTTTTAAAATTTTTTTCTCCCCAAATATGTTTATTTTAATTTTACAGTGTTACAAGATTGATTGTTCATGCACCACACCCAGTGCTCCATGCAATATGTACCCTTCTCAATACACACCACCAGCCTCGCCCACCCCCCCACCCCCTCCCATCCAAAACCCTCAGTTTGTTGCTCAGAGTCCACAGTCTCTCCTGGTTCATCACCCCCTCCGATTTCCCCCACATTCACCCTTCCCTTCCTTCTCATGATGCTCTCCATGATTTTCTTTATACTCCACAAGTAAGTGAGACCATAAGATAATTGACTCTCTCTGCTTGAC
>CM052809.1:2850838-2870716 GCA_028533885.1 Nasua narica | reverse complement strand
CGAACAAACATATAGACCAACACGAAGAAATGCCAAGAAGTAGAAGAACCTAGCAGAATGAACCCCAAGAATAAGGTTTATGTAATACCAGAACAAAAGCAGATACGCTGAAACACTGACAGAGGGATAAGATGGGAGGGTGGTTATAACTCCTCGCAGGCGATGAAGGTTATTTCTGGTCCTCCTGGGTTTATAGTTGTATTAAACCTCTCATTGTAATGTTACGTAGTTAAAAAAAGGATAAAAGAAAAAAGAAATGTGAAATCAAGTGAAGACTAAAATAAAATAAAAAAAGAGAGAGAGAGTCCCCTAGGATTTTGATATATACCTGTTTCACTTTTAGGTCTTTTTTTTTTAATATTTTATTTATTTGACAGAGAGAGAGAGATCACAAGTAGACAGAGAGGCAGGCAGAGAAAGAGGGGGAAGCAGGCTCCCTGCTGAGCAGAGAGCCCTATGCGGGGCTCCATCCCAGGACCCTGAGATCATGACCTGAGCTGAAGGCAGAGGCTTTAACCCACTGAGCTACCCAGGCGCCCCTCACTTTGAGGTCTTTTATCCATTTTGAGCTTATCTTTGCATACGGTGTAAGTGAATGGTCAAGTTTCATTCTTCTATACATAGCTGTCCAACTTTCCCAGAACCATTTATTGAAGAGACATTTTTCCACTAGATATTTTTTACTGCTTTATCGAAGATTATTTGACCATGAAGCTGTGGGTCCATATCTAGGCTTTCTACTCTGTTCCAATGGTCTATGTGTTTTTTTGGGGGGACTGTACCATGCTGTCTTGGTGATCACAGCTTTGTAGTAAAGCTTGAAATAAGACAACGTGAAGCCCCAGGTTTATTTTGTTGTTGTTATTTTTCACTATTTCTTTAGAAATTCAGGATCTTTTATGGTTCCATAGAGATTTTAGGATTTTTTTGTTCCAGCATATTAAAACTACTGATGCAATTTTGATCGGTATGACATTGAAAGTGTAGATTGCTCTGTGCAGTATAGACATTATAGCAATGTTTATTCTTCTGGGAGGAGGGATAAAATGGTGGAGAAGTAGGAGACCTTGTTTCAACAGGTCCCCTAAAGTGAGCTAAATATCAACCAGAACACTGAACACCCATGAAACTAGCCTGCAAAGTAAAATTATACACTTTGGATCTCTACATGGGTAGAAGGCAACAGTGGAGAGGTAAAATGGTGTGGGAATGCTCACTCTGATATCAGAGGATAATCAGAAGGGGGAGGGAGCCATGAGAAGCAACCTAATTAAAGTATTACCTCAATGGGAAAGTTCCCTGTGATTAAGGACCAGCCTTGACTTAGAGTCTGGTTAAAGACACTCAAAAAGAAGAAAAGATCCTAAAGGGCAACTAGTGGAATTGGGTGGTCACAGACATGGTCCTCAGCCCATGTTTCCAGGAAAGACACCACCACTGGCGACCACTTACCTCAGATAGACACTGACGGGGTATCTAGACCATGGTCCACGAGCCTCCAGCTTTCCAGCGCTTGCATCACCATTCAGGCTGGGTGCACTCCTGCAAGTGCCTAAGAGAGAGTGGTGTGGTCACCAGTCGGTGATCTCTTTAGAACCTCCATGTCCCATCTCGGGGTCTCAGCACTTCCAACTCATGCCTGATAAACCATGGCATGGTCTCGGGCGCCTGGGTGGCTCAGTTGGTTAGCAACTGCCTTCAGCTCAGGTCATGATCCCAGAGTCCTGGGATCGAGTCCCACATCGGGGTCCCAGCTCCATGGGTAGTCTGCTTCTCCCTCTGACCTTCTCCCCTCTCATGCTCTCTCTCACTGTCTCTATCTCAAATAAATAAATAAAATCTCTCTAAAAAAAAAAAAACAAAAACAAAAAAAACATGGCATGGTCTCATTGGGAATCCCACTGCAGCCTTCATGAACCACAGGTTCTGAGCGAACATGACATTGGCCTGGACCCCAGAAAGCAGTCCCAACAACAGGAGCCAATGGAAGTGGGATCCCTGGACCAATATCACTTGCAATTTTAGGGGCACTGGTGTGCGGAGATGAAAGTGTGCCTCGGGTGACCACTGGGACAGTAGCTGGGGGTGAGCACCACAGTGGGAGGCTGAGGATGCAGTGGAATTTGCAGAGGGGGCGTCTATGTGTTCTGGATCACCCAAGGGGAGTGACTGAGGCTTCTTTCTAAGGCAGGAATCTGGGTACAGGTCGATTCTTTTCTCTGACCCTCCAAAAAGCTGCAAAAAGCCTACCAAAAACAAAAACCTCTAGAGAGCAAAAGCCTGAAAAATGAATTTCCACATAGCCCAGCCCCTTGATAGCCTGCAGAGCAACTTAACCCAAGCAATATTTACTGGAAAACAATGTGGCTGACCCCTCCCCCAGAAGACAAGCAAGAAGACAATAACCACAGTGCCCCCATAGAACTATAAACCCCAACATCAGGGGAAAATAATATATTAAACAATTGGCATTGCCCTAAAACCTATATATTTCATAGATACAAGTTTTTTTTTTTTTATTCTTTCTCACGATTCTTATTCTTTTAATTTTTTAAAACTACTTAACATTACAATCAGAGTCTTTATACAATGATATATTCCCAAAGATCTGTGATAAACTTCCTCGCCCTCATTGAGAATTTATAACCATTTCCTATCTTATTCTTCTGTCAGTGTTTCTCTGTATTCTTTTTTTTTTTTTTTTTTTGGTATGTGGTATATAAATCTTATTCTTGGGATTCATTTTGGTGGGGTTCTTTATTTTCTTGTCATTTACTTTTGTCAGTCTTTTTGTTGGTTTGTGTTTGATTATGTACCTTATAAATTTTACTTTTGGGGATCACTTTGGCTGGGATTTCTCTTTTTTCCCCCCTCTTTTCCTCTCAGTCTTTTTTTCTCTTTTCTTTCTTTTTGGTGGTGAATTTTGATTTCTCTGAAACTTTCTAGGGTGCACCTTGCCTGGATCGTGGTTGATCTATTCAGCTATACATCCCCTCAAATACTTCTCATCAGAATGACTAGAAAGAGGAGAACCCAACAGAGGAAATACCCAGAGCCTGTGCCATCTCCTGCAGAACTATTGGATAGGGATATCAACATTATGTCAGAAAGGGAATTCATGGAAACAATGATCCAGGCAATGACTAGGTTGGAGAAGACCATTAGTGAATCTCTAAGGGTGGAACTGAGAACCAAAATGGTTGAAGTTAAGTAATGCTATCAAAGAAATCCAAAGAATCTAAATACTCTAACAGTAGAGTAACTGAGGCAGAAGATAGAATTAGTGATCTAGAAGACAAAATGATAGAAAAGAAAGATCAAGAGGAGGCCTGCAACCAACTGCTTAGAAGCCATGAGAACAGAATTAGGGAAATAAATGAGGCCATGAAACATTCCAACACCAAAATTATTGGAATCCCTGAGGGGATGGAGAAAGAGAGACGACTAGAAGATATACCTGCACAAATTCTGGATGAAAATTTCCCCAATCTGGGGATTGGAATAAGTGTTCATGTTCTAGAGGCAGAAAGGACAACCCCCAAGATCAATGAGTCTAGAGAGACATCCAGGCACTTGGTTGTGAGATTCACAAATTATAATTTTAAACAAAAGGTCCTGAAGACAGCTAGGGGGAAGAGATTCCTTACGTACAGAGGAAGACCCATCAGAATGATGTCAGACATGTCCATAGAAACCTGGCAAGTGAGAAAGGGTGGGCCAAGACATATTCAGGCCAATAAATGAGAAGAACATTCAGGTTAGAACCCTTTATCCAGCAAGATTGATATTTGAAATGGATGGAGAATAAAGAGCTTCCAAGACTGGCAAGGTTTAAAAAAGAATGTGACCACCAAGCCAGCACTACAAGAAATATTAAGGATCTTCTTTAAAAGAAGAGGGAACACAGGGGATACATAGAACAGAAACATACAGAGACAATTTGTAGAAACAAGGACTTCACAGACAACATGATGTCAATAAAAATGTATCTTTCAATAATCAATCTCAACTTAAATGGCATAAATTATCCCAAAAAGTGACACAGGGTTGCAGACTGGATAAAATGACAGGATCTGTCCGTATGTTGTTTTCAAGGGACAAATTTGGAACATCCAGACTAAAAGTCAAAAATGGAGAGCAAGCTTTCAAGCCAATAGGCCTCAAAAGAAAGATGGCATAGCAATTCTCATATCAGATAAATTAGACTTCAAGCTAAAGACTGTAGTCAGAGATACAGAAGGACATTACATTATTCTTAAAGATAGACACTATATCGATCCTCCAAGAAGATCTAACAATTTTAAATATTTTGCCCCCAATATAGGAGAAACCACTATATAAGCCAAATGTTAATCAAAATAGTCATATTGATATGATTACATTAATTATAGAGGTTCTTTTTTTTTTAATTGTAGAGATTCTTAACATGCCACTCTCAGTAACAGACAGATAACCCAAGCAGAAAATCAATAAAGAAACAAGAGCTTTGAATGACACATTGGAATAGATGGACCTCATAGATATATCCAGAACATTCCACACTAAAACAACAGAATACTCATTCTCAAATGCATACGGAACTTTCTCCAGAATAAACCACATACTGGGTCACAAATAAGAACTCAACTGATACCAAAAGTGTGAGATTGTTCCCTGGATATTCTCAGACCATAATGCTTTGAAATTGGAAATCAAACACAAGAAAAAGCTTGGAAATTGGGCCCCTGGGTGGCTCATTTGGTTGAGCAACTGTCTTCGGCTCAGGTCATGATCCTTGAGTTACGGGATCGAGTCCCACATCGGGCTCCCAGCTCCCCAGGGAGATTGCTTCTCCCTCTAACCTTCTCTCTTCTTGTGCTCTCTCTCACTTTATCTCTCAAATGAATAAATAAAATCTTTAAAAAAAAAGTTTGGAAAGAATGCAAACACTTGGAGGCTAAAGTCCATCCTGCTTGAGAATATTTGGATCAACAAAGAAATCAAAGAAGAACTTAAACAATTCTGGAAACCAATGAGAATGAAGACACAGTGGTCCAAAACCTATGGAACATGGCAAAGGTTGTTAAGGGGAGATACATATTCATCCAAGTTCACTCAAAAAAAATGAAAAATCCCAAAAACTCCAGATCTCTTTACATCTTAAAGAATTGGAAAATAAATGACATATTATGCCAACCCCACACGCAAGACAGGAAATTATCAAGATTGGAGCAGAGATCAATGAGTTAGAAACTAGAGAAAGAGTAGAACACAACAAATCTAGAAGTTGGTTTTTTGAAAGAATCAATAAGATTGAGCCTTTAAGCCACTTGGTCAAACTAATCCAAAAGAAAAGAGAGAGGATCCAAATTAAAATTATGAAAGAAAGGGGAGATCATGACTAATCCAAAGGAAATAAAATAAACTTCAGAAATTATTATCAACAACTATAAACAACCTAGAAGAAATGGATGCATTCCTGGAAACCTATAAATTTCCAAGACTGAAACAGGAAGAAATTGGCACCCTGAATAGACCAATAACTAGTAACTAGACTGAACCAGTGATCAAAAACCTCCCAAAAAACAAGAGTCCAGGACCTAACGGATTCCCTGGGGAATTCTACCAAACATTCAAGTAAGAAATAATACTTATTGTCCTGAAACTGTTTCAAAAAATAGAAACAGAAGGAAAACGTCCAGACTCTTTCTATGAACCCACGATTACACTGATGCCCAAACCAGGCAATGATCCCATCTTAACGGTGAATTTCAGACCAATAACACTGATGAATGTGGATGCCAAGATTGTGAATAAGATCCTAGCTAATAGGATCTGACAGCACATTAAAAAGATTATTCATCAAGACCAGGTGGGATTTATCCCTGGGATGCAAGTGTGGTTCAACATTCACAAATCAATCAATGTGAAAGAAAAAAGTCAGTAAGAGATGAGAAGAACCACATGGTTCTCTCAATTGATGCAGAAAAAATTGATCCAGAAAAATCATTTGAAAAAATACAGCATCCATTCCTGATTAAAACTTTTCAAAGAATAAGGATATAGGTAACATTCCCCATAGAAAGGGAGTAGATATTCACAAATGATGCTGCAAAGAGCTGTTAATTAAGATCTATAAAGAAGTCCTCAAACTCAACACTGAAAAAAGAGATAATCACATCAAAAAAGGGGCAGAAAACGTGGACAGTTATTTCTCCAACGAAAACATACAATTGGCTAACAGACACAAGAAAAAAATGTTCATCATCATTAGCCATGAAGGAGATTGAAATCAAAACCACATCAAAATACCACATTACACTAGTTAAAATGGCCAAAATCAAGAAGACAGCAAACCACAAATGTTGGAGAGGCATTTGGAGAAAGAGGAAACCTCTTCCATTCTTGATGGGAATGCAAGTTGGTGTAGCCACTTTGGAAAATATTGTGGAGATTCCTTAAGAATTTAAAAATAGAGCTACCCTATGACCTTGCAATTGCACTCCTAGGTATGTACCTTAAAGATACAGATGCAGCAAAAGAAGGTCCACATGTACCCCAATGTTCATTGCAGCAGTGGCCACAATCGCCAAACTGTGGAAAGAGGCGAGATGCCCTACAACAGATGAATGGATAAAGAAGATATGGTCCATATATATAATGGAATATTATGCCTCCATCAGAAAGGATAAATATCCAACTCTTACATCAACATGGATGGGACTGGAATAGATTATGTAGAGTGAAATAAGTCAAGCAGAGAGAGTCAAGTATCTTATGGTCTCACTTATGTGTGGCGCACAAAGAAAATCATAGAGGGCATTGTGAGAAGGAAGGGAATAGTGAATAGGGGGAAATCAGAGGGGGCAATGAACCAGGAGAGACTGTGGACTCTGAGCCACATACTGAAGGGTTTGGAGGGGAAGGGGATGGGTGGTTCAGTGAGCCTGGTGTTGGGTATTGAGAAGGGAAGTTATTGCATTGAGCACTACGTGTGGTGCATGAACAATCAATCTTGTAACACTGAAAGAATAAAATAAACCTATTTGGGAAAAAATAAATCAATATACAAAATTTGTTTAATTTTTATATACTGATAGTAAAGCAGCAGAAAAAAAATTAAAAAATAAATTAAAAAAAAATTTAAAGTCTGCCGAAGGCAGAGACTTTAACCCACTGAGCCACCCAGGTGCCCCTCTCTCTCTTTTTTAAAAATATTTTATTTATTTATTTGACAGAGAGAAGGAGATCACATATAGGCAGAGAGAGAGGGGAAAGAAAGCTCTCTTTATGAGGCAGAAAGCTCGATGCAGGGCTTGATCCCAAGACCCTGAGATTATGACCTGAGCTGAAGGCAGAGATTTTAACCCACTGAGCCACCCAGCTGTCCCAATAAATTTATCTCTTAAAAAAATAAATAATGTGGGGCACCTGAGTGGCTCAGTGGTTAAAGCCTCTGCCTTCAGCTCAGGTCATGGTCTCGGGGTCCTGGGATCAAGCCCCACATTGGGCTCTCTGCTCAGCGGGGAGCCTGCTTCCCCCTCTCTCTCTGCCTGCCTCTCTGCCTGCTTGTGATCTCTCTTTCTGTCAAATAAATAAATAAAATCTTTAAAAAAAAATAATAATAATAATAATGTGGGGCCCCTGGGTGGCTCAGTGGGTTAAAGCCTCTGCCTTAGGCTCAGATCATGATCTCAGGGTCCTGGGATCTAGCCCCACATTGGGCTCTCTGCTCAGCAGGGAACCTGCTTCCCCCTCTCTCTCTGCCTGCTTCTCTGCCTGCCTCTCTGCCTACGTGTGATCTCTCTCTCAGTATCAAATAAATAAATAAAATCTTGGTATTTGAAAAATACCAAAACATTTTTATTTTGTTTCTTATTAGTAGATATTTTTATCATGTTTTCATTTATTTTTCCTCATATTTGAAGGATTTATTGAAATAATCATTTCAGAATGTATACATATGTCAAATCATTATGTTGTACATCTTAAACTAATATATAATATGTTGATTACATAACAATTACAATTATTGCCAAATAGTTTCCTTTAACCAATGTCTCGACAGTGCAAGATAAAATAATGTGTCATATTCATTTGTCTTCCGGAAATATTTGTATTATTCTTAGGTTGATTAATTTCAATAAAAGTTATTCAATGCTCACAAAATGATCAAATTTTATGCAGAAAATTTTATGTATACTTAATGACACATGTTCTTTTGTTGTTTCTTATTCATGAGTCTTTGAAATTTTACCTGTGACTATATTCCCTCTGCTTGAAAATATATATTTCTAAGTTTTTACTTGATTTCCAGTTAACATACACTTTAATATTAGTTTCAGGTAAACAATGTAGTGATTCAACACTTGCCTACAACACCTGCTACTCATCATCATAACTGCATACCCTAATCCATAACACCCCCTCTGGTAACCATCAGTTTGTTCTGCATGGTTAAGAAGTCTGTTTATTGGTTTGCTTTCCTTGTATTCCTTTTGCAAGAAAACATTTTAATTTATCAGAGTATAGTCTCTACACAACAATCTGAATAAATTTAGTTCATATTTGATGAGTTATCAAATGTTTGCACCAAAAACAAATCATTGCAATTGAGGTGGTTAAGTTATTGCTCACCCTCAAATATTTTCATATGCTCTGTATAATCTATCCTTCCTGCTATATTTTCTCATTATAGATTAGTTTTCATTATCTAGAGTTCTGAATGTAATTGAATAGTATGTACTCTTTTTGTTTCACTCATTCACTCAGATTAATGTGATTAATGCAATTTGTTGTATATATCTCTGAATCATTTAGTTTTCACTAATTAGGACTGGTTACATGGATATACTCCAATTCATTTTTTCATTCATATGTAGAACAGCTTTCCCAATTTTCAGTCTTTACAGATAATCTACTCTGAGTATTCATGAATTAGTCTTTGTGAAAATATATGTGTTTGGTTTCCTTGTGAAAAAAGCAAACAGATATGGAATGGCCATATATTAAATATATACCATAATTTAAAAATATTGAAAGGATTTTCCAAAGTTCTAATTATATCAATAACTTTTTCAAAGTGATGTGTATGTTCTCATTGTTCCACATCTTCATGAACGCTTAGCAGTATTTGAAAGGCACAAGCACCCTGATGCTTATAGCAGCAATATTCATAATACCAAAACTATAGAAAGTCCAGATGCCAACCAACTGATGAATGGATAAATATTATGCTGAATGAAATAAGTCAAACAGAGAGAGTCAGTTATGATATTGTTTCATTTACGTGTGGAACATACAGAAAAAGATGGAGGACATTGGGGGAAAGAAAGGAAAGGTGAATTGGGGGAAATTGGATGAGGAGATGAACCATGAGAGACTGTGAACCCTGAGAAACAAACTGAGGGTTTTGGAGGGGAGAAGGGTGAGGGTATGTGTGAGCCTGGTGGTGAATTTTATCGTATTAGCTACTAAAACAAACTTAAATCATGTGTCTAGGTACACTGACAGTTAAAATGTTAAATGGATAAAAACACAATTATTTATAATTGATTCAATATACTTGGCAATATAATACATGGTGACTGTTAATATTTATACTTAATAATGAGTAAAATGTGTATTTACTTTTTTTTTCTCCCCAAATTTGTTTATTTTAATTTTTCAGTGTTACAAGATTGATTGTTCATGCACCACACCCAGTGCTCCATGCAGTACGTGCCCCTCTTGATAACCACCACCAGGCTCACCCCCCACCCCCTCCCCTCCAAAACTCTCAGTTTGTTGCTCAGAGTCCACAGTCTCTCCTGGTTCAACACCCCCTCCGATTTCCCCCCCTTCGCCCTTCCCTTCCTTCTCACGATGCCCTCCATGATTTTCTTTATACTCCACACGTAAGTGAGACCATAAGATAATTGCCTCTCTCCGCTTATTTCACTCCGCATAATCTCTTCTAGTCCTGTCCATGTTGATACAAAAGTTGGATATTCATCCTTTCTGATGGAGGCATAATATTCCATTGTATAGATGTACCACATCTTTCTTATCCATTCATCTGTTGAAGGGCATTTTGGTTCTTTCCACAGTTTGGCTATTGTGGCCATTGTGGCTATGAACATTGGGGTACATGTGGCCCTTCTTTGTACTGCATCTGCTTCTTTGGGGTGTATTTACTTTAAAAATATTGTTTAATCTATACCTGACACCATATACAAGGTAATGACACCAGAAAAGACAACTAAATCTTTAAGAGTAATTAATAGACATCTGTAACTAAATTAATGAAATTGTTTAAAACATTTTAGAAGGAAAGCATTTCTAAAAATGGCTCAAAATATAACTCATATTAAACTGAAAATTAAAATATATAACTAAATACAAATAAAATATATTCTACTAGTTAAAATAAATATTCTAAAAATGTCAATTTTTAAAATCTGGGTAAATATTTTCAACTCATATCCCTGAAAATGGGATGATGTTTTACTCTTTTAAAAACAAACAATTTGAAAAAAAAAAAAAAACAAAAAAAAAAAAACAATTTGATATTGAAAATAAACAATAACAACAGAAAAGTTAATGAAATATATAAGGAAGATTTCACATGTTTCTATTTTTAATTTAACATTTTAATAACATAATTTTCAACATGAAATGTGAAATATTTATTATAAAATACTTATTAGAGTAATCAAATATTTATTAAATCTTAGATTGGCAAAATTCATCATTTTGAAAGACATCACTTGAAGAGTATATGGAGGAGGAACTGTTGTTGGACGTGCAAATTATGATAATGTGATATGTGATATCACATATGATATGTGATATGATATGTGATGAAGAGAATGTTGCAAAAAATTTTAAGTATCTAATAAATGTATTAATATATTGTTTTTGAATTAGCAATTACATATTTGAGACTTAAGCACACACCCAAACACCTATAGTCACATATATTCTTTCATATAAAACATATTCATAAAAGTTTCTTAATTGTAGTTCTTTTTAGAATAGTAGAATTAGAAAGAGAATGTCCTATACTAAGGAAAGTTTTGAAATACACAGCATCGTGGGGCATCTGAGTGGCTGTCAGTTAAGTATCTGCCTTCAGCTCAGGTCATAATCCCAGAGTCCTGGGATAGAGCCCCACGTTGGGCTCCTTGTTCAGCAGGGAGCCTACTTCTCTCTCTCTCTCTGCCTGCCCCCCATCACCACTTGTGCTCTCTCTGTCAATTAAATAAATAAAATATTTTTAAAAATAAAATAAAATACACAATTTATGGAGTACTGAATGAAAAATAAAAAAATTCCCTTTACTTGGCATTATATATACTTTAATATTTAAAGATAAACTAAAAATAATCTAGCTTCATTGTACTGTATGTACTATACTAGATTTATTTTTGTAGGAAAGAGTCAACATTTCTATTTTTTCATTTCTACTTATTTTTGTGCTTGCCTTCAGACAAAGTAAATTCAGAATACCAAGTAGACAGCACATAATAATATATAAGGAATAATTTTAAATTGTTTACCTATATAGAAAGGAAAAGAGCACAGACAACAAATGATTGACATTCCTAAATATTTATCATCTTATATAATTTTGATTTTTTAAAAATATTTTATTTATTTATTTGACAGAGAAAGAGCGATCACAAGTAGGCAGAGAGGCAGGCAGAGAGAGAGAGAAGGGGAAGCAGGCTCCCTGCTGAATGGAGAGCCCGATGCGGGGCTTGATCCCAGGACCCTGAGATCATGACCTAAGCTGAAGGCAGATGCTTTAACCCACTGAGCCAACCAGGTGCCCCTATAATTTTGATTGTTGATATGTAGTATAAACTATTGTTACAAATGAAATGAAATATCATTGATTCCTATCATATTATAATCATATGAATTAAATTAAATTGTAGCTGAGCAAAATTTCAGTGAAATATACCTATTGATTGGAAGAAGATAATTTGGAAAGTTTTGAGTTTCTTCTTTGAGGTCAGAGACTCTGCCTTAGCAAAGTAACTACTTGAGGCGAAATCCCGAAGGAAGAGCAGCACATGCAAATGGCTGCAGGGAAAAAGGAGAGTAGAATAAGCAATATGTACCACAGCTTGTGGTGGAAAGAGCATGTTTAGTTTGTGGTGATAATACAATCTAGTACGTCTTTAACTTTAGCTAAAAAAAGGAACAAAGAAATAAGAGTGAGACAGTCATGCAGGGGTTCTAGGTCAGGATCAGCGATTTAGTTTATATCATTAAAGCAGGACAAAGCAATTGATCTGTTGTTGTTTTTTTTAAATATTTATTTATTTGACAGAGATATTGGGGAAGAGAGAGAAAGCACAAGTAGGTGACGGGAGGGAGGGAGAGGCAGGTTCCCCATGGATCAGGGAGCCTGATGTAGGGCTTTGACTTGAGCTGAAAACAGGTGCTTAACCAACTGAGCCAACAAGGTGCTCCAGCAATTGATCTGTTTTAAGCAGAAAGGAGACAGGTTCTATTTGACATAAAGCATTCATTGTGATTGTGACAAAACGAAGATGTCCTTTAAACAAACAGTCAGAGGGGTGCCTGGGTGGCTCAGTGGGTTAAAGCCTCTGCCTTTGGCTCAGGTCATGATCTCAGGATCCTGGGATCCAGCCCCACATTGGGTTCTCCACTCAGCAGGGAGCCTGCTTCCCCCTCTCTCTCTCTGCCTACTTGTGATCTCTCTCTCTCTGTGTCAAATAAATAAATAAAAATCTTTTAAAAAAAGAAACAGTCAGAAACTGAGGAGGATAAGGTGGTAACCAAATATGAACATGTATAACTCAGATACTGATATCGTCTGTGGAAATGAAAATATGTTGATACATTCAAAAATGATTTTGTAACAAAAATAAGAATTGGTAATGGATGGCTCTGAACAAGATAGGAATGGGGGAAACAGAAAATTTAAGGTGTCCAGCTATTCAATAATTTGGGTACACTACACAAGATATTTGAGCTTTTTTTTTTATTTCCTCTAAGGCTGGTGGAATAATGCCAAGCTCAGTTTTCTATTTAAAAATGTCCACAATTCAAGCTTGTGTCACAAGGCAATAATTAAAGAGAAGCTAGATCTTTTATATAGAAATTTTGTACTGTAGTATTTCAAATGAGCATGTAAATTCAAAGTTAATATTTATAATAATAATAGCAACACTTGGTTTATAAAATTTACACTACAAAAAAGAAACAAATAAGATATTTGCAGTTTTCCAAATCTGAAAGTTCTTTAAATACTTATAAAAGTTATCATTATATGCCTGACCATACAGCAAAAATATGTATAATCGTGTTGTCAAGACTTTGAAAAGAGTTGTAAGTAGATGTCCTCCTTATAAAATATTTCTTGCCCCCTTTAAATTCTGGAAAATTTCTTCAAATACTCTTAAAGTTTTATAATAAAAAATAGGGTAACAAACACATGAAAATGTGTTCAACATCAATAATCAGGGAAATATAAATCAAAACCACTATGAATACCACCTTACACTTGTAAAAATGGCTAGAATAATAAAAGCAAGAAATAAGAATTGAAGAGAATGTTGCAAAAAATAAAAATAAATAAAAGAAACCCTAGTGTAATGTTGTTGAAAATGCAAATTGGTGCAGTCACTGTGAAGAATAATATGGAGGCTCCAAATAAATAAATACATAAATATCACCATATAATCAAGTATTTCCACTGCTGGGGATTTATCCAAATGGGGAAAAAGAAAAGCACTGATTCAACAAGGTACATGAACCCTCATGTTTATTGTAGTATAATTTACAATAGCTAAACTATGAAAGCCACCAGAGTGTTCATCCATAGGTTAATGGATAAAGAACATGTAGTCTAGTCTACTAACACACACACACACACACACACACACACACACATACATATGCACAATGGAATATTACTCAGCGATAAAAAAAAGAATGAGATCTTCCCATTTACAACAAGATGAGTAGACCTAGAGGGTATAATATTAAGTGAAATAAGTCAGACAGAGAATATGCATAGTACTAAATTTCACTCATATATGGAATTTAAGAAACTAAACAAATTAACAAATAAGGGAAAAAATACCCCCCCCCAAAGAAAAGATTCTTAAATACAGAGAACAAACTGGTTGGTTGCCAGAGTGGGGAATAGGTGAAATAGATAAAAGAAATTAATAGTACATTTAATAGGGTGAGCATTGACTAATGTATAAAATTTTGAACAATTATTCTGTACACCTTAAGCTAATATAATGCTGTATGTTACAGTAATTATAGAATAGCTATTTTAATAGGATTCAATTCAAAATATAAAATATGAGAAATGTCCAAAATAGAAATGTGGAGCAGTTGGAAAAAAGTGGAGGACATTGTGAGAAGGAAAGGAAGAGTGAAAGGGGGGGAATCAGAGGGCGAGAAGAATGTCATTTTCTTAGCTGGAAAGCTCTGGCAGACTTTTCCCGTAGAAAGCAGACTTTGGGGGAAGTTTCTAGGTGTGTTTCACAATGAATTTTCTTCCTTTCTTCTTGTTTTAAACAAATAAAACCTTTTGTTGGATAGTTTCTATAAGTATCTTAGGATAGTATTTGAGATAACACCCTTAAAAATGTAGTTACTCTCCCTTAAAATCCTGTTCTCAGGGGATTCTCTCAGGCAATACTGCACACTGATCTTTCAAAAAATATATATCACAATTATAATTCAAATGTTTTTAACATTTATGGTTTTATTTATTTTTAAAAATTTTTATTTATTTATTTGATGGGGAAAGAGAGAGAGAAAAAGAGAGAGAGAAAGAGAGAGAGAGATCACAAGTAGGCAGAAAGGCAGGCAGAGAGAGAGAGGGAAGCAGGCTCCTTGCTGAGCAGAGAGCCAGATACTGGGCTTGATCCCAGGACCCTGAGATCATGACCTGAGCTGAAGGCAGTGGCTTAACCCTCTAAGCCACCCAGGCATCCCAACATTTGTGGTTTTAATGTGTCCTTCAGATGATATCTTGCCTCTGGATTCACCTGTATTTAGAGATTTTGGTGGTTTTGTTTGTTTGTTTGGTTGTTTTGTTTGTTTGCTCTTGTCCTTAAATCTTAGTTTTCTGTTAGGTTAAAGAAATTGTTGACCTTTTCATGTCAGCTTTTTCTTATTGTAAGGTAACAACTTCTAAGCTCTTTACATATTGAAGCTTAAACTGGAAGCCTGTAAGTTTTATAATAAGATCAAAATAAGCAAAATAGTGAGGTACTGGTGCAAGATTCACCAGTTGAAAAGTGCAGTACAATGGACTGTTCAGGGTGGAACCCGCACACACACATATATGCAGGTTCTAAGAGAATGTTGGCAATGCAAAAGAGAAACAATAATATTTTCAATAAACGATAGTTGATTAAACACACACACCAACATAAAATATAATTATATATACATATATATTTATACATTTTATATTCAAATTTGAGCACCTTAAAGCCTAGTTAACAGTGACTATTTTTCATATTTTATAAATAAGTCGGGATGTCCACTATCTGCTTTTTTTAACATGTTTTAGAATTATTAACCAAAGTAATTCAAATAAAAAAATAACACAAAATAGAAATAAATTAGTAAATATACTTTTATTTGCTAATATGAGTATACACTTAACATATCCAAAAAAATCAAACAAAACCCAGTATCAAAACTGATTTAAAAAAGAGAACCATTCCTTTTTGATTAATGTTTTGTAAAAATATTTTAGTCGTGTCAAATGATTGAATTTTGAGTCATAGTTTAGGTTTATTTCGCACTTTAGGTTTGGTCAGATTTGCAAAAATTCCACAATACGGAAAACAGATTATTTTTCTATAGCATCTACAATATTTCTGAAACTCAGAATTACATACTTTAAAAATTATGTGGTAGCAACTGTGCTAAGATAGAGTTCATTAATTTTCTTGCTACACACATAAATATAAATTAGTGAAGAAAATTTCAGTAAGCATTTAAATCAAAAAATGAAGATGTAAATGAGCAAAAATTAATAAAATCATGACTTACCTGTGTTTATGTGAAAATCTGAAAAATAATTTCTTCTGAATGTTTTTCCTAAGAACCCCTGTCAGCTGACTATTCCTTAGACTATAGACGAAAGGGTTTAACAAAGGAGTAATCACAGTGTACGTGAGAGCTGCTGCTTTGTCTCTTTCAGCTACATGGGAGTTGGAGGGACATAAATAAACACCAAATATTGTACCAAAAAACAAAAGGACCACACAGATATGAGAAGAACATTTGGAGAATGCTTTAAATTTTCCTGTGGTCGATGGAATTCTGAGTATAGCATAACCAATGAGTAAGTAAGAAACTAAAATCTAGATAAAGTTTACCACCACCACCAGTCCCCCCTCAATAAAGACAAATAACTCATTGATACGGGTATCCAAACAGGACAATTTTAGCAGTGGACCAATATCACAGAAGAACTGAGGAATTTTGTTATCCTTACAGAAGGATAATTGAACCAGTAAGATGGTGTGTATCTGTGCACTCAAGATTGCAAAAATCCAGGAGCTGGCCACCAGTAAAGCACACAATCTGGGATTCATAATGGGTAAGTAGGGCAAAGGAAGGCAGATGGCCACAAGACGGTCATAAGACATAACAGGGAGAAGTAATGTTTCCATCCCTGAGAAGCAGATAAACAGGTACATTTGCATCATGCAGTTATTGAAAGAGATAGTAGAATTTCCTGCCTGGATGTCCCCAAGCATTTTGGGAACAGTAGTGGAAGACAAACAGAGATCAACAAAGGATAGATGGCTAAGGAAATAATACATGGGATAGTGAAAGCAAGCATTTGATATAATGGTTAGGATGACCAGAAGGTTTCCAATCATGGTGGTCAAGTAAATACACAGGAGCAGGGAAAACAAGAGTGTGTGTTTGGCTGGATCATCAGAAAAACCCATGAGGATGAACTCCAAAGTGGTGGTTTGGTTTAACCTCTTTACAAATTCTATCATCTGCATGTAACTCTTGTGGTAAATACAGCATCATGAAGTTCATCAAACAGAATGAATCAGGCCATCAACCCATGTGAGGTGTTCACTCTGAAAATATAATAAGATTTATTTAGGATATGCAATATTCTTGGTTTATTATCATCAAGTTGGTTCAAAAATAATGCCACTCTCTATTAATAAACATTTTATCACATTAACTGAAGAAATTAGGACTCATAAAATTTTAAGACTTCCCCACAATCATAAAGATACAAATAAGTGGAACGGATATTTCAACACACATTTCCTGGCTAAATATTCTATTTCATTCACAAGTGGTTTAAATTTCACCAGGAAAATGCCAAATATAAAAATATTTAGGGACGCCTGGGTGGCTCAGTGGGTTAAAACCTCTGCCTTCAGCTCAGATGATGATTTCAGGGTCCTGGGATCAAGTCCTGCTTCGGGCTCTCTGCTCAGTGGGGAGACTGCTTCCCCCTCTCTCTCTGCCTGCCTCTCTGCCTACTTGTGATCTTTCTCTCTCCTTCTCACTCTTTCTGTCAAATAAACAAATAAAATCTTTAAAAAAATTTAAACAGTGTTCTGTATTTACATCAAAAGCAAGAGTGATGATCTCTATTCAACTCTCTTTTGATTTCACAATCTCCAGAAGACTCATTCTAGATTATTTTAGTTCTGTGACTCAGAGCTCATTGTCCTGTTCAGAATAATTAAACCATAGCAATTTAATTATCCCTTAATGTGTGCTTCTTATTATTAATCTTCAAGACACTGGATAATAAAGTCAATGTCATGTTTACTTTCATATCTTAGTCTTTTAAAAAGATATTCCCTAGAAGTAGATGTAAATAACATAGATTTAAATAATGGGATAATCATGTGAATGAATAATTCTCAAAAATTACTAATTTCTGTCATGAAACTATGGTTATTATAATCAAGAACATTGGGAATGGCTCACCTAGTTTCACATTAGAAAGCCTATGTGCTTCCATTTTCAGAAAAGACTAAGTTATTTATCTACTTCCATTTTTTTTTGAAGACTTGTTTATTTGAGAGAGAGAATAAGCTGAAAAGGGGCAGAGGGAAAAAGAGAGGGGAAATAAACTCCCCATGGAGCAGAGGACCTGAGGCTTGGCTTGATCCACAACCTTTCCCAGAAAGGAAGGAACTGAGCTGAAAACAAGAGTCAGATTCTTAACTGATTGAGACACTCAGACTACCCTGAGTAAGTTATCAATAAAAATAAATTAAAGTAATGGATAAATTTTGGTTCTCTCCATTTCTTTTCTCCCCCCCCCCCCAGGAGGTTCCAAGATGGTGCAGTATTAGGGGGAACTGCAACTTACTTTGTCTTTCAAATACAACCACATCTACCTTCAGCTATTTTGAACAACTGGGAAAAGGATCTGAGAAATAATAATAATTAAAAAATGCCACACATTTAGAGCTAGTGAATTGGCAGAAGCAAGGTTTCGAGCCCTTAATGGGGGATTGGGGATCCTCAGCACAGGGATGGCGAGGAAGCATGATTCAGGAAACAGAGTCAGGAAGAAAGAGAAAGTTGGAAAAATTGCAGCAGTTTGTGACTCAATAAGCTAGAGAGTTGTCTCCATTTCTGACAGTAAATCCATACCAGGGAATTGTTGATTAACAAACAAATGATTTGACATAAAATTAATAAAAAAATACATAATACCACGTGAAAAACATGGAGAAAAAATCGTCCAAGATAATTAGATCTGTAGCTCTGAAATAGAATCTCAAATTGACATTTTCCTGATTCATAGACTATCAAATAAAACAATTATTTGAATTAATGATTCTGAAAAAATATGATAAACATAAAGCTACTGTAATGTGCTCTAAGAACAATAGCCCACACCTATTTGAGGACTAAAATTTGTTGAATAAAATAGAGATTATATTATATCCAAGAGTAGGGTAATAATGGGAATGATTACACAGAGGGAGTATTAAGATCAGGCATCCTGGGGCATCTGGGTAGCTCAGTCAGTTAAGCATCTGCCTTTGGCTCAGGTCCTGCTCCCAGGGTACTGGAATGAAGCCCTGCACTGGGCTCCCTGCTCAGTGGGGAGCCTGCTTCTCCCTCTCTGCCTGCTCAGGCTCTTTCTTGCTATCTCTCTCTCAAATAAATACATGAATAAACAAACAAACAAACAAATAAATAATTTTTTCTCCCCAAATTTGTTTATTTTAATCTTTCAGTGTTACAAGATTGATTGTTCATGCACCACACCCAGTGCTGCATGCAGTACGTGCACCTCTCAATACCCACCATGAGGCTCACACTACCCCCCCAACCCATCCTATCCAAACCCTCAGTTTGTTGCTCAGAGTCCAGAGTCTCTCCTGGTTCATCAGCCCCCCTGATTTCCCCCATTCGCCGCTCCCCTCCTTCTCACGATGCCCTCCATGATTTTCTTTATACTCCACACGTAAGTGAGACCATAAGATAATTGCTTCTCTCCGCTTGATTTATTTCACTCCGCATAATCTCTTCTAGTCCTGTCCATGTTGATACAAAAGTTGGATATTCATCATTTCTGATGGAGGCATAATATTCCATTGTATAGATGTACCACATCTTCTTTATCCATTCATCTGTTGAAGGGCATTTTGGTTCTTTCCACAGTTTGGCTATTGTGGCCATTGCGGCTATGAACATTGGGGTACATGTGGCCCTTCTTTGTACTGCATCTGCTTCTTTGGGGTAAACACCGAGTAGTGCAATTGCAGGGTCATAGGGTGTATATTTAATTTCCTGAGGAATCTCCATACTGTTTTCCAAAGTGGCTGCACCAACTTGCATCCCCACCAACAGTGGAGGAGGGTTCCCCTTTCTCCACATCCTCTCCAGCATTTGTTG
>CM052809.1:2824994-2850338 GCA_028533885.1 Nasua narica | reverse complement strand
GATCTAGGGGTCCTGGGATGGAGCCCCTCATCTGGCTCTCTGCTCAGCAGGGACTCTGCTTCCCTATCTCTCTCTCTGCCTGCCTCTCTGCCTATTTGTGATCTCTCTCTGTCAAATAAATAAAAAATAAAATCTTTAAAAAAAAAGAGTAGAGTTAAAACCTTCAACAAGGTAGGCATAGATGGCATTTAAGGAGGGCACATATTGCATGGAGCACTGGGTGTTATACATAAACAATGAATCTTGGAACACTACATCAAATCTGACGATGCACTGTATGGTGACTAACATAACACAATAAAAAACAAAAGGTAGGCAGAGGTGACACAACACAAATGACAGGATGCCTGATTTTTTTCTAAAGATTTTATTTGTTTGTTTGTTTGTTTATTCATGTATTTATTTGAGAGAGAGATAGCAAGAAAGAGCCTGAGCAGGCAGAGAAGGAGAAGCAGGCTCCCCACTGAGCCGGGAGCCCAGTGCAGGGCTTCATTCCAGTACCCTGGGAGCAGGACCTGAGCCAAAGGCAGATGCTTAACTGACTGAGCTACCCAGATGCCCCAGGATGTCTGATCTTAATACTCCCTCTATGTAATCATTCCCATAATTACCCTACTCTTGTATATAATATAATCTCTATTTTATTCAACAAATTTTAATCCTAAAATAGGTGTGGGCTATTGTTCTTAAAGTACATTACAGTAGCTTTCTGTTTATCATATTTTTTCAGAATCATTAATTCAAATAATTGTTTTATTTGATAGTCTATGAATCAGGAAAATGTCAATTTGAGATTTTATTTCAGAGCTACAGATCTAATAATCTTGGATGATTTTTTCTCCTTGTTTTTCACGTGGTATTATGTATTTTTTTATTAATTTTATGTCAAATCATTTGTTTGTTAATCAACAATTCCCTGGTATGGATTTACTCTCAGAAATGGAGACAACTCTCTAGCTTATTGAGTCACAAACTGCTGCAATTTTACCAACTTTCTCTCTCTTCCTGACTCTGCTTCCTGAATCATGCTTCCTCGCCATCCCCGTGCTGAGGATCCCCAATCTCCCAATTCAGGGCTCCAAACCTTGCTTCTGCCAATTCACTTGCTCTAAATGTGTGGCTTTTTTTTTTTATTATTATTATTCAGATCCTTTTCCCAGTTGTTCAAAATAGCTGAAGGTAGATATGGTTGTATTTGAAAGACAATGTAAGTTGCAGTTCCCCCTAATACTGCACCATTTTGGAACCTCCTGGGGGGGGGGGGAAGAAAAGAAATGGAGAAAACCAAAATTTATCCATTACTTCGATTTATTTTATTAATAATTTACTCAGGGTAGCCTGAGTGTCTCAATCAGTTAAGCATCTGACTCTTGTTTTCACCTCAGTTCTTTCCTTTCTGGGAAAGGTTGTGGATCAAGCCAAGCTTCAGGTCCTCTGCTCAATGGGGAGTTTATTTCCCCTCTCTTTCTCCCTCTGCCCCTTCCCAGCTTATTCTCTCTCTCTCTCAAATAAACAAGTCTTCAAAAAAAAAAATGGAAGTAGATAAATAACTTACTCAGTCTTTTCTGAAAATCGAAGCACATAAGCTTTCTAATACGAAACTAGGTGAGCCATTCCCAATGTTCTTGATTATAATAGCCATAGTTTCATGACACAAATTATTCATTTTTGAGAATTATTCATTCATCTAATTATGCCATTATTTAAATCTATGTTATTTACATCTATTTCCAGGGAATATCTTTTTAAAAGACTAAGATATGAAAGTAAACATGACATTGACTTATTATCCAGTGTCTTGAAGATAAATAATAAGAAACAAACATTAAGGGATAATTAAATTGCTATGGTTTAATTATTCTGATAAAGACAATGAGCTCTGAGCCACAGAACTAAAATAATGTAGAATGAGTCTTCTGGGGATTGTGAAATCAAAAGAGAGTTGAATAAAGATCATCACTCTTGATTTTGATGTATATACAGAACACTGTTTAAATATTTTTAAAAGGTTTTATTTGTTTATTTGACAGAGAAAGGGAGAATGGGAGAGAGAGATCGCAAGTAGGCAGAGAGGCAGGCAGAGAGAGGGGGAAGCAGGCTCCCCGCTGAGCAGAGCCTGATGCAGGGCTTGATCCCAGGACCCTGAGATCATGACCTGAGCTGAAGGCAGAGGCTTTATCCCACTGAGACACCCAGGCGCCCCTAAATATTTTTATATTTGGCATTTTCCTGGTGAAATTTAAGCCACTTGTGAATGAAAAAGAACATTTAGCCAGGAAATATGTGTTGAAATATCCGTTCCACTTATTTGTAACTTTATGATCATGGGGAAGTCTTAAAATTTTATGCATCCTAATTTCTTATTTGAATGTGATAAAATGTTTATTAATAGAGAGTGGCATTATTTTTGAACCAACTTGATGATAAAACATGAATATTGCGTATCCTAAATAAATCTTATTATATTTTCAGAGTGAACACCTCACATGGGTTGATGGCCTGATTCATTGTTTGATGAACTTCATGATGCTGTATTTACCAGAAGAGTTACATGCAGATGATAGAATTTGTAAAGAGGTTAAACCAAACCACCACTTTGGAGTTCATCCTCATGGATTTTTCTGATGATCCAGCCAAACACACATTCTTGTTTTCCCTGCTCCTGTGTATTTACTTGACCACCATGATTAGAAACCTTCTGGTCGTCCTAACCATTATATCAAATGCTTGCTTTCACTCCTCCATGTATTATTTCCTTGCCAATCTATCCTTGTTGATCTCTGTTTATCTTCCACTACTGTTCCCAAAATGCTTGTAGACATCCAGATAGGAAATTCTACTATCTCTTTCAATAATTGCATGATGCAAATGTACCTGTTTATCTGCTTTTCAGGGATGGAAACATTACTTCTCCCTGTTATGTCTTATGACTGTTTTGTAGCCATCTGCCTTCGTTTGTCTTACTTATCCATTATGACTCCCAGACTGTGTGCCTTACTGGTGACCAGCTCCTGGATTTTTGCAATCTTGAGTGCACAGATACACCATCTTATTGGTTCAATTATCCTTCTGTAAGGATAACAAAATTCCTCAGTTCTTCTGTGATATTGGTCCACTGCTAAAATTGTCCTGTTCAGATACCCGTATCAGTGAGTTATTTGTCTTTATTGAGGGGGGACTGGTGGTGGTGGTAAGCTTTATCTCTATTTTAGTTTCTTTCATACTCATTGGTTATGCTATAGTCAGAATTCCATTGACCACAGGAAAATTTAAAGCATTCTCCACAGGTTCTTCTCATATCTGTGTGGTCCTTTTGTTTTTTGGTACAATAATTGATGTTTATTTATGTCCCTCCAACTCCCATGTAGCTGAAAGAGATAAAGCATCAGCTCTCATGTACACTGTGATTACTCCTTTGTTAAACCCTTTCATCTATAGTCTAAGGAATAGTCAGCTCACAGGGGTTCTTAGGAAAACCATTCAGAAAAAATTATTTTTCAGATTTTCACATAAACACAGGTAAGTCATGATTTTATTAATTGTTGCTCATTTACATCTTCATTTTGTGATTTAAATGCCTACTGAAATTTTCTTCAGTAATTTATATTTATGTGTGTAGCCAGAAAATTAATGAACTCTATCTTAGCACAGTTGCTACCACATACTTTTTAGAGTATAGAATTCTGAATTTCAGAAATATTGTAGCTGCTATAGAAAAATAATATATTTTCCATATTGTGGAATTTTTCCAAATCTGACCAAACCTAAAGTGTCAAATAAACCTAAGCTATTACTCGAAATTCAATAATTTGACACAACTAAAATATTTTTACAAAACATTAATCAAAAAGGAATGGCTCTAGTTTTTATATCAGTTTTGACACTGGGTTTTGGTTGATTTTTTTGTATGTGTTAAGTGTATACTCATATTAGTAAATAAAATATATTTACTAATATATTTCCATTTCGTGTTATTTGTTTTTTTATTTGAATTACTTTTTTAAATAATTCTAAAACATTGTTTAAAAAGCAGATAGTGGACATTCTGACTTGTTTATAATGAAAGATAGTTACTGTTAACTAGGCTTTAAGGTGCTCAAATTTGAATATAAAATATATAAATATATATATATTTATATATAATTATATTTTATGTTGGTGTGTGTGTGTGTTTAATCAAGCATCATTTATTGAAAATATTGTTTCCCTTTTGCATTGCCAACATTCTCTTAAAACTTGCATATATGTGTGTGGGTGGGTTCTCTCTGAACAGTCCATTGTACTGCACTTTTCACCTGGTGAATCTTGCACCAGTACCTCACTATTTTGCTTATTTTGATCTTATTCTAAAACTTATGGGCTTCCAGTTTGAGCTACAATATGTAAAGAGCTTAGAAGTTGTGACCTTACAATAAGAAAAAGCTGATATGGGGCGCCTGGGTGGCTCAGTTGATTAAGCGACTGCCTGTGGCCCGGGTCATGGTCCTGGAGTCCTGGGATCGGGTCCCACATTGGGCTTCCAGCTCCATGGGGAGTCTGCTTCTCCCTCTGACATTCTCCCCTCTCATGCTCTCTCTCACTGTCTCTATCTCAAATAAATGAATAAAAAAAAAAAAGAAAGAAAAAGCTGACATAAAAAGGTCAATAATTTCTTTAACCTAACAGAAAACTAAGATTTAAGGACAAGAGCAAACAAACAAAACAAACAAACAAACGAAAAAAACTCCGCCAAAATGTCTAAATCCAGGTGAATCCAGAGCCAAGATATCATCTAAAGGACACATTAAAACCACCAATGTTGGGACACCTGGGTGGCTTAGAGGGTTAAGCCACTGCCTTCAGCTCAGGTCATGATCTCAGGGTCCTGGGATAGAGACCTGCATTGGGGTCTCTGCTTAGTGGGGAGCCTGCTTCTCCCTCTCCCTCTGCCTGCCTCACTGCCTACTTGCAATCTCTCTTTCTCTCTCTTCTCTGTCAAATAAATTAATAAACTATTTAAAAAAAATAAAACCACAAATGTTAAAAATATTTAAATTATAATTGTGATATATATTTTTTGAAAGATCGGTGTGCAGTATTGCCTGAGAGAATCTCCTGAGAACAGGATTTTACAGAAGAGTAACTACATTTTTAAGGGTATTATCTCAAATAATATACTAAGATACGTGTAGAAACTATCCAAGAAATGGTTTTATTTGGTTACAACAAGAAGAAAGGAAGAAAAATCATTGTGAAACACACCTAGAAACTGCCCTCAAAGTCGGCTTTCTAGGGGAATAGTCTGCCAGAGCTTTCCAGCTAAGAAAATGATATTCTTCTCCCACTCTGATTCCCCCCCTTTCACTCTTCCTTTACTTCTCACAATGTCGTCCACATTATTCTATCTGCTCCACGTTTATGTTTTGGACATTTCTCTTATTTTATATTTTGAATTGAATCCTACTGAAATAGCTATTCTATAATTACTGTAACATACATCATTATATTAGTTTAAGGTGTACAGAATAATGGTTCAACAATTCTATATATTAGTCAATGCTCACCCCATTAAATGTACTATTAATTTCTTTTATCTATTTCACCTATTCCCCACTCTGGCAACCCACCAGTTTGTTCTCTGTATTTAAGAATCTTTTTTTTGGGAGGGGGCATTTTTTCTCTTATTTGTTCATTTATTTAGTTTCTTATTCCATATATGAGTGAAATTTAATACTATGCATATTCTCTGTCTGACTTATTTCACTTAATATTATACCCTCTAGGTCTACTCATCTTGTTGTATATAGCAAGATCTCATTCTTTTTTATGGCTGAGTAATATTCCATTGTGCATATGTGTGTGTGTGTGTGTGTGTGTGTGTGTGTGTGTGTGTGTGTTAGTAGACTACATGTTCTTTACCCATTAACCTATGGATAAATACTCAGGTTGCTTTCATAGTTTAGGTATTGTAAATTATACTACAATAAACATGAGGGTTCATGTATCTTGTTGAATCAGTGTTTTTTTCCCCCTTTGTATAAATCCCCAGCAGTGGAAATACTGGATTATATGGTGATATTTATCTATTTATGTATTTATTTATTTGGAACCTCCATACCATTCTTCATAATGACTACCGATTTGCATTTTCATCAACATTACAGTAGGGTTTCTTTTATTTATTTTTATTTTTTGCAACAATCTCTTCAACACTTATTTCTTGCTTCGATTGTTCTAGCCATTCTTACAAGTGTAAGGTGATATTTCATTGTGGTTTTGATTTCTATTTCCCTGATTATTGATGTTAAACACATTTTCATGTGTTTGTTAACCTATTTTTTATAAAAAAACTTTAACAGAATTTGAAGAAAGTTTCCAGAATTTAAAGGGGGCAAGAAATATTTTATAAGTAGGACATCTACTTATAGCTCTTTTCAAGGTCTTGACAACACATTTTTTTTAAAGATTTTATTTATTTATTTGACAGAGAGAGAGAGAGGTCACATGTAGGCAGAGAGGCAGGCAGAGAGAGAGAGGGAAGCAGGCTCCCCGCCGAGCAGAGAGCCTGACACGGGGCTCGATTCCAGGACCCTGAGATCATGACCTGAGCTGAAGGCAGAGGCTTTAACCCACTGAGCCACCCAGGCGCCCCTTGACAACACATTTATACATATTTTTTGCTGTATGGTCAGGCATTAATGATAACTTTTATAAGTATTTAAAGAACTTTCAGATTTGGAAAACTGTAAACATCTTATTTGTTTCTTTTTTGTAGTGTAAATTTTATGAAACAAGTGTTGCTATTATTATAAATATTACCTTTGAATTTACATGCTCATTTGAAATACTACTGTACAAAATTTCTATAGAAAAGATCTATCTTCTCATTAATTATTTCCTGTGACACAAGTTTGAATTGTGGATTTTTTTTAAAGATTTTATTTATTTATTTGAGAGAGAGAGAGAAAATGAGAGAGAGGAAGAGGTCAGATGGAGAAACAGACTCCCCGCTGAGGAGGGAGCCCAATGCGAGCCTTGATTCAGGGACTCCAGGATCATGACCTGAGCCGAAGACAGATGCCCAACAACTGAGCCACCCAGGAGCCCCGAATTGTGGACATTTTTTATAGAAAACTGAACTTGGCATTATTCCACCAGCCTTAGAGGAAATAAAAAAAAAAAAAGCTCAAATATCTTGTGTGGTGTACCCAAATTATTGAATAGCTGGACACCTTAAATTTTCTGTTTCCCCCATTCCTATCTTGTTCAGAGCTATCCATTACCAATTCTTGTTTTTGTTACAAAATCATTTTTGAACGTATCAACATATTTTCATTTCCACAGATGATATCAGAATCTGAGTTATACATGTTCATATTTGGTCACCACCGTATCCTCCTCAGGTGTCTGACTGTTTCTTTTTTTTAAAGATTTGTATTTATTTATTTGACAGAGAGAGAGAGAGAGAGAGAGATCACTAGTAGGCAGAGAGGGGGGGGGGGAAGCAGGCTCCCTGCTGAACGGGGAGCCTGATGTGGGGCTCGATCCCAGGACTCAGATTGTGACCTGAGCCAAAGGCAGAGGCTATAACCCACTGAGCCACCCAGGCGCCACTCTGACTGTTTGTTTAAAGGACATCTTCCTTTTTTCACAATCACAAGGAATGCTTTATGTCAAATAGAACCTGCCTCCTTTCTGCTTAAAACACATCAATTGCTGGAGCACCTGGGTGGCTCAGTTGGTTAAGCACCTGCTTTCAGCTCAAGTCAAAGCCCCAAATCAGGCTCCCTGATCCATGGGGAACCTGCTTCTCCCTCCCTACCGCCCCTTACTTGTGCTTTCTCTCTCTTCCCCAATATCTCTGTCAAATAAATAAATATTAAAAAAACAACAACAGATCAATTGCTTTTTCTTGCTTTAATGATATAAACTATATCACTGATCCTGACCTAGAAGTCCTGCATGACTGTCTCACTCTTATTTCTTTCTTCCTTGTTTTAGTTAAAGTTAAAGACGTACTAGATTGTATTATCACCACAAACTAACCATGCTCTTTCCCCCACAAGCTGTGGTACATATTGCTGCTTCTACTCTCCTTTTTCCCTGCAGCCATTCACATGCGCTGCTCTTCCTTCAGGATTTCGCCTCAAGTAGTTACTTTGCTAAGGCAGAGTCTCTGACCTCAAAGAAGAAACTCAAGACTTTCCAAATTATCTTCTTCCAATCAATAGGTATATTTCATTGAAATTTTGTTCAGCTACACTTTAATTTAATCCATACGCTTATAATATGATAGGAATCAATGATCTTCCATTTCATTTGTAACAATAGTTTATACTACATATCAAAAATCAAAATTATAGGGGCACCTGGGGGGCTCCATGTGTTACAGTCTCTGCCTTCAGCTCAGGTCATGATCTCAGGGTCCTGGGATCCAGCCCCACATCAGGCTCTCTACTGGGCAGGGAGCCTGCTTCCCTCTCTCTTTCTGCCTGCCTCTCTGCCTACTTGTGATCTCTCTCTCTCTGTCAAATAAATAAATAAAATCTTTTAAAAAATCAAAATTATATAAGATGATAAATATTTAGGAATGTGAATCATTTGTTGTCTGTGCTATTTGCCTTTCTATATAGGTAAACAATTTAAAATGATTCCTTATATATTTTTATGTAGTGTCTACTTGGTATTCTAAATTTGCTTTGTCTGAAGGCAAGCACAAAAATAAGTAGAAATAAAAAAATAGAAATGTTTGCTCTTTCCTACAAAAATAAATCTATTATAGTATATACAGTACACTGATGCTAGATTATTTTTAGTTTATCATTAAATATTAAAGTATATATGATGCTAAGTAAAGGGAATTTTTTATTTTTCATTCAGTACTCCATAAATTCTGTATTTTATTTTATTTTAAAAAATATTTTATTTATTTAATTGACGGAGGGAGCACGAGTGGTGATGGGGGGCAGGCAGAGATAGAGAGCAGTAGGCTCCCTGATGAACAAGAAGCCCAATGTGGGGCTCTATCCCAGGACTCTGGGATCATGACCTAAGCTGAAGGCAGATACTTAACTGACTTAGCCACTCAGATGCCCCAAGATGTTGTGTATTTCAAAACTTTCCTTAGTATAGGACATTCTCTTATAATTCTATTATTTTAAAAAGAAATACAATTAAGAAAATTTTATAAATATGTTATATATGAAAGAATATATGTGACTGTAGGTGTATGGATGTGTGCTTAAGTCTCACATACTTAATTGGTAATTCAAGAGATATATATTAGTAAATTTATTAGATGCTTAAAATTTTCCACAATATCATAATTTGCACTTCCAACAACAGTTCCTCCTCCATATACTCTTCAAGTTGTGTCTTTCAAAATGATGAATTTTGCCAATCTGAGATTTAATAAATATTTTATTACTTTAATAAGTACTTTATAATAAATATTTCATATTTTAAGTTGAAATTTAGTCATTTATACTGTTAAATTAAAAAAATAAAAACATGTGAAATCTCCCTTATATATTTTACTTACTTTTCTGTTGTTATCGTATATTTTCAATATCATATTTTTTGTTTTTAAAAGAGTAAAACATCATCCCATTTTCAAGGATATGAGTTGAAAATATTTACCCAGATTTTAAAAATTAACTTTTTTTTTTAAAGATTTTTATTTATTTATTAGAGAGCGAGATACTGAGAATGAGAGGGGAGAAAGTCAGAGGGAGAAGCAGACTTCCCGCAGAGCCGGGAGTCCGATATGGGACTCGATCCTGGGACTCCGGGATCATGACCTGAGCCGAAGGCAGTCGCCCAACCAACTGAGCCACCCAGGCGCCCCAAAAATTAACATTTTAAGAATATTTTATTTAACTAGTAGAATATATTTTATTTGTATTTAGTTATATATTTTAATTTTCAGTTTAATATGAGTTATCATTTGAGCCTTTTTTAGAAATGTTTTCCTTCTAAAATGTTTTAAACAATTTCATTAATTTAGTTACAGATGTCTTATTAATTACTCCTAAAGATTTAGTTTGTCTTTTCTGGTGTCATTACCTTGTATATGGTGTCAGGTACAGATTAAACAATATATTTAAAGTAAATGCAGATTTTACTCATTATTAAGTATAAATATTAACAGTCATCATGTATTATATTACCAAGTATATTGAATCAATTATAAATAATTGTGTTTTTATCCATTTAACATTTTAACTGTCAGTGTACCTAGACACATGATTTAAGTTTGTTTTAGTTGCTAATAGGGTAAAATCCACCACCAGGCTCACACATACCCTCACCCTTCTCCCCTCCAAAACCCTCAGTTTGTTTCTCAGGGTTCACAGTCTCTCATGGTTCATCTCCCCATCCGATTTCCCTCAATTCACCTTTACATTCTTTCCCCCAATGTCCTCCATGTTTTTGCATATGTTCCACATGTAAATGAAACAATATCATAACTGACTCTCCCTGTTTGACTTATTTCATTCAGCATAATCTTTACCCATTCATCTGTTGGTTGGCATCTGGACTCTTTCTATAGTTTTGGTATTATGAATATTGCTGCTATAACCATCAGGGTGCATGTGCCCTTTCAAATACTGCTAAGTGTTCATGAAGATGTGGAACAATGAGAACATACACATCACTTTGAAAAAGTTATTGATATAATTAGAACTTTGGAAAATCCTTTCAATATTTTTTAATTATGATATATTTAATATATGACCATTCCATATGTTTGTTTTTTTCACAAGGAAACCAAACACATATATTTTCACAAAGACTAATCCATGAATACTCAGAGTAGATTATCTTTAAAGACTGAAAATTGGGAAAGCTGTTCTACATATGAATGAAAAAACAAATTGGAGTATATCCATGTAATCAGTACTAATTAGTGAAAACAAAATGATTCACAGATATATACAACAAATTGCATTAATCACATTAATCTGAGTGAATGAGTGAAACAAAAAAGAGTACATACTATTCAATTACATTCAAAACTCTAGATAATGAAAACTAATCTATAATGAGAAAATATAGCAGGAAGGATTATACAGAAGCATATGAAAATATTTGAGGGTGAGCAATAACTTAACCACCACAATTGCAATGATTTGGTTTTGGTGCAAACATTTGATAACTCATCAAATATAAACTAGATTTATTCAGATTGTTGTGTAGAGATTATACTTTGATAAATTAAAATGTTTTCTTGCAAAAGAAATACAAGGAAAGCAAGCCAATAAACAGACTTCTTAACCATACAGAAGAAACTGATGGTTACCAGAGGGGGTGTTATGGATTAAGGTATGCAGTTATGATGATGAGTAGCAGGTGTTGTAGGCAAGTGTTGAATCACTACATTGTTTACCTGAAACTAATATTATAGTGTATGTTAACTGGAAATCAAGTAAAAACTTAGAAATATATATTTTCAAGCAGAAGAAATATAGTCACAGGTAAAATTTCAAAGTCTCATGAATAAGAAACAACAAAAGAACATGTGTCATTAAGTACACATAAAAATTTCTGCATAAACTTTAAACATTATGTGAGCATGAATAACTTTTTTGATATTAATCAACCTAAGAGGAATACAAATATTTCAAGACTACAATGAATATGACATGTTATTTTATTTTGTAGTGTCTAGACATTGGTTAAAGGAAACTATTTGGCAATAATTGAAATTGTTATGTAATCATATAATTTATTAGTTTAAGATGTACAGCATAATGATTTGACATATGTATATATTGTGAAATGATTACCTCAATAAATCCATCAAATATGAGGAAAAATAAATGAAAACAGATGATACAAATATCTACTAATAAAAAACAAAATAAAAATGTTGTTGGTATTTTTTAAATATGTTATTAATTTTTTTAAGATTATGCCCCAACATTTATTGGGGCACCTGGGTGGCTCAGTGGGTTAAAACCTCTGCCTTCAGCTCAGGTCATAATCTCAGGGTCTTGGGATCAAGTACCACATCGGGCTTTCTGCTCCATAGAGAGCTTGCTTCCCCCTCTCTCTCTCTGCCTACTTGTGATCGCTTTCTCTCTGTCAAATAAATAAATAAAATCTTTCTTAAAAAGAGAGAGAGGGGCACCTGGGTGGCTCAGGTGCCCCTCTCTCAGGTGGGCTCGCCCAACCCCTCTGCCTTTGGCTCAGGTCATGATCTCAGGATCCTGGGATTGAACCCCGCATCAGGCTCTCTTCTTAGCAGGGAGCCGGCTTCCCTCCTCTCTCTGCCTGCCTCTCTGCCTACTTGTGATCTCTCACTCTCTGTCAAATAAATATATAAAATCTTAAAAAAAGGAGAGATAAATTTATTTACTTATTTTTTAGAGAGAGTGGGCAGGAGAGGCAGAGGGAGAAAGAGTGATAAAATCCCAAGCAGATTCCACACAAAGTGTGGAACAAAAAGTGGGGCTCAATTCCACCACCCTGAGATCAAGACTGGAGCTGAGATCAAGACTCAGACACAACCATCTGCGTCACCCAAGTTTCCCCTTTGTTGGTATTTTGATATGAGTTGCATTAAATGTGTAGATTGCTTTGGGCATTACGGAAACTTTAGCTATGTTTGTTTTTCCAATCCATGAACATGGAATCTTTCCATTTCTTTTTGTCTTTTTCAACTACTTTAATTAGTGTTTTATAGTTTTCAGAGTCCATATATTTTGTTACTTTGGCTAGGTTTATTCCTACATATCTTATGTTTTTTGGAGCAATTGTAAATGGAATCGACTTTTTAAATTTATTTTTCTACTGCTGTACTATCAGTATCTAGAAATAAAACAAATTACTGTACATTGATTTTATTTAATTTTTCCCAAATATGTTTATTTTTTCAGTGTTATAAGATTGTTCATGCACCACACCCAGGATTCTATGCAATACATGCTCTCCTCCATACCCTCCACCAGGCTCGCCCAACCCCTCATCCCCTCCACTCCAAACTCCTCAGTATGTTGCTCAGAGTCCACAGTCCCTCCTGGTTCATTGCCCCGTCTGATTTCCACCTATTCACCCTTCCCTTCCTTCTCACAATGCCCTCCATGATTTTCTTTATGCTCCACATGTAAGTGAGACCATAAGATAATTGACTATCTCCGCTTGACTTATTTCACTCTGAATAGTCTCTTCTAGTCCTGTCCATGTTGATACAAAAGGTGGATATTCATCCATTCTGATGGAGGCATAACATTCCATTGTATAGATGGACCACATCTTCCTTATCCACTCATCTGTTGAAGGGCCTTTGGTTCTTTCCATAGTTTGGCAATTGTGGCCATTGCTGCTATGAACATTGGGGTACATGTGGCCCTTCTTTGTACTGCATCTGCTTCTTTGGGGTAAATACACAGTAATACAATGTCAGGGCCATAGGGTAGCTCTATCTTTAATTTCTTAAGGAACCTTCATACTGTTTTGCAAAGTGGCTGCACTAACTTGCATTCCTACCAACAGTGGAGGAGGGTTCCCCTTTCCCCACATCCTCTCCAGCCTTTGTTCCATACTGTCTTGTTGATTTTGGCCATTCTAACTAGTGTAAGGTGGTATCTCAGTCTGGTTTTGATTTGAATCTCTCTGATGGCTAAATATGGTGAACATTTTTTCATGTGTCTCTTAGCCATTTGTATGTCTACTTTGGAGAACTGTCTGTTCATGTCTTCTGCCCATTTTTTGATGTGATTATCTGTTTCGTGAGTGTTCAGTTTGAGGAGTTCTTTATAGATCTTAGATATCAGCCCCTTGTATTGTCATTTGCAAATATCTTCTCCCATTTCATGGGTTGCCTGTTTGTTTTGTTGACTGTTTCCTTTGCTGTGCAGAAGTTTTTTATCTTGATGAAGTCCCAAAGTTTATTTTCACTTCTGTTTCCTTTGTCTTTGGAGACATGTTCTTAAAGAAGTTGCTGTAGCTAATGTCATGGAGGTTACTACCTATGTTCTTCTATAGGGTTTTGATAGATTCCTGCCTCAGGTTGAGGTATTTTATACATTTCGTGTTTATCTTCGTGTATGGTGTCACAGAATGGTCAAGTTTCATTCTTCTACATATAGCTGTCCAGTTTCCCCAGCACCAAAATTTAAAGAGACTGTCTTTTTTATACTGGTATTTTTGCCTGTTTTGTCAAATATTATTTGACAACAGAATTGCGGGTCCATCTCTGGGCTCTCTATTCTGTTCGACTGGTCTATGTGTCTGTTTTTGTGCCAGTACCATGCTGTCTTGGTGATCACCTCTTTGTAGTAAAGTTTGAAATCAGACAATGTGAAGCACGCAGGTTTGCTTTTCTTTTTCAACATTTCCTTAGCAATTTGGGTTTTTTTCTGGTTCCATTCAAAATTTAGGATTGTTTGTTCCAGTTCTTTGAAAAGACTGGTGGAATTTTGATCGGAATGGCATTGGAAGTATAGATTGCTCTTGGCAGTATAGCCATTTTAACAATGTTTATTCTTCTGATTCATGAGCATGGAATGCTTTTCTACCTTTTTGTGTCTTCAATTTCTTTCATGAGCATTCTGTAGTTTCTCGAGTACAGATCCTTTCCCTCTTTGGTTAGGTTTATTCCCATGTATCTTAAGGTTCTTGGTGCTACAATAAATGGAATCGATTCTCTAATTTCCCTTTCAATATTTTCATTGTTAGTGTATAGGAAAGCAACTGATTTTTGTGAATTGATATTGTATCCTGACACATTACTGAATTGCTGTATGAGTTCTAGTACTTTGGGGGTGGATTCTTTTGGGTTTTCCAGCCCACAGCAAATATTCTCATTGGGGAAAAGCTGACAGCCTTCCCTCTGAGATCAGAAATATGTCAAGTATGCCCACTCTCACCACTCTTGTTCAACATAGTACTAGAAGTCCTAGCGACGGCAATCGGACAACAAAAAGTAAGAAAACATATTCAAATCGGCAGTGAAGAAGTCAAACTCTCTCTCTTCACAGATGACATGATACTTTATATGGAAATTTCTGTACATTGATTTTATATCCTTCAATGTTGCTGAATTGGTTTATCAGTTCTAATAATATTTGGTGGAATCTTTTAGGTTTTCTTTTTTTTATTTTTTTTTTTAGATTTTTATTTATTTATTTGACAGAGAGAGAGAGAGAGAGAGACAGAGATCACAAGTAGTCAGAAAGGTAGGCAGATATAGAAGGGGAAGCAGGATCCCCACCGAACATTAGAGCCCAACATGGGGCTCTATCCCAGAACCCTGAGATCATGACCCGAGCTGAAGGCAGAGGCTTTAACCCACTGAGCCACCCAGGCACCCTCTTTTAGGTTTTCTATATAGAATACCATGCCATCTGTTACTAGTGAAATTTTGACGTCTTCCTTGACAGTTTGGATGCCTCTTATTTTTGTTTTCTGATTGCCGAAGCTAGTACTTCCAGTACGATGTTAATTAACAGCGATGAAAATAAACATCCCTGTCTTTTTTTTCTGACCACAGAGGAGAAGCTCTTCTTTTTCCTTTTTTTTTTTTTGTCATTAAAAATGCGTTTAAATTAGGTTATTTTTAAAAGATATTTTATGTATTCATTTGAGAGAGAGCATGAGCAACAAGGAGTGACAGAGAGAGGCAGAAACCACACAGAGCAGGGGTATCAACACTGGGCTCAATCCCAGGACCTGGCGATCATGACCAAGCCAAGGCAGACACTCAACTGACTGTGCCACCCATATGCCCCAGCTGTGGTTTTTTCATATACAGTCTTTATTATATTGAGGTATGTTCCCTTTACCTTTACTTTGTTAAGAGTTTTTTGTCAAGCATCGGTGTTGTATTTTGCCAAATACCTTTTTATGCATCTCTTGAATGGATATGATTCTTATTCTTTCTTTTATTAATTTGATGTATCGCCCTGATTAATTTGAAAAAATGAAAACATCCTCGCAACCCAATTCTACCTCATCATAATAAATAATTCTTAAATATACTGTTGGACTCAATTTGCTCATTTTTTTTTTTTTGAAAATTTTTGCATCTTTGTTCATCAAAAGTATTAGCCTGTGGTTCTTTTTAGTCAAGTCTGGGGTTTTGGAATGAGGGTAATGCTGGCCTCATAGAAAGAGTTTTGCAGTTTTCCTTCCTTTTCTATTGTTAGGAATAGTTTGAAAAAACTAGTATTAAATTTTCTTTGAATGTTTGGTAGCATTCCCTTTGGACGCCATCTGGCTGAGCACTTTTGTTTGGTGGGAGATTTTTGATAACTGATTCCATTTCTCTGCTATCGTTCCGTTCAAGTTTTCTAATTATTCCTGTTTCAGTTTTGGGATTTCATATGTTTGTAGGATTTTTTCCATTTTTTCCAAATTTTCCAATTTTGGGGCATAGAGTTTTTTCATTATATTCTAATGTTTATCTTTTTTTTTTAACACTTTAAAATATTTTGTTTATCCATTTATCTGACAGAGTACAAATGGGTTAAGCAGCAGGGGGAGAGGAAGAAGCAAGATCCCTGATGTGGGGTTGATCCCAGGACCCTAATATCATGACCTGAGCTGAAGGCAGACAGTTAACTGACTGAACCACCCAGGTACCACTCTTACACTTGTTGGTATTCCTGTGATGTTGGTTTTTACTTCTCTCTCATTTGTGATTATAGTTATTTGTGTACTTTTTCTTTTCTTTTTGAGGATTCTGGATAAGGGTTTATCAATTTTATTCATTTTTTTCCAAAAAAATCTCCTGGCTTAATTAATTTGTTCAACTTTTTATTCATTTGTGGATATATCATTTATTTCTGCTCTTATTATTTTCCTTTTCCTGCTGAGTTTAGGCTCAATTTGTTCTTTTTCTAGCTTTGGTGGATTTATGGTTAGGTTGCTTATTTCAGATTTTTCTTGTTTCTTGAGATAAGCTTGTATTGTTTTAGACTCCCCTCTTATGACTGCTTTTGCTGTATCCCAAAGATTTTGGACCATTATATTTTTCATTACATTTGTTCCCATGTATTTTATTTTGCATCCTATAACAACTTCCAGGTTGATCCATTCATTCATTTTTGGGATGTTCTTTAACCTTCATGTATTTGTGGTCTTCCCAATTTTATTTGTCTTCTTCTGGTTTACTTCAAGTTTTGTAGCATTGTGGTCTGAAAATATGCATGTTATGATATCAAATTTTTTGTACTTCTTAGCCTTATTTATTACTCAATATGGAATCATTTCTGGGGAATATCACATGTGCTGAGAAGAATGTATGCTCTACTGCTTTAGGATGAAAGGTTTTCAATATATCTGTTAATCAATCTGATCTAGTGTATTTTCAGAGTCATTGTTTCCTTGTTGATTTTCTGTTTAGATGAGCCATGCATTGATGTAAGTGGGGTGTTAAAGTCCCTTATTATTATTGGATTATTACCAATGAATTTCTTTACCTCATTATTGTTTTATATATTTGTGTCATTCCATGCTAGGTGCTTAAATATTTATAATTGTTAGGTCCTCTTGTTGGATATAGTCCTTTATTATTATATTATGCCCTTAATCTTTTCTTATAGTCTTTGGATTAAAATGTGCTTTGTCTGATATAAGTATTGTTACTCCTACTTTCTTTTAATATACATTTTCATGATAAATGGTCTCCCTTACTTTTAGTCTGAGGTGTATTTATTTATTTATTTATTTATTCAAATTATTTTTATTTTATATTTTCAGTGTTCCAAGATTCATTGTTCATGCAACACACCCAGTGCTCCATGCAATGTGTGCCTTCCTCAATACTCACCACCAAGCTCACCCAACCCCCACCCCCTCCAATCCAAGAGCCTCAGTTTGTTCCTCAGAGTCCAGTTTCTCATGTTTCATCTCCCCATACTTGTTCTTCCAATTAACTCTTCCTTTCCTTCTCCCAATGTCTTCCTTTTTATTCTTTACGCTCTAAACTTAAGTGAAACAATATGATAATTGACTCTTTCTGCTTGTCTTATTTCACTCAGCATAATCTCTTCCAGTGCCATCCATCTTGATGTAAGAGTTGGATATCCATCCTTTCTGATCGAGGCATAATATTCCATTATATATATGGATCATATTTTCTTTATCCATTCATTTGTTGTAGGGCATCTTGGCTCTTTCCACAGTTTGCCAATTGTGACCATTGCTGCTATGAACATTGGGGTACATGTGGACCTTCTATCACTGCAGATACTAATTGTATCTTTGAGGTACATCCGAGGAGTGCAATTGCAGGGTCATAAGGCAGCTCTATATTTAAATTCTTAAGGAATCTCCATAATGTTTTCCAAAGTGGTTGCACCAACTTGCATTCCCACCAACAGTGGAAGAGGTTTCCCCTTTCTCCAAATTCCTCTCCAACATTTGTTGTTTACTGTATTCTTGATTTCGGCCATTGTAACTGGTGTAAGGTGGTTTCTTGATGTGGTATTAATTTTGATCTCTTTCATGGCTAATGATGATGAACATTTTTTCTTGTGTCTGTTAGCCATTTGTATGTTTTCTTTGGAGAAATGTATGTTCATGTTTTCTGCCCCTTTTTTGATGTGATTATCTGTTTTTTGAGTTGAGTTTGAGGACTTCCTTATACATCTTAAATAGCAGCTCTTTGTCTGTTGAATCATTTGTGAATATCTACTCCCATTCCATGTGAATGTTCCATTTATCCCTATACTTTGAAGAGTTTTAATCAGGAATGGATGCTGTATTTTGTCAAATGCTTTTCCTGCATCAATTGAGAGAACCATGTAGTTCTTCTCTTCTCTTACTGACTTTTCTTTCACATTGATTGATTTGCGAATGTTGACCACCCTTGCCTCCCAGGGATAAATCCCACCTGGTCATGATGAATAATCTTTTTAGTGTGCTGTTGGATCCTATTAGCTAGGATCTTGTTGAGAATCTTCGCATCCGTATTCATCGGGGTGGTTGGTCTGAAATTCACTGTTAAAATGGGATCTTTGCCTGGTTTGGGCATCAGCATAATCATGGCTTCATAGAAAGAGTCTGGACATTTTCCTTCTGTTTCTATGTTTTGAAACAGTTTCAGGACAATAGGTATTATTTCTTCCTTGAATGTTTGGTAGAATTCCCCAAGGAATCCATTAGGTCCTAGACTCTTGTTTTTTGGGAAGTTTTTGATCACTTCCTCAATCTAGTTACTAAATATTGATATATTCAGGTTGTCAATTTCTTCCTGTTTCAGTCTTGGAAGTTTATAGGTTTCCAGGAGTGCATCAATTTCTTATAGGTTGTTTATAACTGTTGGTAATAAATTCTGATGATTATTTCTATTTCCTTTGGATTAGTCATGATCTCTCCCCTTTGTTTCATAATTTTGTTAATTTAGATACTCTCTCTTTTCTGTTGGATTAGTTTGGCAAAGAAGCCTAAAGACTCAATTGATCTTATGGATTCTTTCAAAAAACCAACTTCTAGATTTGTTGATGTGTTCTACTGTTTCTCTAGTTTCTAACTCATTGATCTCTGCTCTAATCTTGATTGTTTCCTTTCTTGTGTGTGGGGTTGGCTTAATTTGTCATTTATTTTCCAGTTATTTAGGTGTAAAGAGAGCTGGATTATTTGGGATTTTGTAATTTTTTTTGAATGACCTTGGATGGATATGTATCTCCCATTAACAGCCTTTGCCATACTCCATAGGTTTTGGACCACTGTGTCTTCATTCCCATTGGTTTCCATGAATTGTTTAAGTTCTTCCTTGATTTCTTCATTGATCCAAACATTCTCAAGCAGGATGGACTTTAGCCTCCAATTGTTTGCATTCTTTCCAAACTTTTTCTTGTGTTTGATTTCCAGTTTCAAAGCATCATGGTCTGAGAATATCCAGGGAACAATTTCAAACTTTTGGTATCAGTTGAGTTCTGATTTGTGACCCAGTATGTGGTCTATTCTGGAAAAAGTTCCATATGCATTTGAGAAGAATGAGTATTCTGTTGTTTTAGTGTGGAATGTTCTGGATATATCTATGAGGTCCATCTATTCCAATGTGTCTTTCAAAGCTCTTGTTTCTTTATTGATTTTCCGCTTGGGTGACCTGTGTGTTACTTAAAGTGGCATCTTAAGATCCCCAACTATTAATGTATTCATATCAATATGACTATATTGATTAACAGTTGGCTTATATAGTTGGCTTCTATATTGGGGGCAAAAATATTTAAAATTGTTAGATCTTCTTGGAGGATAGATAGAGTGTCTATCTTTTAGAATAATGTAATGTCCTTTTGTATCTCTGACTACAGTCTTTAGGTCGAAATCTCATTTATCTGATATGAGAATTGCTACCCCATCTTTCTTTTGAAACCCCTTGGCAGGAAAGGTGTTCTCCATTCCTTTATTTTTAGTCTGGATGAATATTTAGGTTCCAAAATTGTCTCTTGTAAACAGCATATGGACAAGTCCTGTCATTTTATCCAGCCTAAAACCCTGTGCCACTTTATGTGAGCATTAGGCCATCTATATTGAGATTGATTATTGAAAGATAAGTTTTTATTGACATCATGTTGCCTGTGAAGTCATTGTTTCCATACATTGTCTCTGTATGTTTCTGTTCTATGTACCCCTTGGGTTCCCTGTTCTTTAATCAAAGACCCTTAATATTTCTTGTAGTGCTGACTTGGTGGTCACATTCTTTTTTAAACCTTGCCAGTCTTGGAAGCTCTTTATTCTCCATCCATTTCAAATGTCAATCTTGCTGGGTAAAGGGTTCTAAGCAGAATGTTCTTCTCATTTAGTGGCCTGAGTATGTTTTGGCCCACCCTTTCTCACTTGCCAGGTTTCTATGGACATGTCTGACGTTAATCTGATGGGTCTTCCTCTGTATGTAAGGAATCTCTTCCCCCTAGCTGTCTTCAGGACCTTTTGTTTAAAATTATAATTTGTGAATCTCACAACCAAGTGCCTGGAGGTCTCTCTAGACTCATTGATCTTGGGGGTTGTCTTTTCAGCCTCTAGGACATGAACTCCTATTCCATTCCCCAGAATGGGGAAATTTTCATCCAGAATTTGTTCAGGTATATCTTTTAGTCATCTATCTTTCTCCACCCCTTCAGGGATTCCAGTAATTTTGATGTTGGAATGTTTCATGGCCTCCTTTATTTCCCTAATTCTGTTCTCATGGCTTCTAAGAAGTTCATTCCAGGCTTCCGCTTTGTCCTTCTTTTCTATCAGTTTTTCTTCTGGATCAGAAGTTCTATCTTCTGCCTCAGTTACACTGCTGTTAGAGTATTGAGATTCTTTTGGATTTCTTTGATAGTATTTCTTAACTTCAGCCATTTTGGTTCTCAGTTCCATTCTTAGAGATTCACTAATGGTCTTCTCCAACCTAGTCATTGCCTGAATCATTGTTTCCATGAATTGCCTTTCTGACATAATGTTGATGTCCCTATCCAATAGTTCTGAGGGAGTTGGCACTCGCTCTGGGTTTTTTGTCTGTTGGGTGTTCCTCTTCCTAGTCATTCTGATGAGAAGTATTTGAGGGGATGTATAGCTGAATAGATCAACCATGATCCAGGCAAGGTGCACCCTGGAAAGTTTCAAAGCAATCGGTATTCACCACCAAAAAGAAAGAAAAGAGAAAAGAAGACTGACAGAGGGAAAGTGGAAGAAAAAAAAGAGAAATTCCAGCCAAAGTACACCCCGAAAGTAAAATTTATAAGGTATATAATTGAACACGAACCAACAAAAAGACTGACAAAAGTAAATGACAAGAAAAAAAAGAACCCCAAAAAATGAATCCCAGGAATACTATTTATATAATACCCCCCCCCTCACACACACACACACTACACAGAAACACTGACTGAAGAATAAGATGGGAAGTGGTTATAAATTTTCGATGTGGGCGAGGAAGGTTATCACAGATCTTTGTGGGTGTATCATTGTATAAAGCCTCTGGTTGTAATGTTAAGTAGTTTTAAAAAAATTAAAAGAATAAGAATCATGAGAAAGAATAAAAAAAACCCTTGTATCTATGAAATATATAGGTTTTAGGGCAATGCCAATGGTTTAATATACTGTTTTCCCCTGATGTTGGGATTTATAGTTCTATGGGTGCACTGTGGTTATTGTCCTCTTGCTTTTGGCTTGTCTTCTGGGGGAGGGGTCTGCCACACTGTTTTCCAGTCAGTCTTGCTTGGGTTGAGCTGCTCTGCAGGCTCTCAAGGGGCTGGACTCTGTGGAAATTCATGTTTCAGGCTTTTGCTCTCTAGAGGTTTTTGTTTTTTGTAGGCTTTTTGGAGGGTCAAAGCAAAGAATTGGCCTGTACCCAGATGTCCATCATAGAAAGAAGCCTTGGTCTGCTCCCCTTGGGTGATCCAGAACACACGGACTCCCCCTCTGAATCTCCACTGCATCCTCAGCCTTCCACAAGTGGTGCTCACCCCCAGCTACTGTCCCAGTGGTCACCGAAGGCACCCTTTCATCTCTGCACACCGGTGCCCCTAAAATTGCAAGTGATATTGGTCCAGGGAACCCATTTCCATTGGCTCCTGCTGCTGGGACTGCTTTCTGTGGCCTAGGCCAAAGTCATGTTCGCTCAGACCCTGTGGTTCATGAAGGCTGCAGTGGGATTCCCAATGAGATCATGCCATGTTTTATCAGGCATGAGTTGGAAGTGCTGAGACCCCGAGATGGGATGTGGACAGCTGAGGTTCTAAAGAGGTGACCAAGTGGTCACCAGTGGTGGTGTCTTTCCTGGAAACATGGGCTTAGGCCCATGCCTGTGACCACCCAATTCCACTAGTTGCCCCCTAAGATCTTTTCTTCTTTTTGATTGTCTTTAACCAGACTCTAAGTCAATGCTGATCCTTAATCACAGGGAACTTGCTCATTGGGGTAAAACTTTACTTAGGTTGCTTCTGGTGGCTTCCTCCCCCTTCTGATTATCCTCCGATATTAGACTGAGCATTCCCACACCACTTTACCTCTCCACTGCTGCCTTCTGCCCATGTAGAGATCCAAAGTGTATAATCTCACATTGCAGGCTTGTTTCATGGGTGTTCAGTGTTCTGGTTGATATTTAGCTCACTTTAGGGGACCAGTTGAAACAAGGTCTCCTACTTCTCCACCATTTTATCCCTCCTCCCAGAAGAATAAACATTGCTATAATGTCTATACTGCGCAGAGAAATCTACACTTTCAATGCCATACCAATCAAAATTCCATCAGTATTTTTAATATGCTAGAACAAACAATCCGAAAATCTATATGAATCCAGAAAAGATCCTGAGTCTCTAAGGAAATATTGAAAAAGAACAAACAAACAAACGAACAAATAAACAAAACCCGGGGGCTTCAGGTTGTCTGATTTCAAGCTTTACTACAAAGCTGGTGATCACCAAGACAGCATGGTACAGCCACAAAAACAGACACATAGACCAGTGGAAAAGAGTAGAAAGCTCAGATATTGATCCACAACACCATGGTCAAATAATTTTCGATAAAGCAGTAAGAATATCTAGTGGAAAAAGTCTCTTCAATAAATGGTGCTGGAAAAATTGGGAAGCTATATATAGAAGAATTAAACTTGACCATTCACTTATGCCATACACAAAGATAAACTTGAAATGGACAAAAGACCTCAAAGTGAGGCAGGAGTCTATCAACACCCTACAGAAGAACATAGGCAGTAACCTCTTCGACATCAGGCACAGCATCTTCTTTAAGGACATGTCTCCAAAGGCAAAGGAAACAAACATGAAAATGAACTTTTGGGACTTCATCAAGTTAAAAAGCTTCTGCACAGCAAAGGAAACAGTCAATAACAACAACAACAACAAAGGCTACCCTCCGAATGGGAGAAGATATTTGCAAATGACACTACAGACAAAGGACTGCTATCAAAGACCTAGAACGAACTTCTCAAACTCAACACTCAAAATCCTGATAATCATGTAAAAAAAAAAGGAGCAGAAGACATCAACACACACTTCTCCAAAAAGACATACAAATATCTTACAGACACATGAAAAAATGTTCATCATCATTATACATCAGGGAGATTCAAATAACAACCACATTGAGATACCACCTACACCAGTTAGAATGGCCATAATCAACAAGAGAGTAATCAACAAATGTTGGAGAGCAGGTGGAGGAAGGGGAAAGGGGAACCTTCTTACACTGTTGGTGAGAATGCAAGTTGTTTTAGCCGCATTGGAAAAAGTTGTGGTGATTCCTGATGTAATTAAAAATAGAGTACTCTATGACCTTGCCATTGCACTGCCGGGTATTTACCCCCAAGATACAGATGCACTTCAAAGAAAGGCCACATGTACCCCAATATTCAGCAGTGGTTGCCACAATCGGCAAACTGTGGAAAGAGTGAAGATGCCCTTCAAAAGACAAATGAATAAAGAAGATATGGTCCATATATACAATGGAATATTTTGCCTCCATCAGAAAGGATGAATACCCAACTTTTGTATCAACATGGAAAAGAGTGAAAGAGATTATGCTGAGTGAAATAAGTTAAGCAGACAGAATCAATTATCATATGATTTCTCTTATATGTGGTGTAGAAGGAAAAGCATGTAGGGCATTTGGAGAAGGAAAGGAACAGTGATTTGGGGGAAATCGGGGAGGGAGAGGAAACATGAGAGACTGTGGACTCTGAGAAACAACCTGAGGGTTTTGGAGGGGAGGGAGTGTGGGGGTTGGGTGAACCTGATGGTGCATATTGAGGAGGGCATGTATTGCATGGAGCACTGGGTGTGGTGCATAGCAATGAATTTTGGAACACTGAAAAAATAAAATTAAATTAAAAAATCAAAATCAGCCAATCACCCTACAACAAATGCACTGAGAAACAAATGAACAAAAAGACATAAATACAGAGAACAAATTCATGCTTTTTAAAAATATTTTATTTATTTATTTTTTGACAGAGAGAGAGAGATCACAAGTAGGCAGAGAGACAGGCAGAGAAAGCTGGAAGCAGGCTCCCTGCTGACCAGAGATCCCAATGCAGGGCTCAATTCCATGACCGTGAGATCATGGCCTGAGCCGAAGGCAGAGGCTTTGACCCACTGAGTCACACAGGCAACTCCTAAACTGGTACTTACCAGAAAGGAAGTTGGGTGGAGGGTGGATAAAATAGCTAAAGGGGATTAAAGGGTACTAACTTACAATTATGGAAAAAATAAATGACAATAATATAGAGTACAGCATAATGGATGCAGTCATTAATATTTAATAACATTGTATGATAACAAATGGTAATTGTACTCCTCATTGTAAACATTGCATAATGTATACACTCTTCAAATCCCTATAGTGAACACAGGAAAGTAATATAATATTTTTATATCAACTACACTCAATTAAAAACAAAGATATAGGCCT